>CM052194.1:14332510-14362746 GCA_028455805.1 Lasioglossum figueresi
TGACCTACATGCTTCTCAAAATATTGAATTAAAACAGACAGTTTAAAATACGAGTACTAGTAAAATGAGTCATCCATTTTGCCTAGAACTTCAGAATTTATCAATATTAAAATTATTCATAGAAGAATAATGTTCAATTTATCAAGATTCGATGTTATGTAACATACAGCAGGATTTTCAAGTTCGTTAAAAAAATTTTGTTGGTCATGCGTGACTTACATGCTTCTCAAAATATTGAATTATAACAGACAGTTTAAAATACGAGTACTAGTAAAATGAGTCATATCCATTTTGGCTAGAACTTCAGAATTTATCAATATTAAAATTATTCAAAGAAGAATAATGTTCAATTTATCAAGATTCAATGTTATGTAACATACAGCAGGATTTTCAAGTACGTTAAAAAAATTTTGTTGGTCATGCGTGACCTACATGCTTCTCAAAATATTGAATTAAAACAGACAGTTTAAAATACGAGTACTAGTAAAATGAGTCATCCATTTTGGCTAGAACTTCAGAATTTATCAATATTAAAATTATTCAAAGAAGAACAATGTTCAATTTATCAAGATTCGATGTTATGTAACATAAACCAGGATTTTCAAGTTCGTTAAAAAAATTTTGTTGGTCATGCGTGACCTACATGCTTCTCAAAATATTGAATTAAAACAGAGAGTTTAAAATACGAGTACTAGTAAAATGAATCATATCCATTTTGGCTGGAACTTTAGAAATGATCAATAATAAAATTATTCAAAGAAGAATAATGTTTAATTTATCATGATTCGATGTTATGTAACATACACCAGGATTTTCAAGTTCGTTAAAAAAATTATGTTTGTTCATCCATGATCTACACTCCCGCTCAAAAGTATGTGGACAATACATTTCATTTTTCAGTTCTAGAAATATATATTTTAATAATCATTATGTGAGTTTCGTATTTCGAAATTTTCACCTTTCAACCCTTATGTTGATAACCGGATACCCACTTTAATTATCTTTTTAAAACTTCTTTAATGCTTTTGTCGATAAATAAAAACATTATTTTTATGTCTACGATATATACACTCCCGCTCAAAAGTATGTGGACGACACGTTTAATTTTTGATGCGGTCTAGTTTATACAGTTAATAATAAATTCATTAGATATCTCACCAATAATTATTAATATTGTCTTGAGAAGACAGGAAACCACGCTAATGGATCATCGCAGATTGAAACAGTATTAGCCCTGCCGAAGAAACTTTTATTTATTCAAGAGATTTTAATAATTAAATTGTACAATTTGGTACTAATAGAATAAATTATACTTGCAAGAAAGTGTCCACATATTTTTGAGCGGTAGTGAACTTCTTCTCAAAATGTTGAATTACACCAGAGAGTTTACGCTGCGAGTACTAGTCAAATGGGTGGTATCCATTTTGGCCAGAATTTCCGGGATTTTCATCAGTGCACGGTGTCTTACAAGTTTCAAGTGACCCCGGCCATCCCAGTCACTTCGGCTCTATGTTTACTAAACACATCGTGAATGATGCACATGCATCGGCGGCGAGAGCTTACGGGACGACCTAATAAATGTATTTCGGTGGCGTTACAAGTTTGTCGGTGTCGTATAAACCCAGCCGGCGATAATAAGACAAAAACAACACGGCAAGTATTTCGATCAAAAGTTTTCTGTTACTTCGTGCGCCATACACTCTGCTCCCCGAAGTCTATAAAGTCTAATAAAGATAAAGTTTCGAGAGACACAGAGATATACAATGAGAAAACAGTTTTCCCAAAATGGCAACGACAATACCTTGCCCTCGAGATGGTCACACACCATGAATTTGCTCCGTAATCTTTCTCTTCCTCCCTCTCTTTCTTTCTTACCCCCGCTCGCCATCGCGCACAGCTTTTTTATTACGATCTTCCTGAGAAAACGCTGGCTCACTTTGTCCCGCTAAAGGAATTCGCGACCGAGGTTAAAGTTACAACTGGTTACAGGCTTATTCGCGAGTGTACGTGCTCAATAAAAGCTTCCAGACTTCCCGGTTACGATCCCGCGCCGCGGCGCAATTGGCAAGATTCCTGAAGTTCTGCAGCTTCTGGCTTAGGCGCAACCCTTTCAGGGCTTTTACGCTATCTACATAGATCTACGGGACGCGTTTCCGTTCTCTTCTTGTCTCATCCTCTTATCGTCGTTCTTCCATGTATTTCCGAGCCGCGAAACACGATCGTGAACGCACTTCGTCTACCGAATGGCGTCGTAAAGAGGGTTCGTCGAACTGTTGCACCCCTTCCCATTACCAGTTTCGTCAAACGGCTTCGCAATCCGTTATTAGTTCTAACAACAACGCGTCTTCCTGCGGTTTGCAGCAGTAAACAGATAGTTCCACTTGTTCATCCTCCTATCTACAGTACGCAGAACATTTATGACCTCCATGCACCGATTCTGGTGCATGAACTGTTCTAAACCCTATCTTGCAGGCTGGTTATGCAGTTTCACTTAAAAATATATAACTCGTGTAATTTTGATGATTTTCACTTGAAAAAAATCACACGTGTACTTCAAATACTAGGGGTGGGTGGGTATCCGGAAATTCGAGTTCGGCTCGAGCAGAGAACCCAAAAATTTACATTGTCCGGACACCCAAATGTCACAGATTTTCGTGCAGGGTGGCTAGCCGTTCTGCAGTTTCACTTAAAAATATGTAACTCGTGTAATTTTGATGATTTTCACTTGAAAAAAATCACACGTGTACTTCAAATACTAGGGGTGGGTGGGTATCCGGAAATTCGAGTTCGGCTCGAGCAGAGAACCCAAAAATTTACATTGTTCGGACACCCAAATGTCACAGATTTTCGTGCAGGGTTGCTTGCCGTTCTCCAGTTTCACTTAAAAATATATAACTCGTGTAATTTTGATGATTTTCACTTGATAAAAATCACACGTGTATTTCAAATACTAGGGGTGGGCCGGTCCCCGGAAATTTCACATACCCAATAAACATGAGCGAAAATGCAAATGCAATAGGTTCAAAGGTTTTCCTGAAAAAAATTCCGAAAAGTTTGTGCAAAACCGACCTCGAAATCCAGAACACCCTCTCAACTGTGTTAAGTCACATCATTTTTGCATTATCACTCGACTGCGGATCTTTATGCATTTATAGCAAAATTGAGTAAATGAAATTCAAAGTTGTTGTACAATTGAAAAAACTGAAGACGTCAATGTGTGATGTCTCCTCTATTAAAATCATTAAGGGAAGGGAAGGTTTCCATTTCTTGCAACCGCTCCAGACAATTTTTATTTTTCATAAAGTTCCGCAGTATAATTATCACAGAACCTTGTCGACTCGTTCGATGTTATCGCAGCGAACTTGAAATCGGATCAATCGATCCTCTTCCATCTTCTTTTAGCCGCGCAAGCATACGTTACATGCTCGAATGATTTTAACATGCGGTCTCTGCATAAATCGCGAGCGGGAGTTATCGTGCAGCTCGCACCCTTCGAACGTTCACGCGGATAACGCGAAAAAGGCGGCATGAGGAAAATGTCTTACCTAGCAGGGGAAACAGGTTAGGTGGGGGCTGAACGGGTCCCATGGAACCGTGCATCTCACGAAACACGGCATAATAATTCATAGTGACATAATAATTCAAAGAACCCCCGCTGCATGCAGTGAAAATTCACTTCGACGCTCATTCCCGACGTCTAGCACTCCGATGTGTTTCCGAGGCTACGCGAGGTTCAGTTTGAATGCAACTATGTCATTCCAACCATCGTCTGCATTCTTCTCGATGCAAGATGTTACTTTACCATGGAGCATGGATATCATACTATTCTTTTATTCCGACCCTTATATGTCCACCATTTTCGCAACTTAATGTGCCCCTCCAGTGTCAGATTGGCACAATGGTAAATCTAATGAAATGGAACGATAAATAGTTAACTTTACCAATTATTTTATGGAAACTAAAGTAATGAATATTAATTTGCAAGATGTTACTTCACCATGTTGCATGGATATTATACTATTCTTTTATTTCGACCCTTATATGTCCTCCATTTTCGCAACTTAATGTGCCCCTCGAGTGTCAGATTGGCACAATGGCAAATCCAATGAAATGGAACGATTAATAGTTAACTTTGCTAATTATTTTATGGAAAATAAAATAGTGAATGTTAATTTGCAAGATGTTACTTTACCATGTTGCATGTATATCATACTATTCTTTTATTTCGACCCTTATATGTCCACCATTTTCGCAACTTAATGTGCCCCTCGAGTGTCAGATTGGCACAATGGCAAATCCAATGAAATGGAACGATAAATAGTTAACTTTGCTAATTATTTCATGGAAAATAAAATAGTGAATGTTAATTTGCAAGATGTTACTTTACCATGTTGCATGGATATCATACTATTCTTTTATTTTGACCCTTATATGTCCACCATTTTCGCAACTTAATGTGCCCCTCGAGTGTCTGATTGGCACAATGGTAAATCCAATGAAATGGGACGATGAATAGTTAATTTTGCTAATTATTTTATAGAAAATAAAGTAATGAATATTAATTTGCAAGATGTTACTTTACCATGTTGCATGGTTATTATACTATTCTTTTATTTCGACCCTTATATGTCCACCATTTTCGCAACTTAATGTGCCCCTCGTGTGTCAGATTGGCACAATGGCAAATCTAATGAAATGGAACGATAAATAGTTAACTTTACCAATTATTTTATGGAAAATAAAGTAATGAATATTAATTTGCAAGATGTTACTTCACCATGTTGCATGGATATTATACTATTCTTTTATTTCGACCCTTATATGTTCACCATTTTCGCAACTTAATGTGCCCCTCGAGTGTCAGATTGGCACAATGGCAAATCCAATGAAATGGAACGATAAATAGTTAACTCTTCGCACTCCGTTGTCGCCGATAATTCGACATTATTATGACAAATTACAAAATATAAAATTTTAATTTCGTTGAAGATTTATAAACTTGAACTTGTTTTATATAATGTAGCTAGGGAATAAATATTTTGTTTTATTCCAGCAACTGTATATTTTTGTATTATACCTATATATACATATATACAGTTAGGAGCATAACTTATCACATACACTTTAAATCAGAGTAACTATTTTATGAATGGACCAAACAACTTCTATTTCTCTGTAAGGCTAGAAGAATTAGTTTAAAAAATGACGTCTAAAATATATATTGAAAAAAGGCATTTGGTCGGAATTGTGAAAAACAATAGTAAAAATTGCTTTTTACAACTTTTGTCGTGTTTTGTCAACTCGTATAAATTATATACATTCTGAAAATTTCATTGAAATTGGTTTACGAATTATAAACGATCAAATATGGTAAAAAGGGTGAAAATCATGAAAAATTGCAATTTTAATCTGATGTTGTTTTGATTCAGGATATTTCAAGTTGCACCTACTCATTTTTGTCGTAAATGCATAAAATCCGCTGTCTAACCATCAGACGCATTTCATATCGGGTGAGAAAGGTAGTTATTACCGAATAACATTTTGACAGATTCGAGCAAACGATCCGTTCGTGAGAGCCGATGCATTATAGAAATGTGGCCTTGAAGGGAAGATCCGAAGGAACGACGGGAGGGAATCTTTCCGAACGTATGTAATTCCTCATTTCAGGAAATATCTAGCGGGCAAAAGGATTGGTGGCGCTGTCGAAGACACAGGGTAGGTCGTCGAGCAGAAAATGGTTCATGGTGGCAGAACGAGCCAAGTTTTACCACGATGGAAGATGGTGATTTACCCGTGGAGCGACTCGGGTCGTAAATCATAGAACAAACTCGCGGTGAATCGAATAGGAAAGCTTTCGGATGATAACGAAAATTCGGGGCAAAGTGAATTCGAACGTGGGTATTATGACAGTCTTTAGCTATCAAGTTTCCTACATAGCATAATATTACTTGAATATACATCAGAGTTAATATTCAAGTAGACAGATTGTTTTGAATTTTGTGTATGAGAAAATTAGAACTGAAACTGGTGATGCTTCGTTTTAGACTAACTTTAGTTTAACTTCTACTGGGTCGATTCTGCGTGCACGTAGAAGCAGCTTAACACTAGGTTTACGGAGGTCTAAATATAACTATATTACATTAATTTATAAACATAACAAGAATGTGTCTATCCAAATTCTTAGCCATTTTTTCGATAGTATATACCCCAAGAATTAAATTTGGTAAATAATTTCTCAGGGAAGCATCTTTACAATCTTAATAATTGCAAATTAAGAATATTTGTTCCGTCGCGCAGGAACACGAGACGTAGCTTTCTTTTGAACAATATTTAGAGTACGTTCGTGACTAAACATCTTCCTCGAAGATGTCGTAAATTAGGGTCATTTGGCGACCATTCGAGATATCTGGCAAATGTCTCGAATGTGTATATCTTAAACAACAATATACCATGGAATTGGTCCTTTTGAACGACCGCCCGGACCGTCACGGGCAGTGTCGAATTACCGGGAACCGTCGCGCCTTCTTCCCAACGCTCCTTCAGAACAGCGAGAAGGATAAACAGTCGAAGCATGCTGATTGGTAAATGCAACGTTCGGCAGGAACCAATCGGTATATCTTTTTTCCTCGTCGCGTTCGAATAGGAAATCGAGTTCCGTCAGTTATATTTTGGCTTTCGAAGAAGTAACATCTTTTAATCCTCGGTTAGACAAGTACAACGCACCGGCCGTTGTCTTGTCATTCATACCGGACAAGTTTTCGAGACGTTACGTTGCGATAGTTCATTGTCCAGCGATCGGGACAACCGTGCTAAATTCCGCGTCATAAACGATCGACAACCCCTCGCGTGCGCTAGCGTATAAGGCAGGACCTGCTAGATCAGACTTACCGACGAGTCCACTAGCAGGTCCGGGACGAAACGCTCTTTTAACGTATTCTATTACAATTCGAACCGATTTTGTCTTATATAATCGCTTAAACCATTGAACCGGCTACCCAATATTAATTTGGCGGGTAGTAACAATCGTGCGAGGACATTCGCGGGTCTACGAGTCCGCGAGCAAACCGGGCTCAAGCTTTACAAACTTGAGTGGAACACATCCGCGCATCACCCGTGAGTGTCGCCTCAAACTCACGACGTAACAATATTAGAACCCGTCATTTTGACAGGTCCCGTAAACCGAGTGTTAAACGATTAAATGTAATATTTAGACTGCGGATCTTTATGCAAAATAGAAATTTACTTTGTCAATTATAATTGTAAGACACTGAAACCATATAAAAATTTCTTTTTATTTTCAACAATTTTAATAAACCGTAAATAATATATGGACGTTCTTAAATTGTCTTCATATTTTTACTGTTTCAAATTCCATCCATCCCCATTTTTATCGTAAGTGCATAAATCCGCAGTCCAGTTATATTTCTGCTTTATTCGTTACTAAATGTATTTTTATCGGCGTAAATTGATTTTATGATATTACCCATTTTACAATTCATAGCTTAAATACTTCGAACATAATTTTATATGAACTTATACGATACCTATGTGAAACAGTTTCGTCCGAAAATTTCCACCAACTTTGTTAGCTGGGAGATAATGGCGGTAGTTATTGTGAAACATTGCAGTATATTGTAGTTTACGCTGCTAGAAAGCATCCTTGATATTCGAAGCTAAATTGAGTGAGAGTTTTATGCGTAGCGTCGGCTTCAACGAGGATTTCATAGCCCAAGAACTTTTATCGTATAGTAAAGATTTCGATTTGATGGAATTGCTTGGCGTTTCTGTTCTCGTAGACATTTACCGACGCAAACTTTTCATAAAGTTTGATTCCATTTATCTATCTTCCTTTTTATTTTGTCTGTTATTCTTGTAAAAGTGATCTGTATTATTTGACGAATCTCATCGTTGCAACATCAGAAAGACATATTTTCGATGTACAGTCAAACCTCGACTACTTGAACCTCTTTAAAATTATTTAAAATTTTGTTCATTCCCTTCCGCTGCACTTTAAAAACTTCTAAAATTGAAATAAAACTTCCTTTAACTCGAATTATTTTCCACAAGTGTGGAAGCTAAACAAGCCAAAACAGCAGTGAATATTTTACGAAGTTTCGTAGAAAGATGCAACGACATTGAAGAAAATTCTTTGCTTTGGTTATCGTTGAGAATATCATTGATCAACAATCTGTTAATTCATTAACGCATAGTAGAATCACAGATTTCTTTAATATGTAATAGTAATATATAAACCGCGAATGTTAATTTGCGAATTTTAAGAAACTCGAATCAAATAAAATCATATTTTTCGTGGTAGTAACCTCTTTAGATCTAAAATAAATGAAAATCGTACTAAATTCTGTTGTATTTTATGTCCTAGCATTTTCTTAATTGCATTCATAATTGCATAAAGATCCGAAGTCTAGTAATACGTAAGAGCCCAGTAGATTATACTTACTATATGTACATAACCAATGACTCATATCCAAAAATTGAACTTTTCTTTCTTTAAAATGATTACTTATTACAATCAGCAAATTCTTAACTCTTGTACAAACGTCCTGTAAATCGAATTTTCGTAGGATAAACTTTTCTTATTCAAAGACTTCGATAAGTCGAAACTTCTATTCAAAGATTTTAGTTCTTCCCTTGAGATTCGAGTTATCGAGGTTCGTCTGTATAACAAAGAAATTGTGCTATTATATCATCAATTGAATGGTGTTCCTGATTGATTCAGACACATTGCATATCTCTTTGCAAGTAATGCAACAGAGAAATGTCATAAGGAAATCATTTGATGTCCTGCAATTGAACGTATCGTCTTGCGAACATAGCCAACGTGAAATGGGTTATGTGGCAATTACCAGCTCTGAGAGGATCACAAACCGGAAGTGGCCAGTCGGATCGGTATTCCCTTTGACTGGAATAGCATCTCGTTATTGCAAATTCCAGACTTCTTGGCGTCGAGATAAAAAAAAGCTGCCTTGACCCGGTTCCAGCATGTCATCAGATCGTTAAATATGAAACTCGACAAACGTGTTTGAAATTTGTGTTTTATTTGTCAAGTTTCATACTTAACGACCTGATACATCTTAGCAAAACAACATAATAGGGTGCCTCGCTAGTTGTTGCAGGGAATTGTATCCAGTTCAGTGGTTTGTAACGTCAAACTCTTAAACGCTATCAAGTCCTTTCGTAGATCTTGCACTCTGTCAATTTGCAAGTATTTATTGAAGGCGGCCAGAAAAAGAACAGATGAGAGTATGAAATATTAAATCGACATTTGGAATAAAAAGAAACGCAAGAATAAGAGATACAAAATTTCCGAAATTTATTTAATTCATCGACAGAACATGTTAGGACAATTGAGGATCGTTTCAGCACACCATAAACGAATTCTTTTGGAAAAGCAAACCACTCAAATAAATTAACAGTCAACACGAGAATATAATTAAAGAGTTCCTGCGCAACACGCAAATAGTACATGAACTTTTACTTGAATTTTCTGCGAAAAGTGTTTCGTTCTGTTACGTGAATGGATCCCAGAATTTCGTCACATCATTTTTTAAACACTCGTCGAATTAAAACATATTCTGGACATTTGATAAATTTCCTACCATTCGTTACGTATGCGCTTGTGAAAACTATATTACACTGGAACTTCGTGTTGATCGCTAACCGGGTTAATATTGACCAGCTGGTTCAAATAAGTGGAAAATTTAGGATGAAACATTTCAACACTTCCACACGCGTGCAGTACATTTGCTTTTCTAATTGCATCGAAGTAATTGCAACAGAATCTCAAAAAGAAAATATTGAATTCTCTAATTGTTATTTGTACGAAACAACATAGAGATCTTACGATTAAAATATATTATTAAAATTTCATTTTTAAATAAACATTTTTTAATTTAATAGAATTATATTAAATTTTAATCATTTATTTAGTGAAATTAAAAATTAAGGGATTTTGTACTGAGTAAAAAATTCCAACTATATTTTAATACGTGCATCCCCTAACAAATTTTTCATAGACGAAATTCTGGTAACCTTTGAAGATGATCTAAGCGTAGATCGAAACGTCGGAATTACTTTAGTAATTTTCAAAATGGCTTTGTAAAGTAACAAATGATCGAACCCTTGCGCCGAAAGCATTATCAATTTTATTAATAACAAATACGATCGATAGAAAACTATAATTATCGTGGATGGCGAAACACACGCAACAAAAGAAAGTTTTTATGCGTCAATGTGAAGACAGTTTCGATTTGAAATTTTAAAGGTTCTCAACGACTGGTCCAACACGAAAATATCAATGGCTAAGATAAGTAATAGAAAATTGTTTCTATTATTACAGTGTCACGTCGAATTTATTAATGTTCGTCACTAAGCTAGTGAGTAGTTTTATTACCAGCATTATTCCCTTTTTCTGTTATGTATTCTTAAATTTCAAAATATTCTTAATTCGTTTTAAAAACAATTTTCACAGACGCAATTCTAGTAACCCTTGAAGATGATCTAAATGTAGATCGAAACATCGGAATTACTTTAGTAATTTGCAAAATGGCTTTGTAAAAGATGAAAGATGAAAACAAGTCAAACAGTTTTGTGAATAAATAAAGTAAATCGATAAAGCTTTCTACGAAAAACGAATCTAATTTGTAAATTCCGAATTAACAGATCGTTAATACTTGGGTACGTGAAATCGTTGGTACCGGGAACAAATTTTGTGGAAAAAGAACACGCTTTCCAAATTAATTTAAAAATTGGGGAAACTTACAAAATGGAAAATCGAATGTTCGCTTTATTGTAAAAGGGATATTAGCAGTGATTAATCACACGAAATTCTCACTTGAAAAAATCGTTCCTGGATGTTAATCCAGCTTTCGCGATCAATTGATTTACGCATATTATTTAGTAAATATAATTGTATACCGGTTTAGCTTAACGTAAGAATACCTTCCACGCTTACTGTACGTAGTTGACTTCACGGTGCACTTGAATAGGAATAATACTGTATTCGAGAGAACAGTAGAAACGTAAGACGTTTATGCAGCACACTCGACCGTGTCTGAATTAATACGAGGACAAATGTATCCGAATAAAGGGATGCTCAGATAATAGAACAATCGCTTTCCTCTCTGACACTTTTCTTAATTATCAGTAGACTGTCGGATTTTATGCATTCGCGAGAAAAGTGAGTAGGAGAAACACGGAACAATGTGCACATCGGAAAAATTTTTAAGATACATATTGTTCTATTATTTTCGAGCTATCCTAAGGGAATAAATTGTTGAAAGAATTATTCGGGCATATATCAAATATGAAACACTTACTTGGTATGACTTCTTTACACGTTTCATTTTATGAATTACTATTTGCATATTGAACGAGCATGTTTCGCTGTAATCAGAAGCATCCAGCCGAGATGATGATACAATCTGGAGTTTATCAAACGTAGAATAAAGTCTAAAGGAACTTTATTTCATTCCTCCATTAAAACTTTATATAATTCTGCCTTGTTTGAATGTAGTTCTTCTCTATCAAGGGACTTGGCGTTGTTCTCAAATTCAAATTAACGTGGTAGACACTGTGATAAATAAAACTAGAAATTCCGAGTAAACAAAAAGTTTCTATCCGAACAACATGAACGTACATGTGCATTTAAATGTAAAGTTTACACAGAGATACAGTGTTGAATTTAACAGAAACGGGGAAACCAGTATATGTCAACGTCAGTTATTTATTAAAAGAGAGTATAATTCATCTTTTTCTCTAAAAATACTGGGTATTACTTTTGTCAATCTATTTACTATCACTAATCGTATATAAATGTTTTAATTTTGTAAAGGAAGACATAACATTTTTAAAAAATGTTTCCACTGATAAAATATTCAATTTAAAAATCAGTAACATAAAATTAACCAACGTAAGAAGAAAATAAATCGAGTATCTGCGAAATTATTGATGGAATCGAGAAATTCTGCAAACAGAAGTTGAATTGTCGCAAGTACTTCTTTCAGCTCCATTATCTAAAATGCAGGTGCAACAAAAAAACTATCGTTGCTTCATAAGAATACTTTAATATTCTATACTGTACTCTCATGAAACACTCTGGCAAAGAAAATAGCGCATATCAAAGAACCGACCAAACATTACAGTGATTATTTATTCACCTACACACAGCGAATACACGAGTACAAAATGTAGTGACTTTGATAAATAATCAAAAGCGTTCTCATACGAAAACATGGCACGTCAAATTTCATTTGTATCGATCGCGACGAAATCTAATCTACTACGCTCTTTTATGACTTCTCTGGCTGTCGGCATCACATTTCTTATTTTAATCGGAGAACTTGTAGGTATCTTTTTCTTCTAATAAGAAGCATAAGCAACATCGTCTCATAAATGAGCTATTTCTATTGACATTTTAGGCCCCCCATGGCGGAGGGGGATAAATATGATGTGAATGAATGAAATGATTTATGTTTCCATGATATAAATGCAAATTTCGTAGAGGACGTTATTCAATAGACCAACATGGAGAAATATGCATTCAATGCCTCGTATGTATGCAAATCATGAGCACACGGTGAGTGCATATCGCGCTAGAAAGAAGAGTACGATTTTTGCATATAAAGAAAAGAATTGTTTTTATTTATTTCCTATTGGTGGCAGGATATTACCAGAAACAATGATTTTGTGCGATTTCTGTTAAAAGGCCATGTTACCCTCACTTCTAAATTGTCACCGTCATATTAAATTCAATGAAGTTATTTTTTATCAGATCTTATTAGATTACCTAGATTTTAAGCAAAAATTCAAATAGTTATATAAATCAGGTTTTAGGAAAAAACAAAACTGTTTGTTAAACATAAAACTGTTTGTTAAACATAAAACTGTTTGTTAAACATAAAACTGTTTGTTAAACGTAAAACTGTTTGTTAAACATAAAACTGTTTGTTACACATAAAACTGTTGATTAACCCTTAGCGGTCGAGGTGACTCAGACTCATCACTAAAAATTACTGTACGATTAATCACAATACTGTTTACATGATTAAGTATGTTGGTATTTGATAAATTGTTATACATTTAAGTATTGTAACGCGTACGATTTTTGCATATAAAGAAAAGAATTGTTTTTATTTATTTCCTGTCGGTGGCAGGATGTTACCGGAAACAATAATTTTGATGTGATATTATATCAATGAAATTAGATTATAAAAATAAAATGAAAAGAATCATGTGCAATGGAATTATCCTGGGCCGGAAGAAACGTTTAATTTTCAAGTTAAAGTAGCCACGACCGCAAAGGGTTAATCTATGGCTTAATTTAGCGACAAGAAAGGGAGTTATTTGAGCGTAATAATTTGCATATGCGTCCATCCGATACCCGAGATGTAAAAATAAACGTGGAAATACGATCGCGCTTTGCCTCTGGGAATCATTCTGCCGTTACCACCCAACTCCCCGCGGCGCCCCTCTTAACTCAAACTTCTACCCAGCCGTGGCAATATTTTCCAACGAGAGGTAAAAGAGGAAGCAGTTTCGAAGATCACCGGGAACACCTCGATGCATCATATCCGATCGAGCACTCGAGCCGGGAACGTGATCCTCCTTCGGAAATCGAGGAAAGGGGGTGAAATTCCACGGAGGGTGGTAAAGCACGTGCACCGTATGTACGACGTCGAATATTCATATGTCATCGGGGCCCTTTTATTTACGACGTGCAAGAGTTCCTCTAGAGGCCGGTAAAACTCGGCTGCTGGGTCGTACGAAATCATGATCGCGGCTACCACAACCACCCCTTTGTGTTCGTCCGACTTTCATATTATAGCGCCACCGCCCAGCATTTGACAGGGGGTCGTTAATTTTCATTAGCCGGCGACAAAACTACGGTCGCGCACGGTACAAGTTTTTCCGAGATTTTTCGTCCTGGTTGAACAACCTTGGACACGGACCTGAATACACTAATGGACAAGGCTATAAGACACCGCGCAAAATTACCGCGACAAGCGCTTCATGTTGTATTAGGTCGTCCCGAAAATTCGTTTCGTTCGTTAATAATGCGGTGGAACCTCGTTTATCCGAGTACGTCAAAGTACAAGGCCATTCGTTAATTACCCTCACTTTCGGGTCTTGTTTGTTTAGATAACTATCCAAAAAAAGTCTGTCTTTTTATGTCTGTACCTTTTCTTTTACAGTTACAGTGATTATATATTTTTGTATGGTTACATCCGTTACAAAAAAATTTCATTTCATGTAAAATGTAACGCGTGACATTCATATTTGTTAGACTTTGTTAATAAAGCCTTCATGGCGAGTCTGGCTCGTCAAAATACGGCAAGGGGTTAAGAAACTTTCTGAAAGAAGAATAGACGATGTTTTGCCATGTCATTGCCATACATTTTTAAAATCTTTTTGTTTCCATAACAGAGGCCGTCGTTCAGAAGTTTGTTGTTTTCGTACATAAAGGTCGCGCGACCATAACAGTCCGCGCTTTCTCCTTTATTGGAATCGGTGCACGAAGGACAGTCATACATGTCCCATGTACTGTTCGTTCACCGAATGTTTACGTTGTCACTCTACTCTGACTCTCCCACCCACGCACGCATTATTGCTATTTGCTGAAGACGATCACGAAGAACCACAGTGGTCATATCGAGGTCGAGTAATTGTACCAAAATTAATACTGAACTCTACTAAAAATATTACGAATAATATTCAAATGAAATTTGATACAATTCAAACTTACATCTTATACAATTCAGTAAGAATTAGCAAGATTGAAACAACAGCAAACTTGTAAATAATAATTTCAGTTTTCAGTCATCTTGACCTCCTTATCTGCTGAAAAAGTATGGCATTCGCTTGACAACAAATCCGCTATTTCTTGCTTAAAATTTTCTTCATAAATTTGCTAATTATTTCATCTATGAGTTAGCCTTATAAATTCCTCCATCAACGAGCTAATTCTTAAATAAGGTTGATAACAAATCCGCTATTTCTTGTTTAAAATTTTCTTCAGAAATTTGCTAATTATTTCATGTGTGAGTTAGCCTTATAAATTCCTCCTTCAACGAGATAATTCTTAAATAAGGTTGATAACATATCCGTTATTTCTTGCTTAAAATTTTCTTCAGAAATCTGCTAATTATTTCATGTGTGAGTTAGCCTTATAAATTCCTCCATCAACGAGCTAATTCTTAAATAAGGTTGACAACAAATCCGCTATTTCTTGCTTAAAATTTTCTTCAGAAATTTGCTAATTATTTCATCTGTGAGTTAGCCTTATAAATTCCTCCATCAACGAGCTAATTCTTAAATAAGGTTGACAACAAATCCGCTATTTCCTGTTTAAAATTTTCTTCAGAAATTTGCTAATTATTTCATGTGTGAGTTAGCCTTATAAATTCCTTCATCAAGGAGCTAATTCTTAAATAAGGTTGACAACAAATCCGTTATTTCTTGCTTAAAATTTCCTTCAGAAATCTGCTAATTATTTCATGTGTGAGTTAGCCTTATAAATTCCTCCATCAACGAGCTAATTCTTAAATAAGGTTGATAACAAATCCGCTATTTTTTGTTTAAAATTTTCTTCAGAAATTTGCTAATTATTTCATCTCTGAGTTATCCTTATAAATTTCTCCATCAACGAGCTAATTCTTAAATAAGGTTGACAACAAATCCGCTATTTCTTGCTTAAAATTTTCTTCAGAAATTTGCTAATTATTTCATGTGTGAGTTAGCCTTATAAATACCTCTATCAACGAGCTAATAATAAGGGCTCGACTAAGAGTTTGTACAATGTATTTGAGGAATACACCTGACTTACGTTTCAAGTTTTGCAGTGAAAGCTCGTAAAAGTGCATTTTCCATGTTATTGCTGGTTTCGGGCATGTTTTCATGTGTAACATGCCGAATATTGTCTGTACAATATTCACTTCAATAAAGTTCTACGAATACAAATGTAAATATTGTAGTACGCGAACGGGTCAAGCTGATAGCACAAGCACAAAATTTACACTTCTCAGTTGTACACGAGCTACGGAATAACAGATACCGATCGTGAAACATAGCTATTAAAATGTGAAATAACATTTTGCGATTTCTGTTGGTTGAAACACGACAGTAGATTATTAAAAATGTTTAACAACTTTTTCAATCTGTACCATACATCTTGAGATTTTCTCAGACGTTAGAAGGATTATTTTACCAGCTAATGTGTAAAGAATTTTTTTTAAATTGTTATTGGCCGTAATTGCGAAGGGAATACTAAATTTCACGATTTTTAAATTTTTTTATCTCAGCCTGTAACGAGCCTACATCTAATCGAAATAAAACAATAAAATTAAGCTGGAAGCTTGTATCGTTTAATTACCATTTTGTTGAAGACAAATAAGTATGTCTGCTGAGTTATTTTACGTGAGAATAATAAAATTTTCTAGAAAGGTGTTTTATCGCGAAACATGTATTCGATGTTAGTTTCATGGATTCGAATGCGAACATGGATGCAAATAAGCAATAAAACTTTTTATTGTTGAAAATGATAAAAGTTGCGAATGTGAGTAGAAAAGTGTTTAAGTACATGAACGCGAACGCGTATAAGAACACCTTGCATAGCAATGGCTTCTGCAAAGCTAACTGTCCCGACACGAGAAAACGAAGTAAAGTCTAATTAGCACAGGTTTCTTTCTACTTTATGTAAAAGCCAGTTTGCGTTTGAATTCATTACTTCTCATTTGCGAAAATAATTTAAACGCATCGCTTGGTTAGCCTGCTCCAAAATATCTAGTCTCATTGTTTATACATATGTTTGTGAGATACCACACACACAAGTAATAATAATCGCGTTAATATCATCCGTATTAGATCAGGGATACCATCCAACAATAGTAATTAGACATTTATTCCACATTCGAATTAATATTCTCTCGAGCGAAAATTAATTAACGCGTTCATAGATATCGATATACTATATTGAATGCTGACCGGTTCCGTGAACAATACTATTATAAACCGTGGTTCCTTTGAGCTGTGCTTGATTGTCCCCTAATTTCGCTTTGATAGTGATTTCGTTTGTTACGTTCTCGAGGAGAACGTGTAGCATTCTGCAAAAACTTGACATTGTAAAGTCCAGATTTCGTTAACACTACCCGTACCGCGACCGGTCAAATGATCGCTTTCACATTGTTTATTTTTTAATTATTGAAATTCTAATGATGCTTCAAAAGAAATTATTCAATAAATCTCTTTATTCGAACACGTATTATTATAAAAACTGTGAAAAATCTAAATAAATTCAGTCTTCTAATTTTTGTAAAACAATATATATCCGATACATGTTGTACCCGGTACTGTTAGTGTTAAATATAATAATTGACAATGCTTAGGACCGTTCACAGCTCTAATTATTAATTTGTAAAAATTTACTTTTGATGGTATCTCGTGTAGATACATCAGTCTTTCTGATATCCTCAATGAAACAGCTAAACAGTTAGTTTAATTTCCACAAATTGAGTACTTAAATGACAATTTGGATGTTGCCAGTTAAAATGGACTCAGGCACAACCGTCGAAAGGTTAATTATTGAAATTAAAATGATGCTTCCAAAAGAAATTATTCAATAACTTTCTTTATTCGAGCACGTATTATTATAAAAAATGTGAAAAACCTAAATAATTTCAGTCTTGTAATTTTTGTAAAACAATATATATCCGATACATGTTGTACCCGGGGTACTGTTAGTGTTAAATATAATAATTGACAATGCTTAGGACCGTTCACAGCTCTAATTATTAATTTGTAAAAATTTACTTTTGATGGTATCTCGTGTAGATACATCAGTCTTTCTGATATCCTCAATGAAACAGCTAAACAGTTAGTTTAATTTCCACAAATTGAGTACTTAAATGACAATTTGGATGTTGCCAGTTAAAATGGACTCAGGCACAACCGTCGAAAGGTTAATTATTGAAATTAAAATGATGCTTCCAAAAGAAATTATTCAATAACTTTCTTTATTCGAGCACGTATTATTATAAAAATTGTGAAAAATCTAAATAATTTCTGTCTTGCAATTTTTGTAAAACAATATATATCCGATACATGTTGTACCCGGTACCGTTAGTGTTAAATGGTATTGATTCATTATGGTCACGTTACGAAAGCAATTTCCGCGATCAAACAAGGTTTTTCTCTCTCTCTCTCTCGACTGGACAGTTTCCTCTTGATTAAAATAAAGAAAGAATGGGCTCCGTATGATTTATAGTTTCGCAAATAGAAGGTGCTATGCAAACTTCGAGACATCGAAGCGTGAGAGTTCGTCGAGCAAACGAACGATCCTGATGATTTGCTTCATCGGGTCACTGATCACGCTGTATAACAAACTTGAACTTTTTCCAGGGTTCTAACTTTGTAAAAGAAATGCGTTCTTTTTATCTCTTGGATATACGACTGGGAATACACAATTAATCTGGGAACCTGTTTTGTTTTTTACACTTGCACCTAAATGAGAACGACGTGGGTCGTTGAGTATTCGTTAAACAATGTTAACAAAGATCTTCGGGCAAAAATTGTGCAGCTGACACAGATAAAATCTGTTGTACATTCTTCGAAGGTATATGCCCAGAAGGTATAATTACCGCATCATTTTTAAACGAACTGAAAGGGAGCATAGGAAAGTAACCATTGGAAGTTTAATAATGGTCTAAACAGAAACAAGCGAACAATATTGTAAATAAATAAATTGTGAAGCATTACAGTTTGGATTTATAAAATAATTTATTAATGAAGTTGTACTATACAAAAGTTTTGACTGGAAAGTATATGGTTTTGTGCTGGTTTGACAATAAAGATCGACCTAGCTACACTCGATGTTATTACATAAATTAGAAGAAGGGAATTTGAACCAATTTGCTGAATCAATTCCCACTTATAGAAACCAAATATCTCCGGTAGTTCCACAGTTAGGGAAACATAAAACATTCTGAATTGTCCTGTCGTTTCACTATACAGCGCAGGTCCTTTGCAATTGCGACCAATAACAATTTTAAAAAATTCACACATTAGCTACTAAACTAATCCTTCTAACGTCTCAAAAAAACTCGAGCTGTTGGGTCCAATTTTGAAAAAGTTATTCGTTTTTAACCTTTTCTCTGTGTATGACGTGCAGATGCACTCCAGGCTGATAAAACCGGAAATAGAAAGTTGAATGGAAAATTTCCAAAGATTTTCTGGGAATGCTATCTGTGATATCTTTAAAATTTTTAAGTATTGTATACTTATCTTTTAAAAATCAACAAAATTTCAAAACCTCTAAAATTAAATACCTCTATAGACAAATTTTTCTTTACATTTTGCTCGAAAAAAGAGGTTCAATTACACCCCTGTACGAACGTGTTTCTTAGATCAGCGTATCGGAAGCGTCTCCTAGACAGACGACACTAATATACGACATAATAAAACGACGCTAAACAGGTATACGTACGCGAGGATTGCAAGGGTCCGGGATTTCACTTCTGATTTGTTAATAATGCAAAGACGGGGTTTCTTAGTAGTCAAAATCGGTAGATGAAAGATCAATCTAGGGAGCTATTTGCCTCAAAAGTCCTACTGTTACGTTTACGACACGTAATTCTCATTATTCGGCAGCATGTCGCGGAGCGTGCTGCCGCCTATCGTGGCTGTCGATATGCTGCCGAATAATGAGAATTACGCGTTGTAAACGTAAAAGTAGGACTTTTGAGGCAAATAGCCCCCTAGATTGATCTTTCATCTAGCGATTTTGACTACTAAGAAACCCCGTCTTTGCATTATTGATTAATCAGGAGTGAAATCCCTGATCCTTGCAATCCTCGCGTACGTATACGTGGTCTAGCGGTGTGTGAGTGTACTGTGGAGATTGTGTGCAGTCACGCGCGAGTGTCGTCTGTCTATGAGACGCAGTCCTTAACTGCTGCTTTGTAAATATTTGAAACCCTTCATCGGGAAAACTTATAATAAATTCCAATGAGTTTCTCAGAAATAACGCGAATTTGAATATTAAGCGCGGTACTGGGGAAATAATTAGTACGTCACGGTCTCGAGTTTAACGCATCTTTTTCCTTTGGAAAGTGACGTCAGCGGTGGCCCGGCTAGAAGTCTAGCTCTTCAAAGTTCTGGAAAGCCGTACATCAAGATCGAAACTTTTGAAGGAAACAGGCCGCGTGATTCGTTATGACGAACATCAGAGCTTTGTCGGCTAATCAACTGTCTGACGTGTTAATTTCACACTATGTGCTTCCTGACGTAACTATTATATCTTTCATGCCACACCTTTCATGACTCCGGGCAAGTCATTATTCATATTTTGTCCAGATATCGTTGTGAAACTTTGATCACAGGAGATTCCGTTGTTACCGGATCGCAAAAATACTTTGCATTTGTTTTAACAATTATTCAATGCGTAGTAATAAATGTGTAGTAATTAATAATGTAAACAATATTGTGAATAATGGTACAGCAATTTTTAGTGGTGGCTCTGGGTATTGAAGAAATCGTAGGCTAGTCTATTATATAATTACGTTCACATGATTCTCGAACTTTCAAAAAAGAGTAGCGAACTTTAAAAAATACTTATAGGTTTCTATCGATCGTATTTGTTGTTAATAAAATTGTTAATGCTTTCGGCGCAATGGTTCGATCATTTGTTATGTAATTTACAAAGCTATTTTGCAAATTACTAAAGTAATTCTGACGTTTCAAAAGTACTATTTACAAATTATAATGGATAAAACGGTGGTTTCAAATATGGCTGACCCACCGACAGAGGCAGCTGTAAAATCGAAATTACATAGTGGTCTCGTGCCAGCCATGGGATTCATTTATCTTCATCCAAAGTTATCGCACGTGTTTTCATGAACACGATATCAAGGCATTAAACACAGATATAGAGCATTAATTAGACAAAATGTTTGAACGTAATGAATTTGGAGTGCTGTTGAACGTCGGAAAGTTTAGAGTTCGGAGTATCCACAATGGAAATCATACTCGCCGATACAATTCTATAATAGTTCTTGAGTGAAGAAACAATTTTTTGGTTTTTAGTAGTTTCGTACGATAAACTTGGTTAAGTTACTGTGAAGTGAGTAGTATTTATAACACCAATTTATTAACCAATCAAAGTATTAAGAAATTATGTCATTTCAATTTTTCAATTTTTTACCAGTTCTGCAGTTCGCTAACTACTTTCATTATTTAGCCAAAATCGTACTTTCTCCGCATTCTAAATTCTAATAAATAAATTAAATGATTCATTGAAGTCAATTGAGATGTATTATACAAAAGAAGAATAAAAATTTGGGAGGTCTGTACAATTTCAATTTATAAAAAATGAATGTCGAACTTTGAATGATACACTGTACAATTTGATTCCCACTAACGGAAATCGCTTGTACAATAATTGCCTGCTAGGAGATTATGTAGTTCGAAACTGCAGAGTACATCTGTTAACTAATTGGAAGAATGCAGGAAGTTTACTCGCGAAATGTCTTAATTGGTATTGGACAATTGATAATTGCCAATTAGTTTAGAATTAGAGTTTCCGTAACGCCTGCTCAAAAGCGACTATTCCCAACACTTGACAGTCAACAGTTGACAGTCAACAGTTAAAACGAGACCAAACACGATAAAATTGCCAAATTCTAAAAATGACTGACATAATGTTGCTTTATAAAACTGACATCATAGAATTTACGTAGATTTTCATATGCGCTTGGGTACAAAAATGTATGCGATAAGTGAAAGCATCATTATAATTTCAATAATTGTAAAATAAGAAACCAGAAACCGGTCGCTTGACCGGCGATGTTAGGTTTAGTGTTAAATGAGAAAAAAAAGTCTTTACTTATCCACAGAGTTCAAACAATTAGGTACACAATTAATTTTAGACAAGTTTGTTCAAGCGGTTCACAGAGACCTTTCAAAGGGAACCGTGCATTTTTATCAATTTAGATTACACGACATTTTCCTCAGCCACGTTCGTGGCAGAAAATCGACGCTCGTAATATTTCAGAGGCGGGTATGTATATCGTCAAGGAATAAGCAAGGAAAGCGACAACACGTTTCACTGAGCAACTTGGAAAGTAACATGAATGTTAATGGAGGCCGCACGAGTGCGCCTGATCTGCTGACGAATTCTCTTTCCAGTTGTAGATAATTTCTGCTGGTTTCTTACCCGTTTCTTCGACGGTGTTCAAAGGTCTATGAAAGTATCAGGTTACAGAATAAACGTATGCACGCGGATGATAACGAAAATCGAGCGACGAGACGGAATTTTAAACTATATTCAGACGCTCGGGATTCAATCATTTTATAATTTAACAATGGCTTAAACAGCACACACAAGTCTGCAAAAATAGCATCAAAGTATTTTCATTATTTCGTCCAACCTCTATAAACTTACAAATCAGGAATGTGTAGATAAAATTCAAGTGAAAACTTCTTTAGGCAGTGAATGAGTCTGATCCGTCACGCATCGAAATGAAACGCTATTCGGATAAACTCGAATTTAAGCGCACAGTATTTTTGAAATTGAAAACTATAAGGTCGTCCGGAAAGTAATTTCGTTTTCTCAAGGGAAAATGAAAGCCAATTTTTTACCGTTTAGAATAAGTCTTGTGACATTTTGTTCTATGATCTTTTGCAATCTTTCAAGCAACTTAGTGAAAACTTCTTTAGGCATTGAATGAGTCTGATCCGTCACGCGCCGAAGTGAAACGCTATTCGGATAAACTCGAATTTAAGCGCACAGTATTTTTTAAATTGAAAATTATAAGGTCGTTCGGAAAGTAATTTCGTTTTTTCAAGGGAAAAGCCAATTAAAATTAAAGCCAATTTTTTACCATTTAGAATAAGTCTTGTGACATTTTGTTCTGTGATCTTTTGCGATTTTGCAAGCAACTTAAACATCCCATGCTCGTAGAATTTCTGTTTTCTTTAGCAAAAAATTGAGTTATATGACTTTTTACGGCATTATTTGAAATGCACTGTTGTGCTGATCGGAAAAATTGGTTCACGAAGGGCAAAAGAAAACGAAAGCTGAATGAAGCTCGATCTCGGAGAGAAAATCGATGACGAGCTATACTGAGAATCGATAATTCGTACACGAATAATTTTTAGATTATCCGTTTAATCTACGTGCAAGTTTAATACAGACCGAAGAATTTTTCTGGGTCCGAATTATTCGTACAACTGTAGTTCGCCAAGGATAATTATAATACCTTCCCAACCCGCGCACACGGTATTGGTATTGCCAAAGGAATTTGTCGCAATACGGTCGCCAGACACTGCATGCTTGCCACAACGAATTATACCGGTAGTCGCGAACCGCGAAATTACGCGATATCGAAGACGAGAACATTGCGAAATTTGAATACACTGGAGACATTATTTTTGTTACTAACGCTAGAACTACTGAACGTGGTTCGTACATATAGTTGGTGTTCGTTGAATATATTTAACATTAGTAAGTAATTTAAAACATTAAAAATATTAGACGAATTTGAAAATTCTTTTATATCGTTTTCAATCTACCGAATATATTAAGAGAAAAAATAATTTTCTATGTCACACCAGTTTGTTGCAGTTCAAGTAGAACATTTTTATTTTGCATAAAGATCCACTGTCTAATTATTACCAATGAAAATAGGATCTTATTCGATACCACTTTCTTAAAATTTGTCTACAAAAATTGAAAATTGCATAAACATCCGCAGTCTTACTTTTGCGTTGCGTTGTACCTGTAGAACTAGTTTTGACGCATTGCTCAATAAACTTTATTTGCAGTCTTTATCTGGAATTGTATAAATGTTAATTTAAAAATACATTTATACATATAATTTTCAACCTGTCGAATATATTAAGAGAGAAAATAAATTTTTATGTGACTGGTCTGTTGCAATTTAGGTGGAAAATTTTTATTTTGAGATTCGCTGTCTAATTATAAGTATCTGAAAATTTATGTTGAATTGTTTGCTTTTATAGCACCCCGGGGCATCGTAGAAAGTAGAAAGCATAATGAAGTTTCAGTTTTCAGAAACTTTTAGAGTAGAATACTGGATAGCAGTAGTTGATAGGTAAGACGTTAACAATCTCGTTGAATGCATACAATAAGAAACAAATCGCAACGTGCGATCTTTACATTTCAAAAGAACCGTCACGTACAACTTAATTGGAAACTCCTCGGCATATTTTTGCCAGCGATATCGCGATTCACGGTTCTGCAGACCGACGAAAAGGCCGAAGGGATGGGAATAAATATTCCACGAGAGAAATTACTGGCGTGGAATTTACCTTTCCTTGTTGAATTCGCAAATCATCGATATCTGAAGTTTTCATTATTACTGAAACGAGGAAACTTTCTAATTGGTAAGCACTATTCTCCTGGAGCAACGGAAGGAAATTCTTACCACTGCTATCGTTCTTTCTTGTATTTATTGATCGCGTGTTTGACATTTATTTTGCTCGCACGATTCTTTAAAAACCTCTAACGATGATGCGTTACGTCATCGTTAGGATTTTTTCGATTTTTTGTACAATAAAAATGTTAAAATGTTTAAACTAAATTAATTCAATGTAAATTATTTCAATTAGATTATTTCAACAGTTTATGGAATTCATTTACTGTTAATATCCCCTTTCCCTTTAAATATCTCGGAACAAGAAATGTATGACTTCGACCACTTTCATAATTATGGTCACATTAATAAACATTTCTTTCGTTCCTTCAGAAAATAATAATTAATTGTTTACGATACAGTAAAGGTAGGATACAATTTTTTCATATTATACTGAAAGAACCTAAAACCAAGAAACAAAAGATTCTGTCACTTTGACATAGTTTTTGAATCGAAACAAAATAAACTGCAGACCAGATTGAAATATTAAAAATGTGTTCGAAATAATAAGCGACAGAAATTAATTTAATTTATTAGAAGATTGCCTGCACCCATACTATGGGACTCGTTTTTCAAACTAAATATTCGCTGACGTTGCAACCGTGTATTCTTTCTCCTGAACAGGTCGAGGCTGCATAGAGCCCATTATTTCTTGCACAGGAAAATGCAACTGAGCTCCAAGAAAACTCGAGTCGTTTGTATCGAGTTTACCTTAACTTATCTACGTCAATACGTATCGTACACTTCAAAAGATCAAATAAAATGGTTACTGAAGCAAAGTAACTCTAAATTACAAGTTTCATCGGGAACCAGCAATAGATGGCAGATGCAGAAAAGCTGAAGCTAATGCATTCACTCATTTACTCCGAGGATCCTCGAAACTCCATTTCCAATTAAATTACTTATTTACGAAATGTACGTTCGCTCAGACATACTCGAATGGCTTTCAGTTTCAAAGATCGATCGCTGGAACCCATATACGAGTATTCACGTTACAACAGTTACTAAATAAAGTCCTCAAACTAATACTAAACTTTTCAGCTATCTCTGCTGGAACATGCACCAGAAAGCTAACTTTTACCTAATTAAGCAGCGAATCCTTCACACTCGCCGCGAATGCAGTCAATTAAAGAAATTAATTCAGAGTTCAGAGCTTCTTCAAGAAAAGTTCGTTTCTAGTACCACATTTTTGTATCACTAAATTAAAGAAATTAATGCAGAGTTCAGAGCTTCTTAAAGAAAAGTTCGTTTCTAGTACCACATTTTTGTATCATTAAATGAAATTTAAAAAATTAATGCAGAGTTCAGATTTTCTTGAAGAAAAGTTCGTTCCTAGTACCACATTTTTGTATCATTAAATTAAAGAAATGAATGCAGAGTTCAGATCTTCTTGAAGCAAAGTTCCTAGTACTACATTTTTGTATAGTATCAAAAAATATAATCCTTTAATTTGAACTCTTAAATATTCGATAATTTCAAATATTATTTTGGACTTGTTAAAATCATTCAGAGAGGAAATAAATGTATATGTAGCTCGTGCATCTTGCAATTAAGACAAACAATTTTCTTTTACATAAAGATCCGCAGTCTGTTCATAACTAGTCCATAATATGTGGTTGAACTTTCGAATCTGTCGTTTAAAAAATAATTTGTTCCTTTATAAAAATTACAAAATTGATTTTATTTGGACTTTGTGCTGCTCCAATTATAATACGTGCTCTACTAGAGATATCGATGCAATGATTTCTTACGAAAGCATTTTTATTATTTCAATATTTGATGGTAGATTTAGCGTTAAAGTAATTGTCGATGCAGCTGTCGTTATTATTGTAGAAACGTGTAGTGCGTTAACGTAGGAACAGTTTGACAGGTGTGCATCGTGAATCGTGATGCAGTAAGGTACAACGTGTCAACATGTTTCCTCCTAGAAACAAGCTGCTAGGTGGAACGATCGTAAATTCAAAATTAATTGCTAGTACGATAGTAGGATTCGCCTGTTCGTGGCACGCAACAAATCCTTACGCCGTCAATATGGTAATTAATATTAATCGCGCATAGAAACGAAATATTCACGCTTGATCTATCACTGGTCTATCGACCGGTTTCATATCTTTTATTTTCCAATTATATTGAAATTATAAATTACAAAGTGTAAAAAGTGACACGAGATCTTCATAAATCTTTCCGTTTCCTGTATACATATATATCAATAGTTTCAATTATTATTGAAAATGTTTTACGGATATGGTCCAGATCGGATGAACGTAGAGTTGTGCATGTGCTGATCGTAAAATTAAACACGTGTTTACTTAACAACATTATTGAACTTCCGGAAATGGAATTATTAAATTCCAAGATATTACATTTCAAAACAGCCGAATGATATAGGTCCCTCGTTAGTAATGCAGCTCGAATATTTACTTAATAAAAACGTGATACCTCGATATTCCTTAATAATATTTATTCCATAGTGCAACATTTATAGAGCATTAATTATAACTATGTACATAGTAAAATTCTTCATGACGACATCTTTACACAATTTTAAGAATTGCACAATACAAAAAAAAAAGTTTAAATCTAATCACTCGATTAAATAAGACTACTAGGAATTTTTACTTGCAACTTTAAGTATACAGGGTGGTCCACCTAAATATCTCCTTTATCTGTGATGACATAACAAATGTTTTGAATGCATTGTAAATGGTGTCACAAGGTGAATGCTTTGCAAATTTTATTTTTTTCTCAAGGTCATTTTTTGTCTATTTTTTTCCTTGCATATATTCGTTGACATGAAAACTCATAAATTTCTCCTTTATCTATGATGACATAACAAATGTTTTTAATGCAATGTAAATGGTGTCACAAGGTGAATGCTTTGTAAATTTAATTTTTTTCTCAGTCATTTTTTGTCTATTTTTTTTCCTCGCATATATTAGTTGATACGAAAACTCCTAAATATCTCCTTTATTTGTGATTACATAACAAATGTTTTTAATGCAATGTAAATGGTGTCACAAGGTGAATGCTTTGTAAATTTTATTTTTTTCTCAAAGTCATATTTTGTCTATTTTTTTTCCTCGCATATATTAGTTGACATGAAAATTCCGGAAAGAAGCATTCACCTTACATTAAAAACATTTGTTATGTGATCAAAAATAAAGGAGATATTTAGGTGGCTACATTTAGATGTACCACCCTGTATAATCTCTTGCTCTATGTAATACTACTATCAATACAATGCGATCAATACAATAAATAAAGATTTTTAAATTGTTTAAAACTTAATAAGAAACGGACAGAACTTTCCAACGGAGCTAATAAAAATTCGACCGAGATAGTACCAATTGATATCGCCGGTGTGTTGTATAAATTAAATTTATCTTTCACAAAATTTGAACTATCGGTGGCCATTAACACCTTCGCTCTCGCGATTCGAATCAAAGCGGTGCTCGGTGTATTGTGCTCGCCGTTGGAATTTCTGTGATTAGATCGTCATAATTCGCTGCACATGTGCACGAAACGCTTCACAGCTGAACGATCAAAATTACACGATGTATATAACAATAACGTTGCTAATTAGGGTAACGAACGGCGTCACACATTTTATCAGTTTACGGGTGCTGGCAGCACGCAACGTGTGAAAGTAAAGACATTAACTACGCGAATCTGTTTGGTAATTGATGTTAACGCGTTAATCGTGGCAGGATATTCAGCGCTCTAATTTGTACGATCACTTTGATTTTGGAACGTTCCACCCACTGGCGGTAAGTTAATCCTCGAATTTGAGTCCATTTATACCCACGCACAGTGCGTCGTCCAATGGAAAAAGTCTGAAAATCAAATTACAAGATCTGTAAATTTGTGTATCCTAAAATGTTCAACATTTGTTTATTTACCAGTCTATTAATCTCTGCATTTTATTTCTAAACGTATTAAGGTACTTTAATCAAAAATTACTTACAAGGGCACGTATTCAGTTGATACAAGCCGAATTTGATGAAACTTATCTGAGATATAATTCTCCGAAAAATATTTGACACGTGTTTTTTTAAATCGACAACCTTCTACTTTGAAGGGGTGAAAACAGCCTATTAGTTGGACGTCGAAACCATATTTTTTGAGATATCTCGGAAACCAGATGTTGAAAAAATTGTTTTTTTTCAATTGTGTGTTTTTTAATTGGGAAATGCATTCGCGCAAGAAAATTTTAGCAAAAGTCTTTTGTTTAAACGATATATTAAAAATTCGATGTTATTTTTGCAGTTTCTCTTATTTATTGTTAGTTTATTTTAATGTAAATTCGGGTGTGTGATCTTTGATCCGAAATAGGGGATACGTGTTTTAGGATTTTTCTTTTTTTGAAAAGAACTTCGAGGGCTGTTTTCACCTCTTCAAAGTGGATGGTTGCCGATAAAAAAAACACGTGTCAAATATTTTTCGGAAAACTATACCTCACATAAGTTTCATCAAATTCGGCTTGTATCAACTGAATACGTTCCCTTGTTAGTTTAAAAGTTATAACTTTCTTCTCGAACGCCCATATACTCAACCCACTCTGCCACGGTTGCAAACAGATTTTTAACCAGCCATTTTCTTAAAAAAGGAAGAATTGTGTTCCATGATAGAAAACTAAAGACACGTTTTCTCTAGAACATTCTAGAGACGTCTCCAAAAATATTTTAAAATTATTTTCATGATTTATTGAACATAGACTTTTGAAGCTTCTTGCGAACTAAAACACGATTGTTCGTACAGGCTCAAAATTTGTTTAATCTCCAGGTTGCCCTTCGTCACCTTCGTCAGGGTAACCTTCGTCAGTAGAGGGTCGGTCCCATTTGAATAAAGAAAGTTTACAAAACCTAAATAGGAACAAATTCACGATAGAAATCTTCAAATGACTCCTTCCTGTGTACACATGTTTGTGCTGCGATTTCTTTTCACAATGAACTCCGCGAAGCAACTACGCAAGGGTAGTATCCGGAGAACTCGAGGAACAAATCCGGCGTTACGGAATGATAATCAAGGGGTTGAAAAATCCGCTATCCCTAAGCGGGATCACTTTGACCGTCGCGATTGAAAAACGAATCGACTCTCGGGCGTGTTCCGATCGCTCCGATATCCGTTGGTTTTCAAAAAAGAAAGGAGGAAACCGAACAAAGAAGAAAACGAACCACGGGAGAATTTTTTCTGAAGCGATCCTCTCGTTTGAAGTTCCCCGGGTGACAATAACGAACGGTTTAGCAGCGTGGTGGTTCGAATCGATCCGACAAAGAGGTCGGGATCGAGAGATGGAAAAACCGGGGAATCGGGAACAGTACCCGTCGAGCAAAGACAGATATGAAAGAGGAGGTACGGTAATGCTCACTTAAATGCAAAATCTCTTACGCTTAAATTTACATGATCCATCGCCACCCTTCGCCTGCCACTTACAAAGACACATTAACGGGTGAAAACTAATCTGCGAAAACACATTACCAATTGTACTATTTGTCTAAATAAAATCTTGAGGTTACGCAAAAATTTCGCACTTTTATGTTACGCAAGAATTTCGCACTTTCATGTTACGCAAGAATTTCGTTCAGCTCTCAAAGCTAGGGGATGAAATTATATTTGGTCGAATATCTCGGAAACTATTGAAGCTATAGCGGTGGTTAAAATGAGAAAATTGTGTATTTTTTATACAGAATAGATCTGCGGAACCAGATTTCCAATATTACTATTTGTCTAAAGAAAATCTTGAGGAACAGCATTTTTATGTTACGCAAGAATTTCTTTCAGCTATCAAAGCTA
>CM052194.1:14362846-14395239 GCA_028455805.1 Lasioglossum figueresi
ATTTGCAAAAACAGATTTCTAATATTACTAGTTGTTTAAACAACATCCTGAAAAACCACTTCTTTATCCGCAAGAATTTCCTTCAGTTCTTAAAATTGGGGGGTGGAATCATATTTGGTCGAATATCTCGGAAACTATTGGAGCTATAGCGGTGGTTAAAATGAGGAAATTGTGTATTTTTTATACAGAATAGATCTGCGGAACCAGATTTCCAATATTACTATTTGTCTAAAGAAAATTTTGAGGAACAGCATTTTTATGTTACGCAAGAATTTCTTTCAGCTATCAAAGCTAAGGGATGGAATCATATTTGGTCGTATATCTTGGAAATTATTGGAGCTAGAGTGGTGATTAAAATGGAGAAATGACGTATTTTTTTATCCGAAATAGATCTGCGGAACTAGATTTCAAATATTACTATTTGTTTAAATAAAATCTTGAGGAACAGCACGTTTTTATTACGCAAGAATTTCTTTCAGCTCTCGAAGCTAGCGGATGGAATCATATTTGATCGAATATGTCAATAACTATTGGAGCCAGAGTGGTGATTAATATGAGGAAATTGTGTATTTTTAATACGGAATAGATTTGCAAAAACAGATGTCTAATATTACTATTTGTTTTAACAAAATCTTGAAAAACAGCACTTTTTTGCAACGCAAAAATTTGATTTCGAAACGGTGCAAATCGAACTGAGCACCACTGTAAATCGAACAACGAAGTGGCCACGTCGGTGTACACGGTAACGGGTAACGTGAGTGAGAGAAAGAAGGGCCAGAAAGAAAGACGCGGTGACACGAATAAAAGGTAAATCGTCAGATGAAACTGGCGAGAAAGGAAATAAAATATTGGAAGATAGAGGTGAAAGTACAAGGAGCCGAGAAAGATTTCAAAGTGTGAAGCAATGGCGGGAGGAAACGACGGAATTTATCTCCTACCAGAACCGGAAAGAATAAAGGAATGAACAGCGAAATTGAAATAGGATTGAGTTTCTACGGGCGCGAAATAAAATATGAAGGCAAACAAACATTTTCGATTCTATGAATGAGAAGGAAGTTACGGAATCGTTCTGCACGGTTTTTTTCAATAATTGCGGCGAACAGCAAGCGGCAAATAGAAACCTCTTTCTTTCTTTCTTTAATGAAGTTTTACCTCAATTTTCAACAAGAAAAATTGTGTTGGCTCGATTTTCCTGATTTTACTGCAGTTTTCTACCCTTCAGTTTTAAATGCTGTTTGAACAGGTTTAAATGCTTGCGATGTTATAAACATTGTGGAAGAGTCTACAGAATCGTTCTTTGTAAAAATTATTCACGTAATTCTTCTTAGTTTTAACTATTAACCCTTTGTTACTCAATTATCCTTCTCAATTATCCTTCAAATATACTGTAAATTTTAATTTTCTTTTTAAATTAAATTCAGACGCCGAGGAATGAGACTTTTGGATTAGCGTTCACCGCATCGAAAATAAGAATCGTCTGGTGATTCTCGGGCAGGTAAAAAAGATTAGAATTTGTCGGACAGCGTAATCAGAGAACGCGAAAGAATAGAAGAGAAAGAAATAAAGAAAGTGGAGGATATCAATCGTGTCGAAGTTTCAGAAGCAGAGAATCGAATGTAGGCTCTACCGACTAATACATATACCGTTGGAAGGTAATTTAATTGAAATCAAGCGCCAACAGCGATTTCCCTAAACGGTTGTCGATTGATATCCGCTTGTCGTGATCGAACCCTGGCAAATCGAAATGGACGTGTGTTGTACGCGGCCGAGTCGAGAGACAGCCAGATGTTCGTGAAAGCGAGAGAAAGAGGCGAAAGAGTTTTTTCATCGTGGAACTGTCACCACCAGCGACTTGCATTATTTCCAACTGTAACTTCGACTATTTTGTTCTCGTAACGCGTGCGATGTAGTTGTAACGCTCAATATTAGGTGGATTTCTATGCAAAATGCGAAGTTGTCTGCGTCAATTGTAAGAAACAAAAATATTGTAGTAAATAGACTGCGAATCTTTATGCATTTATAGCAAAATCGTGTAGATGAAATTCAAAATTATAGGATAATTTTTAAAATTGAAGATGTACACAGGGTCTATCCGTTAAGCTATGTCATCATATTTTAGGCATTTCCGGTAGTGCAATTAAAAAATGTTTTAAACAAAAGTTTATCGGTACTTGGTGAGCTACATCTCCGCATATTCTTAAATCTGAAAAATGCTTTTTTACCTAAAAAAGTAGAGGTCACCCTGACTTGACATCGATCTAATCAGTACATCTTTCTGTATTTGAAAACTTACTCATTCTGAAATATCAAATCGTGATACACTAAACTACGACTGAAGGAAGTATCAATAAGCTGATTATATCGATGACACGATGATTGATATGCCTAAAAAATGGTAACATAACTTAACGGGTTGACCCTGTATACAGAACTGTATATAAAAGAATTTAACTAATAAGCAAGAATTTTGCCCAAAATTCCTTTCTTTGATATAAACTTATATATATTTTCACCCGAGGCTAATCAAGTGAACAGCACTGTATACGATTTCTCATCTATTAAAGTTATTAAGGGAAGAAATAACATTCTGTTTGGTTTCTATCCCTTGCAATCGATACAGACAATTTTTATTTATCAATTTAATCGTATGGTGGGTTCAAAGTTAACGTCTCGTTATCGCCAAGGGAGAAACACTTTACGGTAAACAGCTCTCGTTACAGTAAGATACTTCTTGACAAGCTTGAGCTTGCAATTAGAAACGGGCACTGAGAACTACCGTCGAATGACGACTATGGAACAATGCATATCGTGGTCCTACAGAAACCCAAATTTCAAGTATCGTATTACTCTCCATAGAGTTTTGACTTCTCCACGTCAGATTGCCACCTTTCGTTCGACCTGAACCCACCTTAAGGATGGAAACTCGCGCAACACGCTGAAAACGCGTCAATTTGCAGGAATTTCGTTTAGAGCAACGGTACGCGTACCTTTTTAACCCAAATTCGAGAGGCGACTCAGAGTCACCACTAAAAATTGCTGAAATGTTTAATTTTCAAGTTAAAATAGCTCCGACTGCAAAAGGTTAAGTCCGAGATATCAGATTCAAACATATCTTTTTTATTTTTAGATATTTGATCATTCAGATACATATAAAACTAATTCTTTTAATTCTACGAATCAATGAATTGAAGTTTATGAAACGTATTTATAAATGATCCCCTACAATTTTGGAGAAATATTTTTAAGGTTTTATTTTTATAAGTCTTTCAGTCTGTTTGCACGAAACAGCCCCCTAAACGTTGCTCCATTGACCAAGGGTGTTTCCATTGATGCTCAGATGGAAAAATCTGGTAGCGCATCGAACGCGATAGAATTTGATTTACCTCGGCCAGTTAAATATTTAGACGGGTCCGTAGAATCGGATGTAGCCCTTTCCGAACTGATCGCTTCTGCCTTTCTCCTTCCACCCACGCTTTCCTCCCCGTTTTCAATCCGGTTTTTGCCACCCCCGCACTCCTACTCAATCCCCTTTCAATGGCGTAAACCGTTGGTTCGTCGAATAAAGGAGAAATATGGCGATTCACACGTGCCAGGTTCTTTATTGGATCCAAGCGCGTATTCGCGTCCCGGAATTTTTCACTGGGAGGCATTTGATTGGACTTTAATTGCCCGTTCTCTTCGTTGACTACTTTATCGTTCACATCTTTTTCTTAATGAACGATAGGTTCGATGATCGGACGTGTCTTAACCCCTTAACCCTCGTCCGTCCCTCAATTCACGAACTGAATCCATCCGTCGGTGTTAAATTGACACAGTAGCAAAAGATCGATGAAATAACAAGGGAAACCGTTATTTTTCAATGTTTTTTTATTCAGATTGATGAGTAACAGTTAAAAATTGTTGTACCATCATTCAAAATATCGTGGACATTATTAAATTTGTTGGTATCTAATAAATTACTAATCATTTAAGTATTGTATGAGATATTATATCAAATTGATGTTCATACAAAGAAAAATATTAACATAGAATGGAATTATTCTACGTCACACGCAAAGGGTTAAAGGGTTAACATTTACGGTTATGTGTGTCGCATTAAAAAAATAAAAGTCACGAAGTTCCTGACAAATTTATCTTTAAAGAACGGGACAGTATAAATTATTTCGGAAAAGCTGTGTCAATTTACACGAGGGACGGAAACGAGGATTAAGAAACTTTCTAAAAGGACAGATATTTTTTTCGAACAATCACCCAACGATTCACGCGCCCTAATCTCCAAAAAAAAAACAAAAACATGTGATTGCTATAAATTCTAGTCTTACAGCGGCCCCTCACACGCCCCTTTTTTGTCTCGCGTAGTTTGACATTCATAATCCCCTTCCTAATCTTTTCAGAAAAATCTTGCGCACAATTCAGTATCGTTCGAACCACGGTAGAGAGCATCTCTAAGGCAGTGTCAATTCGAAGCTCACGATTGTTAGTATGTGTGGTTTCAATAGTTATAATCATCAAATGTGAACAATGATCGTGAGTGTGCAAACATTTCACGGCATGTGTGTGAGGTAAACATTAATTAATCGATAAGAAAATTAAATAAAAAAATGAAATAAAAAAGTGAAATAAAAAAGTGAAATAAAAAAGTGAATATATTTACTATTTGCCAGCAGCTGTGCAGTTCGTCTACGAATGGCCCAGTGACGCGCTTTTTGACGCAGCAACTGCATTTTCGGCTGAATAAGTGAGTTTTCAATTCAATCAGTTTCTACTTTCTTGTTCACCGCGGCGCGAGACCAACGCTACGCTCAGTGAAACTTGCCATCGCGCGCCATGGGCGCCTTCTGGTCGGTCCGTGTTTTTCGTTAATAACTTTCGCTAATAAAAATGTCCGCTTCCAAGTTGGACATTTCGGGACACCCCGTAGAGGATAAAGTTCGCTAGCTCGTAGACAATATTAATATTCGGTTAAATGAACTCGAATAATCCGTACTTTATCGCCTCGTGCATAGAATCTTGAATTAAATTTTAAACACAAGGTGCCTCGTATATGCAACTTTAAGCAATATCGGGCAGCGCATACAGCAGTGAGCAATTCTCAACTTTCCAATATACGTATAGAAAGTTTTAAATTATCGATAAGCGCTCTCGGTGGGTTTCATATACGAGCATATTATCTCCCTGACTTGAGGAATCAATTTTTCTGTATTTTCTCGCATCCAGTGATTAAACAACATCGATACTCTTTTATAAATAGGAATAAATAACGTTGCACATGCAATTGCAATGTCTGCATATGATTCATGGAAAATTTCAGTCGATCAAAGAACGTTGGCATCAATCTATCTTCGTATTTCAGAATTATTTCGAATTATATTCATACATTAAAATTACTGACGCTGGAACGATCTATAACTATAATCAAAATGGAAAGACAACATTTCTTTTTGGAGATTATATCACGTGTTGATATAGCAATAGTTTGAAACGTGTAATTTATTCTTAATTTGCACGCAAAATATTCGGTTGATTTATTTAATTAGAAATAAAATTCTGGCAATGTTTCCTATAATATGTGCCCGTAATTATGCAAGTCGTCTAAGTCACATATTTCTTGTTTCGAGATGTTTAAAGGAAAAGAATATTAACACTAAATGAATTCCATATAATGTTGAAATAACAAGCACTATTTACGGTTCATTTTTGACTTCATTTTTTGAATTAATTAAATTTAAAATAATGTAATGTAAAATAACTGATAATTTTAAAAATTTTGACTTAGACCACTTTCATAGTTATGGGCACATACACCCCCGATCAAAAGTGTGTGGACACTTGTTCGATTCTCCTTCTAGAAGAAAAAGAATCTTCAAGGGATTTAATCAAATATCATGAGAATTTATCTGAACAGTAATTTATTATTAATCGCGGATTTTATGCATTTATAACAAAAATTATTATTTACTGCATAATTGCGTATATTTAGTGCATTTCTTTACACATTTCTCTAGGGATTGCACCTAAAATATATATTTGATATTTCATTTATATTTTTCTGAGCAATAGAAATTCTTTTTAAACACTAAAACAAGAACAGTTGTTCTTTGTTCTTTATTCTTGAATTCTGTTTATGTCTACAAAAGGCCTAATTTCATATACGATATTTAGTTGTACTAAAAACAAATCCTTAAAAATCACTTGTTCACTGAAGTTGCACAAGCCTCTCTTAAAATACGTTTCAAAACATTTTCAGTGGTACGCGTACTCTAATTATTTACTATTTCACATTCTATTTTACCCAGCTCTGTGGACAATAAAAATAGTATTTAAAAATAGTATGCAAACAATTTGCAACTTTTATAATAATCCAGTATTTCTATCTGCTGTGACTGAAAGGAGCCTCGTTTAATCCCCGAGGGTAAAAGCTAGAATGGATGTTACACAAACCGCTAGTCAATTAACCACAATATAATTAGCAATCTAGTTTTTACTATCTATGTACCTAATAAAGGTAAACCGATAGCGTATGAGGCCGAGCGTTTATTGACTTCCTGCACGTTATAATCGATTCTGTTCACTATTAATTAATAATGTGGCGAGCGGGTGATTTGCGAATAAAACAATTCTGTGTTCCTGCTGAAATTACTCTAAGGCATTGTGGATTCTTCCGCCCAGTCTAATTAATCGTATTTTATTTGCAAACTGATTAAATGATAATTAATTTATTTTCGTTGTTACTAATTTGTTTCTTAATCCAACTAATTAAGAGGCTGATCCAACATTATCATCCGTAATGACGTAGTTCAAAAATAGTTTTCCCCTGGAGTTAATTTTAAAGAAACGAGATAAAGTATCCCCTTTTTGTGTACAAAATTTTGTAGGAGATTTAATCATTTTCTAAATTAAATTTACCGGACTGAAATTTATTTTCATTGTTGTGCGACGATCTCTCGATAACTAGGATTTAGAACGGTGGATGGAATCGACAGTTTCTCGAATTTTACGACAGCAGTTGCGTGCCTTTTGACCTGTGACTTTTATGATCCTTATCTTCGATACTTCTAGTTGCTTTACGGCTTTTACCACTGATTTAGAATATTAAATCCTGCCGATTTGAAATCGTACTCGCGATCGAAGGATAATGAAATTTTAATACCGTGTGGTTCTAATATTATATCAACCATCGATGGAATGGTACCATATTTTTGGCAACATAAATTATTCCTTGTTCCTAGTAAAGTATCTTAAACTGTTTAATCAAATACATTTCAAACACGATTCAGCATATTTGAATCATTTTGAATCTAAGTTTAGAAAACTGAAAAATTTCCTGCTTCATGCATATCTGATTGCTTCTAGTATTATTTACACGTGTTTAAATATTTGTATTGGTACATAAATCTGTGTCAATGTATTTAAACTTTTTTTGAAAGTCTTTAAAAATTCATTCTATGCATAAAACATTTGCACAGATTTTATAATTCATGAACAAAACATTTTTGACGCTGAAACCTTATTTATCTCTTTGGGTATCAAAGTTTTCGTAATCCTCGGTAAATGTCAAACATTTCGGCGATTTAAAAAATAAAACTATAATCCAGTTAATGGCAGGCTGTTTGTTCGTCGATTTGTCGGTATACATGTCGATTAATTACTGTTTATTAATTAAATCCATACTAATTGTGCTGCCGATACAATGACTAAACCAGGAACGTAATTAAATGCATTAATAAGAAAACGATATTGCATTCGTTACAATGCTCTCCGTATCACGGATGCAATTTCTTTGTCAGCGTCGTACAGTTGGAGGACAATACAACTGCACGGAACCAAACAAGAAAATTTAATGCATTAATTTAATTCCCTTCCATGCTATGGGAAATTCGTTGTGTAATACGAAACGTTGGGGGAGTGGACGTTCATACTAATTTCAGCCGACAAATTTATTGAGTTCGTGTTTCATTACGGAACGTGAATATTTACGTTCCCGAACAGAATGCCGGAAAATGTTAGAACCATCGGAAATCGTGTTATCGAGAATATCAAAAGATCCTTCGAATGCGAAATTAGTCTCAATTAAGAAGTTTCCCGGTAAACTAAGATCCATTAGCGCGCCTTCGCGTTAAATTTCGTTCTAATTCGGGGGATAATAGTATAATTTCGAATTCTGCCAGATTAAACGTTTCGGTTATGACACGCGCTACAATTATTATAATATTTAATAAAGCAGATTCAAACGAAACAGTGTATAAAGCGTCGCACTTTCGGTAGTGTGTTAAATTATTGAATTGAAGAAGTGTTTAGTTCCAGAAAACAAGTAATAATATCATTGTTTATCGAAATATTTCGCTGTCATTTATGTCATTTAATTGGCATTTGGAAACTAGAGATCGTGGCTTCGAACGTGTATTAATAACACACTACTATTTCACATGCATTCGTGCATACTCATTTTAATTTGTATAATTTTTAGATCACTGATATTGATTTACGTATCGAGACTACGGTTTCACAAATTTCGCGGTTCTTGTACAACAATAAATTTAAACATCTGAGAATTATAGAACCGGCAAGAAAATATTTAAACATTTTTTTATCTATTTAAACCAACAGTTAAGAATGTTGTCCTAAAAGAAGTCGTTTATCAGCGGATCTTTATGCGAAATAAAAATTGTCTGCATCGATTGTAGGAAATAGAAACCAAATTCAATATTATTTCTATACATCTTCAATTTTTATCATTTTCCTATATAATTTTGAATTTCATCTACTCAATTTTGCTATAAATGCATAATGGGAGTGGGTTTCAAATTAATTTTTCTAAACATTTTTTTATCTATTTAAACCAACAGCTAAGAATGTTGTCCTAAAAGAAGTCGTTTATCAGCGGATCTTTATGCAAAATAAAAATTGTTTGCATCGATTGTAGGAAATAGAAACCAAATTCAATATTACTTCTATACATCTTCAATTTTTATCATTTTCCTATATAATTTTGAATTTCATCTACTCAATTTTGCTATAAATGCATAATGGGAGTGGTTTTCAAATTAATTTTTCCATGTATTTTATATAACCATATTTTGCTTTCCCATAGAATGCGGATACGCATTAACGTGTATTAACACGTGTATATAAATGTACATGAAATAGCGCGCGTGTACCCGTGTACTTAAAATGACACGTACCGAAGTACGTGTACGTGAAATGTACGTGAAATGCACGTGAAATAGTGATCTCTATTGAAAACGAACTTGCATCCCGGATAACTTCGAAATATTCGATTTTTACACATTCAGCTGACAACACACTGCATGACTGGCCTGCTACAGGATGCATTAATAACAGCAAAAAAAACGCTTTTATAGAAATTGGGTCGTTGAAACTCTTTATCTTGTCACACAAATCTCCATACGTGCCGTATTATTCGAAGCTTATCTGCAGTTTCTCGTTTATTACTTACACGACCAGTCAAAAGATAGTAAACGTGTGTTTATCATTAGATTCTCCGATATAGATACGAAGTTGTCCAAATTTTATGAATGATATATGAACGTTATCTTTTAAAAGCATAATGTTTCATTTCTACAGTTGAAGCTTACTGCTAATTAGTCTATTACACATTTTCGAAAACGATTTGTTCGTATAACAAGCACGAAACGAAGAAGAGAAACTATACAACCCTTTTATTAACACTAAACCTACCGAGCCTTAAAGTAACTGGTACATGTTCCATTTTATCCGAAATTTTATTATTCTATATGAAATCATTATTATTTCAATAATTGTAAAATCAAAAATCTGGAACCGGTTATTTTGACCGATGGTTGTAGGTTTAGTTAATTCAATCAATTCAATCAATTCAATCAATTAAATCAATTCAATTCAATCCGTTGATTGAATTAATGTAGCTTAGTGTTAAGGACTGCGTCTCCTAGACAGACGACACTCGCACATGATTGCACACAGTCGCCACAGTACATTCACACACCGCTATACCACGTATACGTATGCGAGGGTTGCAAGGGTCTGGGATTTCACTCCTGATTACTTAATAACGCAAAGACGAGGTTTCTTAGTAGTCAAAATCGCTAGATAAAAGATCAATTTAGAGGGCTATTTGCCTCAAAAGTCCTACTTTTACGTTTACGACGCGTAATTCTCATTATTCGGCAGCATATCGACAACCACGATAGGCGGCAGCACCGTCGCCTGTCCATTGCTTCTCGCGGCTCCGCGACATGCTGCCGAATAATGAGAATTACGTGTCGTAAACGTAACAGTAGGACTTTTGAGGCAAATAGCCCGCTAGATTGATCTTTCATCTAGCGATTTTGACTACTAAGAAACCCCGTCTTTGCATTATTCATAAATAGACTGCGGATCTTTACGCATTTGTGAAGAAATTGGCTGGGTAAAATATAAAACAATAAAAGATTAGAAAAATTAAAAAATATTGTAACGTTGTTTTTAATGCAACTAAATCATTAAGGGATGAAATCAATTTTTATTTTACTCCTGCTGCCCACAATCAATGCAGAACATTTTTATTTTTCATAAAGATCCGCAGTCTATTCATAAATTAGAACTGGAATCTCGGATCCTTGCAATCCTCGCGTACGTATACGTGGTCTAGCAGTGTATGAGTGTACTGTGGTGACTGTGTGCAGTCACGCGCGTGTGTCGTCTGTCTAGGAGACGTAGTTCTTAATTGGTGGTATGGGAGTTCGTAGGAGGTCGTTAATTGCTCTTTTCGGTATTACAATTATCTACATCTTTCAAGAAGCTGTAAATAACTTTTCGACTGCCCTTGATTGAAGCTTGAAAGCTTCTGGAGGCGTGTTAAAATGTTTCTGTACCAGTATACGACTGGTTCTGTACCAGTATCCGACTGGTTCTGTACCAGTATCCGACTGGTTCTGTTCAATGGTTCTTTTTCGAGTTGGGCTCCCGTTTGATCGATTTTTCGAGCACATGTCAACGTCGTCGTGCAACCGTGGCTCGTTCTCAGTCGTGCACGCAACTTCGGTGAATTCTGCAATTTCAACGTTCGATGATTCACTGAAAGATAATTTATGAAAGTTTACATGCACGGAAGAGTGTTTGTGCAGCATGAACAGTTCGAAGACGGACATTTAAAAAAATTTTGGATTGTTCTTATAACACAGTCTCCAAAAGATTAAAGTAAATAACAAAAGCTTATGAAATGACATCAGTTGCAGCATACAGAAATCAAATAGTGGATTTTATGCATTTATAACAAAAATTAGTAGTTGTAATCTAGAACTGTAAACATATTAATAGAATTTAAATATACTGTTATATTTGTTTGAACCTATTATGTAAACATATTAAGAGAAAAAGTAGAAAATTTTTATTTTGCATAGTGATCCGCAGTATAATAATTAAACAGCGAATCTGTATGCAAAATAAAAATGTTCTACTTTTTCTCTTAATATGTTTAACAGGTTGAAACTAATATTACAGTATATTTAAATTCTATTAATATGTCTGCAGTTCTAGATTACACCTACTAATTTTTGTTATAAATGCGTCAAATCCGCTGTCTACTAATAATTGACGACGGTGTATGTCTTTCTGTGCGGGCTTCTGGACTTGTCTAATAAAAAATTTTCGTAGCGTTCCCTTTTCACGAGTTTCGACAATGCAGCGGAATCCTATTGCCCTTCAATCTCCGCGGGAAAAGACCGAGGAAACCGGAAAACGGTATCATATCCGTAAATCTACGGCTACAGGCAACGCTGCCATTGTTCGTCTTGGAATTAAGCGTTTCTTGCTGGCAGTTGATACGAGGAAGCGCGCTTTCCCGAGCTGGTGGAGGCTTCTCTGCCTAGTAGTAGAAGAAGACCGAAAACGGAGGCACATAGATTGGAGGACAGAGGTCTCTGAAACAGTATACTACCTAGTATAGCGCTCTATGCACGCGACCCGCCTCTCCGCTGACAGAAAAAGGGATGAGTTTGCGGGGCTGGAGCCAGAGGGCACAGGGTTTTTCAGGATTACAATAAGTTCATAGAGCTTTTCGGGGTCGACTGACCATGGCTTGGCGTGTATTTTGCACCCTGCGATTTTCGTCGCGGATTTTCACCACTCGTTACATGCTACCACACTGGTATTTTGTATTTAGCGTAAGTTCGAACAAAATAGCCACCCTTGCGACTGCATTGATCTTCATGCAGAATAAAAATTGTTTGCATCAGTTGCAGCATACAGAAATCAAATATGGGTTTATTTATGTCGTCTCGAGTGACCTAAGTCGAGAAAGGAAATTTTACAAGAGAGCCATTTGAAAATTACCTAAATTTGCCAATTTTTTTAGAAATGCAAAATAATTTCTTGTTACTTAGATACTGGGTTAATTGTCATATATGTATATTAGTTATGAAATTCACCACAATTTATATATTTATTGTTATATAATATAAAAAATATATTATGACTTGTTACTTTTTTAATGAATGAATGATTCGTTTAATCCTTCTACTGTTACAAATTACACCCACCTATTTTTGCCATAAATGCATAAAATCTGCGGTTTAATTATTAGAATATCGATGACTAAATGTGTGATCCTCTAAAAAAAAAGTGTTTATTTTGTCCTGGAACTCTTTTAAGTTGACACAAGGTCTTGTTGCATTAAAATCTGATTCGAAATCCCCGCAGAATTTGTTAAATAACTGTTCCCTGCGGGATTGATTGACGAACGCGATGAAAACATTTCCGGCGTTGGCGGCTCATTGGCTGTGATAACAAATACGTATTGAGAGCCGCGTAGTGTCAGTTATCGAAACCCTGGAACCGTGGTCCTTTGTTAATCTCTCCACTTCACGCTTCGGTGGCGTCGATTTTTGATAGTTTAGCAATTTTCTTTGTGTTGCCTCCGCCTCGAAACGGTCGAAAGATTCAATTTACCTATTGTTATTCGTTGACAACAGCGTTGGGCATTGTTCGAGTGAATTGTGACTTGAATAAGAGTAAGGGATAAATATATATTTATTAATCATTTTTATTTAGTATTATGTTTCTTTGATCTATAAAATATGTTGTTGCTTCGACCATAGGAAATATTGATAAGCCCCTCTGCGTCTATCGGCGCAACGAAATATGTTATTCCACGGAAATATAAATATTAACTAAAGGTGAACATTTTGGTTGTTGTCCAGGGAATAGCACAATATTTATGGTAGCATTCGATCCATAAAAAATGACACTGTTCCCGTTGCACGTTGTGGTATACAATATTTTTGAATATGATTCGTAATACATGTAATACAACAAATGAAGATAATTGAATTCTCAATTCTTGTGCACACCGCTGTATGTAGAAAAAAGGTTTTCTTTTTTATGATTGGATAAAATTGAACAGATGAAATACAAAACGACGAAGTGATTAAAAAAAATTCAGAGACTATTATTGAAATTATTGAAAGAGAAAATACATTTTTATTTCAGCTCTGTTGCTATGACAACTGATTTAGAATATTTCATAAAAATTGTCTGTATTGGTATTCCTTATTTAACATTTGTCTCGTGTATTCTTCATTTTGTTCGAATAATAATACTTGACTGACAGAATGATAATGAGCTCTCATTGGATCTCAGCGTTTGTAAGCGCTTTATCGAAAACAATCGTACCGTGCCCAATTGTTTATGCTCGCTCGAGTGTACAATACGCAAAAAGAATTGAATGGCTACTGGCATCAGGTTGTCTATACAATTATACAGAATCAGCTTGTAATAACAATAGCACTTCTGGAGATACTTCATAAAAACTTTTTCTTTTGTTTCCAAAATATTACAAAAACACAATCAACTCTATGGTATAACAATTAAAGGGATAAAGGGATAAAGGGATGTTAGTCAACTAATCTCATTAGTCAAATAGCAGCGGTCTCCTCTACATTTATTACTGTTACCACGATATTTCTTCCCTGGGGATTAGGGGGAAGAATTAATTAGTTGGATAATTTCCTTTTGACAACTCTTATCATGCTATCATTCATAGGTATCCGGACACATAGTAGATTTAGATAGATAGCGTATTAGTGCTGTAATAATGTAATTACTGTCTTAATAAAATGGATGTTAGTGGAACAATTTATTATCGTGGAGAAACTGGAAGGCACAGAATTATATAAATGGAAAATGGAAAATATTAGGTAACTGTTCAATTAAGAATGTGGATATATTGACTCGAATCGCATTGGACATTTTAAAATTTTTTTAAATCGTATCTCTTGAAGAAAAATACTGAATGAAATACAAATTTATAATTTATATTCTGTACAGATTTGAATTATTTTATATAGAATATATTTCATTTCGTGTTACTTGTGTAGTTTCACAAATATTAAATTTTTAAATACGTATAAATATTTCTTTCGAACACTGGTTTTTTAACTATGATTAAAAATGAATATGCTAAACATACTACTCAACCTATCAACAAGAACCGGAAAGGTCTGGTACGTTAAATTGAATTTGCTTTGCTTTGCTTTATTCTCATTAATAATTATTCGAAAATCGTACATGAAACGTTACAGAATCATGCACGTATTAATAATTTATTCGCGACTGAAAATTAGTTAATTTTAATTGCATGACTATATTTTCTCATTACTTTGTCGAGCACTTGTGTTGCCCAAAAATCATAAATTATTAATCCATGTACGATTACGATAAATGAAAATTAATTTTACATTTTCATGACCGAGAGTAACTTACTTTCTTATCACATCAGTTTTTTGTATGAAAGAGAAAAGAAAAACAACTGCAGACGAAAGTGTACCAAATCAAAAACGAAAAATCGAATGTGCATGCATTCGTAACTACGGGCGATGAGCATAATGTGAATCAATTGTCGGGCACATTTAGGACGTAGGACAATACTAACAACAGGAATGTTAATTCTCTGTTTGCCAGGAGCTATTAACGCGCCAATTCCAGAATGAATTTGCTTTCACAGTAATTACGAGCGCCAGTCACGGTATTTTTGGGATTTTCGTTACGCGTTAGTCTTCTATAATCGGGAATTGAATTTGTTTCGCCGTTCAAATTCATTTATGGCACGGTTTCAACGTTTCGACATAAAGTAGCTAATGAGATTTAATAAAATATCGTCGAAGGATTAAATTATCACGCTAAAATAAGGGGCGAAATCTCACGCTGATTTATATTAGAATGTTCTAACATTTATTTACGCAACCAAACATAATATTCAATAATTTAATTTCGATAAACGCAGATGCTCATCGATTATTAAAAACGCGATTCATTCGTCACGATTCGACACTTAAAATTTTGACACTTTTAATAACACGTTTGCGATCAAGAATGTATATTATATAAACCAAGTAAAATGTGGAATAATTATTTCGAAGTTAAAATATTTAAACTGTTATATATGTTTATGGTTGGGATATTTAATGCAAGTAATAAATGCTTACCAGATATACCAAAGAACTGAAATGATTGACACCTCGGTAATTAATAGCAATTTGCTGCAACAATTCATAGTCCAACACCTATCCAAATTGCGTAAGCTAATATTAACTACAAGCGCAATTCGGAATATTTGATTACAATCGCTTTGCTTCTCAACAAATATCGATTACGTATCAACTACGCGCGAACAACGAACCACAGTAATGTTCGAGTACTTTCAAAATTACGATCACTTTTTTAATATTGGAATATGGAAGTTAGAACAATTAATTTACTACGTCACGTGAAAAAGAAATTTTTAAAAAATTGCAATTGATCGGAATTGCGAAGAAAGTACTAAGAGTTGTTTACAAATTTTTTGTGGGTCTGTGTTGCAAATTTAAAAAATGCATTTTGGGGATTTGCATCGATGATACATATTCTGGAAATTTCATAAAAATACTGTTCGTCAGCATGATTTTCATTGTCATTGAGCATGATTTGAATTAAAGTCACCTATTAGTCGATATTCATATTTAGTCGATATTCACTAGAATATTATATAAACGAAGCACCGAAATCATATGGAAATCAAATATGTTGCACATCGTACACTTTACCATATTAATTGGCTGCATTATTAACCCTCGTGAAAATATGTTCGTCTAAAATCTGGTGTATCGATGACAGGGCGTAGACATGCATGCGTATGTACGTACATTCGTTTAGTAATCGATCATCCACCGTAACGATATTGATCTATGCACACTATTAAGCATCGGCTATTTAAAGCATCCATATTGAACGCAAATGATCAAATGATTCGAAATTATTTCGGTGTACCGGTGTATACGATGCGTGTATCCTGTGATCCACAGGGCGAGGCACCTGAAACAGTTCACCTGAATGTCTCGACTGTTAATGACGATTAATGACCATCAATTTCTTACTTTTTTAATGTATTATTATATAATGTTGTAGCTTGTAGAATGATCTATTGATAAAGATCGTTTAAGGTCATTGAAAGCCAAATGCGAAGACACATAATTTATTTCATCCACTCATACATAACCCAACTTCATAAACAATTTTATTGTATAAATAAGGTCAACTGCAAAGCAAAAATATTTACTTTATCTATATTTATACATAGTCTAATATCATGAACAATTTTACTATATAAATAAGGTCAACTACGAAGGAAAATAATTTACTTTATCTGTGTTTGTACATGGTCCAACTTCATAATCAATTTTATTGTATAAATAAGGTCAACAGCAAGACAAAAAAAATGTACTTTATCTATTTATAGTCCAACTTGATAAACAATTTTATTATACACATAAATAAGGTCAACTGCAAAGCAAAAAAATTTACTTTATTTATACATAAACATTATTCATTAACAATTTTATTATATAAACAAGATCAAAGAAAAATAATTTACTTTTTCATAATTCCTGCGACCAGTAATCGCTGGAGTGTAAATTACTATTAAAAACATTCAGTTACGTTATATACTGTACCGATGAATATTCAACGCTTCAGAGTATGCATCGAGGTTCAAGGTCACCACTTTTATTATATATTTTATTTAATTTAGCACAGTGTTCTGGTACATTAAAAAAATCGCGTAAATATCCGAATACCGAAAGAAGACTAGAAATCGCGGACAGGTTGCTATGTGACGGACTAGATGATAAAAATCGTGCGAAAAATTCGCAGCGTCCGCCGCGTGTGCGTATGTGGCTGAACACTGGTCCGATCCGAACCACTTTTGCTGGCCTATTTCCATTCGCAAATGAACCGACCGTGCAACCACAACCCGCGAGCTAGTCGTAAAGCAGACTCCTGCAAAGTTTCCGACCAATCTGGCCCGGATTCGAATTTGAATTTCGCCGCAGACCGACCGTTCTGTTCGATTGTACGCTTTGCCGCCGGTCTCTTACGGCAAACATCGGTCTTCTGACGACCGAGTAAACCGGGAACTGCAAACCGTCGGTGACGTCGGACGTCGTCGCGACGCTTTTAATCGAGCCTGCGCGTGCTACTTGTCTCGAATCTCGACGATTTCGACTGCTACTCGAGACTGTTTTACCTCTTAATAAAACCGACGAGTTTGCAAGCAGCTGGCTACAGATTTTTCCCAGGTAAAACCGCACAAAGGTGCGCAAAAAGACACCAATAATATAAATTCTTAAAAATACGGGGACATTGATAGACCCCTGAATTAATACCAGACTGCCGATCTTTATACAAATTTTTTACGGAAATTGCAAGGTACTGCAGCCAAATAAAAATTTTTATTTAGAACTAGCTGTACCCGGCCACGCGTTGCTGTGACTCGGTCTGTGGGTAAATGGAAAAGAAAGAAAAGAGAAAGCGCACGTTTCTAATATATTGAATTTCACGGTGCTTGTGGGTATACAATATTTTATTAGGTATATGAAAACACGCGCGTATTCGAATGCAACGTTGTGTAAAAATTTCAAAGCAATCGGTGAAGAACTTTCGGATATTTAAGATTTTGAACAAATGAACATTTACATTTTTATTTATATAGAAACATTTTTATTTATGTAGATAGAAGATGCATATAAAAACACGCGCGTATTCGAATGCAACGTTGTGTAAAAATGTCAAAGCAATCGGTAAAGAACTTTTGGATATTTAAGATTTTGAACAAACGAACATTTACATTTTTATTTATATAGATAGATAGATAGATTGGGCAACTGATTTCATGCATTTACGACAGAAATGAGTAGGTGTGATTTAAAATAGTGAAAACTTAGAAGAATTTCAAAATACTATTATATTATTTTCGACCTATTAAGGTACCATCATTCGTGTACCAATGCTGTATTATTCATAATATTGTTTACCTTATTAAATATATTGGTATCTAATCAATATACTACGCATTTAAGTGTTGCATGAGATATCACATCAACTTCATATCCATAAAATGAAAAAAATTGTATACAATGATATTATTCAAGGTCGGAAGAAATGTTTAATTTTCAAGTGTAAATACCGCCGACTGCAAAGGGTTGCGAAAGAAAATAAATTCCGGTTTCATTACAGTTTCTTGCAATTCAAGTAGAAAACTTTTATTTTGCACAAAGAACGAATGAGATAATGTATCGATACTCGTAACTACTTTTCGTCCTTTTAACGTTTTATGTTTCACGCGAACGCATAAAATCCACGGTCTACGGATAAGTTTTCCGAAAAAAAATCGCCGAAGAAAGTCGCGAGAGATGTGAGCAAAAATATTGAAGAGTCTCCAGGAATGTGAGCGAATAAATTCGCCGAAAAAAAGTCACCGGAAGAGAAGAGACCGAGGTGGAAAAAGGAAAGCAAGGGAAATACGACTTTATTAGGATACTAGTCGGACGCGGACGTACGAGCAGCTAACGACCAGTTGTGCAGCGGACCGCATGACCGGCACGTTCAGTTAACGTACCGAAAACGCGTTTCCACCTCTACAACCGAAAAAGAACGACCGAGAATTTTCTTTGGACCTATTTCGGTCCATAAGCCCAAGAAAACTTCGTCCTCGTGTCTCCGGAACTGTAAAATCGACGGATTTTCACAGAAATTGTACAAACATACATTACACACGTGCTCCAAATTCTTTCGTTAATTCGCGTCGACTTTCTCCGATCTGTCAGAACACGTTGGACTTACATATTTGATTTGTTTGACGGTCTAATTGCGAGCGTTGTTTGAACACTTTCGAGAACCACTGTCGATCGTGCATCAAAGTCTTGAATACTGTGAAAGATGAAAGATAGCGACTCACGAAAGTATTTAACACTAGGTTTACGGAGGTCTAGAAATAACTATCTCACATTATTTTACAAACATAACAAGAATGTATCTATCCAAATCTTTGGACTGTCCGATCGAAAATGTTTTTATCACTTATACATGGTTTCAAAAGAACTTTCGCAGGATTATAGCAAATTTTTGGTAAAAAAAAATTGGAAAAGCAATTTTTTGCCATCTTTTTGAAATTTCTTTGCAATTTCTTTGCAATTTCTTTGCAATTTCTTTGCAATTTTTTTTAATGTCATGATACGTTTTCGAATTCGCCTTGAAATCCTCTAACAAATAGGCGTAAAAAATTATAAAAATCATCACACCATCAAATTATAAAGATCGCACAGTCACCACAGTACACTCACACACCGCTAGACCACGTATACGTACGCGAGGATTGCAAGGGTCCGGGATTCCACTCCTGATTTCTCAATAATGCCAAGACGAGGTTTCTTAGTAGTCAAAATCGCTAGATGAAAGATCAATCTAGAAGGCTATTTGCCTCAAAAGTCCTACGTTTACGTTTACGACGCGTAATTCTAATTATTCGTCAGCATATCGACAGCCACGATAGGCGGCAGTACCGTCGCCCGTCCATTGCTTCTCGCGGCTCCGCGACATGCTGCCGAATAATGAGAATTACGGGTCGTAAACGTAAAAGTAGGACTTTCGAAGTAAATAGAGCCCTCTAGACTGATCTTTCATCTAGCGATTTTGACTACTAAGAAACCCCGTCTTTGCATTATTAAGAAATAGACTGCGGATCTTTATGCATTTATGAAGAAATTGGCTGGGTAAAATATAAAACAATAAAAGATTAGAAAAATTTAAAAATATTGTAATGTTGTTTTTAATGGAACTAAGTCATTAAGGGATGAAATCAATTTTTATTTTACTCCTGCTGCCCACAATCAATGCAGAACATTTTTATTTTGCATTAAGATCCGCAGTCTATTCATAAATCAGAAGTGGAATCCCGGACCCTTACAATCCTCGCATACTTGTACGTGGTCTAGCGGTGTGAGTGTACTCAAGAGCAAAGAACAGGTGTGGCGGAGGGCCGGAGATGGTTCACATTGTTGAATGTGAAAAACGGGCCACGTGTGAGCCGGCTCCGGCACCTTGGGGTGCCAAAAAGGGACCGAGTTAGCCCCTGAACAGGGGTTGTTTTAGTGGGTATGGACAGGGATTTAGTCCCGTTCCGCCATCTACCACCTTTGGCGGAGCCAAGTCCCACACTCTTCCCCTCAACCCCCTATATGGAGCTGGAGAGTGGGGGGGGGGGTTGTGTGTAAGTGCATTTTTTCCCCTGTTCTTAAAAAAAAAGCGGTGCGAGTGTACTGTGGTGACTGTATGCAGTCACGCGCGAGTGTCGTCCGTCTAGGAGACGCAGTCCTTAACTTCAGGAATTAAATGCAGACTCCTGATGCCGTTAATATGTTGACATTCGTCCTGGAATATTACCTCGGGTAACATATGTGTTTCGTGTGTTCAAAGAATTTGGAATATTTTCTATTCAACAAATTGCAAAGGATAAATGCTAACGCGACTGACATCCCGCACCTGTATGCATTTAAAACGATACTACGGATTCGTTAAAAATATTTATGGTATTAATAGAAAACACATTTTAATCGATAGAAAAAGTTAAAAGGTTTTTCTGCTTTCAAAATGGAGCTTTTTTTTAGAATTCTGATAAACCGAGACTGGTTCTACCAACTTCCTTTGATATCAAAGGATTGAGGGAGCACCTATTGAGATATTTCTATATTTAAAACCCCCGAAATTGTTCGAAAATGGAATCAAAACGTGGATTGACAGAAGAGTGAACATTACGAATTTGTTGAAAGCGATGGCCGATACGTCAATGATTCAAAATAAATGTACAGACGTGTTCTAATTGGACGTTAAAAAAAAGCCCGGATTTATAAAATTGCAGATAAAAACTTCTAATGAAGTGTATTGAACAATGCGTCAAAATTAGTTTTACAGGTGCAACGAAACGCAAAAGATAAACTACGAATGTTTATGCAATTTTCAATTTTTGTAGACAAATTTTAAGAAAGTGGTACCAAATAAGATCCTATTTTCATTGGTAATAATTAGACAGCGGATCTTTATGCAAAATAAAAGTGTTCTACTTGAATTGCAACAAACCGGAGTGCAATAGAGATTTATTTTCTCTCTTAATCATGTATGTTCAATAGGTTGAAAATTATATAACGGTATTTCGAAATTCGTCTAATATTTTAATGTTTTAAATTACGCCTATTCATTTTTGTCATAAATGCATAAAGATCCGCTGTCTAGTAATAACATTACTAGGTCCAAAATAAATAAAAATCGTACTAAGTTCTGTTGAATTTGATATTGCAGTATCTTTAGAAAATTTTTGTAAACCATAAATGCGAAGAAAAATGTAAAGATCAGATTCAATTGCGTATATAAATACAATTTTAACGATTTATTTACGACTGATTGTAAATATATATAATTGTGATTGAGCAGTCAGAGATTATACAATTGACAGAATATAATTCTGTTCTTCGTTAACGAATAACGAGAGATATCGAACATCATCAAACGTATTTTCTACAAATCGATAGAAGTAAGTTAAAGCTGAATGTAATCCGAGTTAAAGTCGTTGCGGATTGTCAATAATGTCCCGCATAAAGCAAACGTTTGTTTATCAGTTTCGGACGCAGTGTATCCTCTGTTATCATTTTCGCTTTGAATATCCTTAAGCTTCCTCATACGAGACGAACGCAGAAGGCTGTGTACAGCCGTGATGGAAGTTTTCGATGGAAAAAGCATTGCCAGAAACTTTAGGGATTTATCTCTAACAGAAACGTTCGACGATGAGTTATCGTTCTTGCAATACCGAGCCGGGTGTAATGTGTGTATCGGTGTTTAAAATCGGACCACTGTGTGATAGAAGTCCGAAGAATTGCTCGACGAATAAATGTCGGCGAGGTAAGAACGGTAGCTGCACTCGACAGATGCAGTTCTCGATTGCAAGTAGTATGGATGCACAAGAGGCGAGCCGTGCGAGCTGACGCGGCGCATTCCACATTATACTATATAAATAACATTGAAAAATACAAACTGTTGTTTCACGATTACATCAACATTCGGACTCGTTCAGAAACAATCGTTCATTCATAAGAAAAGTGACCTAAAAATTGAAAGTTCATAGAAATTACATAAAATTGCCAATCTTTTTTATTGTATATCACCAACTTTTAGTCAACAACTTATGTACATTGGTTATAAAGTACACCATAATTTTTATATTTATTATTAAACCGAGGATCTTTATGCATTTACAGCAAAATTGAATAGATGAAATTCAAAATTGTAGGAAAATTTTGAATATAATGATTAAATGATTACGGGAAGAAATAACATTGAATTTCAATCGAAAGTTCATAGAAATTACATAACATTGTCAATCTTTTTTATTGTATATCACCTACTTTTAGTCACCAACTTGTGTACATTAGTTATAAAATACACCACAATTTTTATATTTATTATTAAACTGAGGATCTTTATGCATTTACACCAAAATTGAATAGATGAAATTCAAAACTGTAGGAAAATTTGGAATATAGTGATTAAAATGATTACAGGAAGAAATAACATTGAATTTCAATCGACGCAGACAAGTTTTATTTTGCATAAAGATCCGCAGTCTATTTATTATTATACTTTTTCTAGAAATATATTTTGTGTTGTCACTTTTCCTATGAATGAACGACATGATTCAATTTATATGTATAGAAGCACAATCGATCTTATGCATTTTATGCATTTTATGCATTTTATGCGTTTAGGACAAAACTGAATAAGCGATATCTGAGACAGGAAATTTAAAAAAAAATGGTTCCAGTTTATTTTCATCTCATTGAAAGTATTAAACCCGTGCAATTTTTGTTCGCATCATTTATGTAGATCATCGGAAACATTTTTAGACGATCAAGCGTTTTGTATTTATGGAAAAATTGTAAAATAATAAGGGAACAGTAAGGAGAATTAATACAGAAGCCACGGCACGGTTCGTTATTACGGAAGTTACAATTGCGCTGCGGAATTATGTAAATGGCCTGCAAGGGAAGTATTCGTCATGTTATTTCGGATTTCGTTAATACAGCCTCTGCCCCCTCTCCATTTTCCCTTCCCCAACATTTACCCATTAAGCTGAACAATTTAATCAGCCACAAACTGTTCATTTCACGTTTCTGGATCGAGTTAGATACGATAAAGCGTCGGAATAACGACTTTACCTCGTTACTGGAACGACGCTCGCGAGGAGACCCCTTATTACTATACCTTCTTCGAATCCGCTAAACAGAAGTAATCCAGGCGGATGCTAACAAATACTCGTGCGTATAGAACCACTGCCCGTTACGGAAATTCAATTTATACGAAAACGAGGCATTTGGTGACCCGAGATTCGTTAAAACTGAATGCTCCTACAATGAAAGTCCTAGAAAGTCGGTAGTGGAAGGGCTGGCGAGGTAGATCAACAAAATTGCATCAGTAGTGTTCTACATTTTCTATCTTAACACATTACCGACCGGTGATTATTGCATAATTTTGAAAAATCTATGGTGCATGGCTAAACACTTTTTAATGGAACCGTCAATAACAACAGCAATTTTCATTGCGAACTAACAAATCATCCTCGATAACGTCATCTAATAGTTTCATTTAAGATTGTAATGTAAAAGAAAATTTCTATGCTTCCTTTAGGTGCAGCAAAATTATTGATAATCCTATTAATAGGCTTTCGGTAGATAAAGTGTTAATATCTAAACTAGTCAAATTAAGGTAAAGGACGAAAAGTTCTTTCGTATTTTTAAAAAAACGTTTGAATTGATTTATAAAAATATGTTTAATATTATTCAATTATATAATTTCCATTATTTGTGTGTACCAACTTGTTGCCATGTGTTTTGATGTACAAGCAAAATTATCTGCTTATTTAAAATACGACAGAACTTCTCCTCCGTCCTAATATTTGAACAGTAAATTTTCCATTCAAGGGAAATGATCGATATTTGAACTGTGATAATTTAGTTTTAAAAAATAGTACAACAATGTACCTAGGCTTCGAGCTTCAAATCAGTCGAGATATGTAATTCCTTCAACATCCGGAAATGGGAGGTTCCTGAGATCATTTGAAGCAACATTTTCCTTTGCAAAAATTCGCTCCGCGGCTTTATTAAGGTGTTATTAACGAAAAACACGGACCAATCATAGCGCGACCTAGACGCGTGTTGGCACAGTCGGCCCGGCGCGCCAACTGTCAATTGGCTGACTGTACCAACACGCTTCTAAGTTGCGCTCTGATTGGTCCATGTTTTTCGTTAATAACTCCTTAACGAAATCGCAAAGCGTATTTTTGCAAAGGAAAATGTTGCTTCAAATAATCTCAGGAACCTCCTATTTCCGGATGATGATAAAATTTTGAGACACCCTGTATTTCTTGTTTCGAGATATTTAAAGGAAAGCGGTATTAACACTAAATGAATTTCATATAATCTCGAAACAACAAGCGCTATCTAACAGTTTCATTTCTGACAATATCTGAAATAACTGATAAACTCATTTCTTTTCTAATTTCTACTTAGACCACTTTCATAATTATGGGCAGATATATCGTTGTACTATTTTTTCTTTAAGTGAAAACTTCAGATGCGCCGAATAGACAATTCCTGGACAATGAATGAGTCCGATCCGTCACGCTCCGAGGTGAAATGCTATTCGGATAAACTCGGGGAAACCGAGTACAGACAATTGTGCAATCGCCATAGAAGCTTTCTTTTGTTTGTAACGAAATCATCATAGTTCAAATATTGACAATTTCTCGAGAATCGGAAAACTGTTCAAATACTTTCTTGATCCATTGTGTACGTATAAATGAATAAACCGATGGGAATATTTACAGAACGAGAGTAGCACAATTTCCATAGTCCTGCTACAATGATCCACTACATGCAATTCGAGTTATAAAAATGTGCAACCGGTATAATCGATGATTAATGTACAAAACGTACATTTATATGCATCTTCTACCGCTCTACCTTCTCACCGCAACATTTTTTATTTGTAGCTAAACAAAAGATACTTCCAGAGATCGCACTGTATAAATACAACAAACAGTGTTGCAGACTGATCGTGCAGATAGCGAACGTTGATAAATCATGGGGAAACAGTTAAAACAAACGATCGGAATAAATCCTGACAAGCAGAATATCTCGAAAGAACTTTAACAATGAATCATACGACGTAAAGCACACAGTATTTATTATAACAAATTGAGATGAATATCGTGTCAAGGTTTGCGCGCTATAATTCATTTCATTGCAACCTTTTGCGTACGTATATGGAATTAAAATCGTTTCACAAAATTCGTCGAGACCATTCTGGTGACGTTGTAGAACATGCAACTACATTTATTTGTTTACAATTATGATCTACAAAATACAATGTATAGGATTAAAATGCAGCTTGTAAGAATCAGAAATGTCCAATCGTAGGGTTTTTTTATAAAAGTTGTTTATTACATGCGCGTGTTGCTCGGCGAGGTACTGTCTTCTGTTTGTTAAGAACTGCGTCTCCTATACAGACTCGCGCGTGATTGCACACAGTCACCACACCGCTAGACCACGTATACGTACGCGGGGTTTCTTAGAAGTCAAAATCGCTAGATGGAAGATCAATCTAGGGGGCTATTTGCCTCAGAAGTCCTACTTTTACGTTTACAACGCGGAACTTTCATTATTCGGCAGCATGTCGCGGAGCCGCGAGAAGCAATGGACAGGTAACGGTGCTGCCACCTATCGTGGCAGTCGATATGCTGCCGAATATTAAGTATTACGCGTTGTAAACGTAAAAGTAGGACTTTTCAGGCAAATAGCCCTCTAAATTGATCTTTTATCTAGCGATTTTGACTACTAAGAAACCCCGTCTTTGCATTATTAAGAAATCAGGAGTGGAATCCCGGACCCTCGCAATCCTCGCGTACGTATACATGGTTTAGCGGAGTGTCGTCTGTGTAGGAGACGCAGTCCTTAACATGCCTTATCTTGAATGTCTTGGCGCAACAGCCATAGATTATAAACTATTACAGTTTGGTCATATATCATAAACTATTACAGTTTGGCCATATATCATAAACTATTACACAATATTGATTAACACTAACCGTACCACGACCGGTCAAATTACCTACACATAACATGGGTAAACATTTTCTGCGTGGGTGGATACATAGAGGAGATTTCAAGAGCACCTTTAGTTTTTTAAATCGAAAGACCTACTTTCTGTATCACGAGTCGATAGATTATTAAATTCTGAGTAAAAATGTATTGACCTTCATATGCCCTAAACCTAATAGTTAACGAGATATTATCGTAATAATTTTCATTCTTCTTTGGATAATATCTCGTTAACTATTAGGTTTAGGGCATATGAAGGTCAATACAAATTTACTCAGAATTTAATAATCTATCGACTCATGATACAGAAAGTAGGTCTTTCGATTTAAAAAAGGCGACCTTGGAATCTCCTCGATGCATCCACCCACGCAGAAAATGTTTGTGTCACAATATGCCCCCCTCTATACCGTGTAAGTTTTGTATACAACATTTTTTCATATTATTACAAATAACGGCAATATTCAAAGTGGTCATAGTTATTGCCTCACCCTGTATATACGACACATTTTTTACCCGGTACGATTAGTGTGAAAGGTACAAATAAAATTGGGTAAAAAAGACTTTCTTTCGAAATGTCCTAAGGATTAGTGTACTAGACGATTTGTACAAAAATTTTCGAACACATTGCACCTGGTCCGTTTCGTAAAGAAAAAGTAAGAAAAGTCCTTTTTTAGAAATTGTTTATTCGTACCTTTCATCAATATTGAACATTCCTGATTCTCCGAGTCGTTGGGACTCGTTCTAAAATAGTTGTTCTATTTTAAAGGATGCACGAAGACTTTTCTGACTGATTTATTGAAGATCAGTCAGCCAGCCTCGGTGTCCCAGAATCCCTTGGAAAACTGCACCAACTCGTTCACCGTGCTGTGTCTGTGAGCCGATTGTCGATATTCGAGTGAAGTTCAATGTCGTCCGCTGACGGTTTACGGATTATTGTGCGTCGCTGGTGGCGAAGGGCTGGCTCAGCGTGAAGATAGAAGAATGATCCGGAAAAACTTGAATGAAGGTAACAGTTTTTGGAAAATCCTACGAGGTGGTTCGCCTGTGTTGGTGGACAATGTACGTGTTGGGAGCACCATCGGTTTCTGGGGTTGACATCACGTACGCGAATCCAGCCACGGTAAACACGTATACGAAATTTCCTTCGACCCTATGTACCCGTCCCGCGAGACGCAGAAAATCCTTTTCTCGACCGAAAATCAGGCCACTGTACATTGAGCGTCGACGAAAGTCTCTTTCACCGTCGTCGTCGCATCGTGTCCAACCGCACGGTGTGCATCGATTGCTTGATGTATTTTACCGGGCTGCCACAATTCGAGAGCGGACGACTAGACTGTTCGAGGATTTCCTATGGTTTTCTATCCCTTTAATCCCGAAATGGAACTGCCACGTTCCTCCATTGAGGTATTTATTCGAAGCGTGCTCAAATAAACAATGAATCAATAATAATTAAAACTGACGGTAGGGATTATTCAAATAAAAGTACGATTCACTGAAGAACCTACAAAAACAGGCCACGTATTTTAGATACCTGTTAACCCTTTGCAGTCGGTCGAAAATCACACATTTCATTCGACCTATTGGATTGGCGAGAAAGTAATTTCGGTATTTTAAGGTGAAATAAAACCCAATTTTTCTAGTCAAGCAATAAACTTTAATCAATAGAATATTTTCCATTTTGTTCGATTATCTTTTGCCATCTTTCTGGTAGCTTCATAATTCCGCGCTCGCAAAACTTCAGAATTTTCCCAAAATTGAGTTTGTTTCACCTTAAAATACCGAAATTACTTTCCTGCCAAACCAATAGAATAATTTAATTCTATATTATTTTTTTTCATTTTATAGATATGATATCGATATAGTACCTCATACAATACTTAATTGTGTAGTAATTGATTAGTAGACTGCGGATCTTTATGCATTTATGAATATCAATGGGTGAAATATAAAACGATGAAAGATATAAAAAATCTAAGAATATTGTTATGTTGTTTTCAACGTGAAAGGACTATTGGGATAAAATGAATTTTCGTTTAACTACTGCTTCCCACAATTGATGCAAAATATTTTTATTTTGCATAAAGATCCGCAGTCTACTGATTAGATTCCAACATATTTAATAATGTGAACAATATTTTGAATAATGGTACAGCAATTTTTAGTGATTCCTCTCAAAGTCACCATTCGAGTGCTAAGGGTTAATGCTCGGAAACAGTTTAGATTATGCCAAAAAAAACTGAAATATAGAGAAATGTTGCCTAATATAATTGATCATTAGACTGCAGATTTTATGCATTTATGACAAAAATGGGTAAGTACAATTTAAAACAGTGGAGGTATTAAAAAGATTTAAGGCCATCAGTTTATTAGTTTCACCTTAACTCCTGTGTCTTGCAATGAATGCAAATATTTTTTATTTTGCATAAAGATCATATATCATTGATCATATATGACTTGGACCACTTTCACGATTATGGGAACATTTAAAATCATATTACACGCTGACAAAGGTACAACGAAGATATTCTATGGAAAAATGGTTACACGATTTCTGAAAATTATCAAACCAGTCGCTCCGTTGTAATCTTCGAAGATTACAGGAAACAATTCGCGAGACCACAAGCTAAAGACGAATAATTAGAGCAGTTCGCGTATTTGCGCGTCGAATAGAAGCATCTCTCGATTAGACGGAGTCGGAAGAAAATCCTTCTAATGAACTGCGTTACAGATTGGTAGCAGAAGTAAAGCATAAAATGCGAGTCCAAAGGGTGCAAATGACCGAGGCTATCTGTCGTCTAATATCCCGTCAACTCTGACACTTTACCGTAGAAATATTTTTCAGAAGAATGAATTTCTTTTTAATAAAATGAGTTTGATTACCATAAATTCATAAAGCTCCATACACGTGATGGTGAAGTTGCAGTTGGTGTAATTCGGCATTAATGCAACTTTACTGTAACCGTATATTTTCTTCCACAGCATCTCTTGAGTAGATCGAGCCGAAAGAAAATATTTCTAATGAACTTTGTAACAAGAATGAATTTCTTTTTGATAAAATGAGTTTGTGTACTATAAATTCTTAAAACTCCATGCAAGTGATGGTAAAGTTGCAGTTGGTGTAATTCAGAATAAATGCAACTTTACTGTAACCGTATATTTTCTTCCACAGCATCGCTCGATTAGATCGAGTCGGAAGAAAATATTTCTAATGAACTTCGTTACAGATTGGTAGCAGAAGTAAAGCATAAAATGCGAGTCCAAAGGGTGCAAATGACCGAGGCTATCTGTCGTCTAATATCCCGTCAACTCTGACACTTTACCGTAGAAATATTTTTGAGAAGAATGAATTTCTTTTTAATAAAATGAGTTTGATTACCATAAATTCATAAAGCTCCATACACGTGATGGTGAAGTTGCAGTTGGTGTAATTCGGCATTAATGCAACTTTACTGTAACCATATATTTTCTTCCACAGCATCGCTCGTTTAGATCGAGTCGGAAGAAAATCTTTCTAATGAACTTCGTTACAGATTGGTAGCAGAAGTAAAACATGAAATGCGAGTCCAAAGGGTGCAAATGACCAAGAGTGTCTGTCGTCTAATCTTCCATCGGCTCTGCTCATTTTACCGTAGAAAATGCTCGCGCGTGTATTTCCGTCTTTTCTACACCACTGCTATCATTGTCGAGTCGGCCCCCCGCATTTGGCCATGCTCCAGGAAGTCATCGTTCGAGTAACCGTTACGTGTGTGATTTACACACGTCCTTCGTCATCCGTCGTGCCAACCTACATCCACGGCACCGGCCCTTCACGTGCCGATTCATCACCCTAACGATCCAGCAGGTAGTTCGTGACTGTGCCCTAACGGGCATTGATGGCTCGCAAAATGTTCAGCTTTCCGCATGAACTGACCAATGTCACCACGTGCGTCCCCCGTTCGATTAATTTCGCGAACATCGGAAAAACAACTTCCGTCTCGAACGGATTTTTACCACGGTAAAAAGAAACATTTGTTTTAGTATTTTTATATTTTTTTATTCATAGTATTCCCATCAGATCTGTGCTCAATTGTCGAATTCAGTCATTATTAAACTGCTGATGAAAACGTTCAAAAAAGCGTAGAACGTAAAATTCGACGGAATCTAATACAATTTTTATTGATTTCAGATCTGCAAAGGCTACTACCACCGGAAATAACATCTATTTTATTTCACTTTCTTAAAATTCGCCTGCAAAAATTGCATAAACGTCCGCAGTCTACTCGTTATTAACTCTTTGCACTCGAATGATCACTCTGAGGCGCCAGTAAAAATTGCCATACCATTATTCAAAATAGTTTTAATATTATTAAATTCGTCTGTGTTCTATAAATTGTGAAAAGCTCAACTGTTATATAAAAAAGACAGGTTCAATTTGATGTGGACAATGTGATAAAGATTACATAGAATAAAAATGGTCTGGGTCGAAAGAAATATCTTGATTTTGGAATTAAAAATTGCTTCGAGTCCACTTTCTTAAAATTTGTCTACAAAAATTGCATAAACATCCGCAGTCTACTCGTTATTAACCCTTTGCACTCGAATGATCACTCTGAGGCATCAGTAAAAATTGCTATACCATTACTCAAAACAGTTTTAATATTAAATTCGTCTGTATTCTGTCAATTGTGAAAAGCTCAACTGTTATATGAGAAAACAAGTTCAACTTGATATGCACAATGTGATAAAGATTACAAGAATAGAAATAATCTGGGTCGAAAGAAATATCTTGATTTTGGAACTAAAAATTGCTTCGAGTCCACTTCCTTAAAATTTGTCTGCAAAAATTGCAAATTGCATAAACTTCCGCAGTCTACTCGTTATTAACTCTTTACACTCGAATGGTAACTTTGAGGCGACAGTAAAAATTGCCATACCATTATTCAAAACAGTTTTAATATTACTAAATTCGTCTGTATTCTATCAATTGTGAAAAGCTCAACGATTGTATGAGAAAACAGATTCAATTTGACGTGCACAATGTGATAAATAAAATGATCTGGGTCGGAAGACATATCTTGATTTTGGAATTAAAATTGCTTCGAGTCCAAACGGTTAAAATAAATACAGTACATCACACCGACAACACGAGCAGGCGACCAAAATAAGTTATTAAACATTTTTGTGTAGCTTTATGAATGAAACCGTGAAAGCATCAAACAAGCTCATCGGTCTGTTATCCAAATACATCATTCCTCGCCTTTCGTGGATTAACGAAGAAACTTTCTTTCTTGTTGTGTTCCCCTAACAAAGCTCCGTGAAATATAAAAAAGATTTCTATTAAGCGGGTATTACTAGACAGTTTGCTTTCTTTCTTTTCTCTGAAGTTTGTTTCACTTTTTTTTCGTTCGTTCCCATTCTCTTTATAAACTTTCCTTGCGCGTTTCTCTTCTCCTACCGCAGATTCTTCGCTTATAACTTATTCCTCTAGCACATCCTTTGTATTTTACGTCTCTCTCTCGTATCTTTATTCTACTTCTGCGAGGGATCTTTACATTTCTACCTTGACCATTCGAATTTCTACATTTTTTATGGCTCTTTAGCTGCCGCTGCGCACTGGCGAGTCCCTCATTTATGATCATTTTAAATCGACTCAATTCATTCCAGTTTAATTGTCTTATAATTAGAAATTGTCTTATAATTAGAAGAAGCATGTTGCGTCTATTCGTTTCACTGAAACGGAAAAGTCTTGGAACATTTATTGGTAGATATTATGAACAACACAACGTGTTAAGCAATCATATTATTTTAAACACAGATTAATTTTGATATTTCTCAGAAGAATGAATTTCTTTTTAATATGTAATGAATTTCTTTTTAATATACAGGGTGGGGCAGTAACTATTAGCACCTCAGATATCTTTG
>CM052194.1:14395339-14647465 GCA_028455805.1 Lasioglossum figueresi
CGCCACCGGATGGCCACCTTCTTACTGTGCAATTTTGTTTCAGCAAATATTTCTGTGAAACTTATAGTTTCAAAGATATCTGAGGTGCTAATAGTTACTGCCCCACCCTGTATAATGAATTTCTTTTTAATATATAATGAGTTTCTTTTTAATATATAATGAGTTTCTTTTTAATATAAGTTTGTTTACTTTAAATTCATAAATCTCCATACACGTCGTGGTAAAGGTGCGGGTGATGTGATTCAGCATAAATTAAACTTTACTGTAAACGTATATTTTTCTTTCACTTCCAAAATTTCAATTAAATGTGAAATTCATTTCTGACGAATTGGATGGAAAACGTTTTACGAAGCGAATAATCGAATTTTTAATTTTTCGATCAATTTCTTTCTTATCAATTTTTCAATGAAAACGTAGTCGTGCCAAATTGTCATTATCTTTTTACGAAGTTTTGACTTTTCCGAACAACAAATATTGATTTATCAACACTGTAGTTTTATTTTGTGGAATTTTATGACAAAAATGGATAGCTGCATTCAATCTCCTGAAACCATTGAACAAAGACAACAATTCTGACCAATGACCACCTGCACTGCATCCATTGCAAGTCATTGTTTCATAGAGTTGACGTCGCGAATTTTTCCAACAGATTGCTCGCACTGATCGAGTACCAGGATCGAATCGAGGATCTAGCATCGTTCGTTTCCATCAATGTTCAAGGAAAAGAGAGTGGATAAGAACAAGTAAAGTAAAGAAACCAGGGAAACAGAGTGGCTGAGACGAGTAAAGAGATACGCATACGGGGGGTGGGGGGTTGAACAAGGGTACGAAGACGAGAGACGCAAATTGATCGACATGTATGTAGAGATAGGCGGGGACAAAGGACAACAGGGAATAAATGCGAAGAGGGGAGGGTGGTGGGTTCAAGAAAGCTTAATGAGTACACGTACAACGTACGTTTAGTATGTCCCCGGCATTCGAGAGTAGCGGCATAAACTGGGGAATAGGGGAAACGGTCCTGGTTTTCCTAAGGTTGGTGGAGAACAACCCGGTAGCGCCGGTGGATAAACAAGTGGTAACAAGGTACGTGCTCAGCCTCCCTCTTTCGGCCCGGTTTCACCTTTCCTCTTTTCTCTTTTCCCTCTCTAACAGTGACATTTTTTCACCGGATTCTCTGTGACAAATCCAGGGCTACCAGAATCTTTGCCCTTCTTCCGCGCTAAGTGCAGGCACGCTTCACTACTTATCCGTGTTGCATTCTCCGTTTCCTTGGTTTGGCGCGATCGACGATGTCAATTAATTTACAATGCATACCCTACGATCATTCACGAATACCTCGTGCCGAGCAATTATTGTATTTTAACCAGGGACTTAATTCGATTTCGGATGCTTATGCAATTTTTAATTTTCGCAGATAAATTTTAAGAGCGTGTTATCAAATAGGATCTTGTTTTCAGTGGCAATGGCCTTTGGAGATACAAAATTAATCAAAATCGTACCAAATTCTGTCGTATTTCGTACTCTAATATTTTTCGAAAATTTGCATACGCCGTACATGACACACGACCGCAAGAAAGATTGATGTAAGCAATTGGCTCTAACAATTCAACCACCCACTGTCATTTTATTTGTTATAAATTCCTGCCGCGACGCTCGATGTGTAATTTTATTTTTGTTATTCGATTCATACTCTTCTTCATTCTCTTCTTCATTCTCTTCTTCATTCTCTTCTTCATTCTCTATGCAAAATAAAAACTTGATTGCAGAGAGCAGAAGTTAAATAAACATGTATGCATTCTTTTGATATAATTCTAATTCGAAAATAATGTAATAACATGCTCGAATTCGTTTAACGTCTTCACTGTTTTGTATTTCTCTTATCCGTTTTTGTTATAAATGCATAAAATCCGCAGTGTATTCCCGGACAATTCCAACTTCAATGGAGTTATTCGAAAAAAGAGGAGAAAAATCGATCGAGTATTTTTGAAGTTCTGTATCAGGAATTGTAGAACGTATACCCGGATTTCTGTCGTCGCATATGAAAATCCGAATGTTTCATTTTTGTTTCTCAGATGTGTTGAATCCTTTTATCCGAGTCCTCTGTGACCTTTAACCACGTTTATGGCACAGCATGCCCCGTACTTACGGCTTTATGAATCCAATATCTGCAGCTGAGTAAAACGAACACTAGCTTTCGGTGCCATCTTTGGTGCCATGTTGCGCAGCTTCTTGCTGTGAACACTTTGATTTCCCGAATTTTCTGAATTCTCTCTGCCAATTGTACAGTAAATAATTATAACCTCAATCCTGCTTGTAGATTTTTCAGGACTTCAAGTCAGCAAAGGACTTCAGGATATTAAAATATACATTGTTGATATTAGATTTCAGGATATTAGATGTATACGTAGATATTCAGATGTAAAGGACGCAGTCCTAAAGATGATGCAGTGCTAAAAGTTTAAAAAAGAACCACTTCATAGCTACTTAATTAAAATAGTAAAGAAAGAGGCACGAGACGAGATTTTCTGTTTCTTTTATTTCGGTGGGATTTATCTTTGTCCCTGATAAGCGGTCGAGGTTGAAAATGTAAGACCCAATTTGGATTCCATGACACTGTCAGATCTCCTTCCAATTAACCCTTCTCGTTACATAAAACTCTTCAAAGTCGAGCCAAAGCGACGCGACGCGGTCAGTTTTAAGTCTTCTCAAAGATTAAACGCGTTTCCGCAATTTCATCGCGTCTGTAGATATTGAAGAAATGAAACGAAAATTGAAACTATGAGTCTTCGTAAAGGGTTCACCTAAATATCTTCTTCAGTCATTTAATACAACAAATATTTTTAGAAATGAATTTCATATTTAATCTTAATCCTGTGAGACAAAGGTCGATTCAAGATAATATGTATCATTATCACACATTTGCTAGAATTAACTTAGTATAATTAATGGTAGAGCATGTTAATTACAAGACGTATTCGTTCTTTTTAATGAAACCTACGTGCAGAAACAAAGAAATGAATAAATAATTATGCTGCAACAGAGCGGTTTAAAAAATTCAGACGTTTTGAAATTGTAGTATAAAAGCCCAGAATACTTCTACGTAATTGTTTGAACGTTTTCCAAATATGAAATTAAACAAGATTTACTTACTTGAAAGCTTTTAAATATTCTGAATTCATGCAAATATCGTGCCAAATGATTTCGTAAATATGATTCGCGAATGTTTAATGTATTCACCGTAAAATTAGCATGTGGTGTATTTAGTGTGCAAAATAAATATTAAATGTTGTGTCACCATTAATCTTTGCTGAGATATACGTATGTATATAAATTGTGAATATTTCACGGATAGAATTACTTCGCTTTAAAGACGCTTGAAGACTCTGCTCTTTACGAATTCGAAAATATTGGACGGTTTCATGTTCGCTAGAAAATGCACGTCTTCTGTTAATTTAATCTGTGAATATTTCAACCACTTCTTTACTTACCTCAAACTAAATCATTTCCATCGTTATTTATAGCAACCTCATCGGTCCCGAAACTGTGCTTTACCTCCACTGCAAAAATCTTTGAATTTTCAGTGAAATGAGTTCAGTTTCATTTCATTCTTTCACTGAAACCCAGATATAGAAATTCGATTAGAATGACTGACAGTTTTGAATGGAATAAAAAGAAGAGAAAAAGTTGAAATATCGTGATTGTGTAGCATATTAAATCGCTACGATACTTATCTGCCATTTCGACCATTAATCTTCGAGCTTCGACTCTCCCCATTACGAGTGTCGATGAAATTTCATCCCTGCGCCGTTTATTTTCCCTGCGGAAAAGTTTCTGATCAGTCGATATTGCTATCGAATGAACACTTGTCCCCCTTTTCCCGCAAAATATCAAACTTCGTTAAACCAACCATCGCCGAAAAATTGCATGAATTACGTCTCGAAATTTTGAAGTCTTTAGACAGCTACCCCTGGCGAAAACTATTCGATCAAACTAACTAAGTGTCTATCATTGAACTTATTCGTATTCTATAATACGAATATAATACGTAAAATTTGTTGTGTGCAAAGAAAATATTAATATGAAAATATATTTGTTTTTTTTATAGTGTACAGAATGCACATAGTGCACACTGGTTTAAGGGAGGGTTTTCCCCAATGCATTCAGAATATTTTTGTACAGCAATGTCTATTGATCACTGTTAAAAATTTTGTAATAGACCTATAGACAGTGCGTTACTTTATATATGATAAAAAACGATTATCTCTTTATACGCCGAAATAATTCATATTTACGGTGTTGATCGAATATTTCTTTCCGGGGGTAGTAGATATAAACAGTTGTCTTTCGTTTTTTTAAATAATTCTGCTCGTGTTAAGTAAAAGAAAATGTTATTATAAAAATATATTTGTTTTCTCATAGTGTACAAAATGAGCATAGTGCATACTCGTTTAGGGGAGGGTTTACCCCAATGCATTCAGAATATTTTTGTATAGCAATGTCTATTGTTTACTGTTAAAAATGTTGTAATAGATATATAGACAATTAATCGGGGAGCTAGGGGTGCGATGTATACATAGAAAACTATAATCGGCAAAAATTCCTTAATCAACAGAATTTAATTTTCTATTACAACAGTCTTGGTTCTTTATAACGTTACAGAATTATGGTAAAGTTCAAATCTAAGAGCATCCACATGTCTGCGTAGCTATATAGCCAAGGTCATATTTTATCGAATGCGACCACAGCAAGAACTTAGCAATTTAGATCGACTAGAAGTCGCAGCAATGCCACATTTTCTGTTTTCCTCCAGCGATATCTTCCTGAAATTTATAATCTCGGCCAGACCGACCACTCTCTTCAGGCGAATTTCCTCGCCTCTCTTCTTCGAGACCCATCCGAAAGATTATAAAGTAAGGCAAAGATTATAAAGCAAGAGACAAGTGTCGTTTCAACTGCATCTAATTTTCCTTTTAAGAGGGCTGTCTCGTGTAAACGCTGGAAAATTGATCGATTTTCATGAATGTTTTTTTCAAAACGTACGTCTTACGTCATCATCCCTTTTTGTAATTGTTTTAGCTATTCTTTCGTTGTACAGAACAATTATTTTTATTAATAATTACTTATTTCTTGATTCTATCTTTGTTATTGTTGTTGTGCAATTCTTCTTGATTGATTGAGATTTCTACAAACTTGAAATTTCTGCCAGACATACGGGGTTGTAGGTAGATATATGTATATGTAGATTTTACGTTGGAAAACTGGACCTTTAATTAGACAAAATACCAGTTTTCTATAGACTAATTAAAAAGCCTTCAAGTGTTAATCTTTGATTTTTGAGAGACTACCAAATCATCACCGTGCCGGTAGGCAAACAGTTAACAATAGAAAATTCAAAATTCAGCTTTCAGGGCACGACTGTTTAAAGTCCAATCAACTCAGCTTTCAGTTACGCGTGGAGGTATACGTGGATGTGCACACTAGTCGGAACACAGAAAACGAAACGTCTGACAAATGAGCCTCATCCCCGACTAGAATGTCGTATTTTTTCGCATTTTCGTATTTTACGGTTTTTACACGTTTTCTGCTTTTTCTAATAATACCACGCATATTTGTTGTCGCAAGTCATTTCACGCGTATACTACAGAATTCTCGTGTATGTAAGAAAGTTTCAATCTAAAAAAATGGAACACATATATGAGTTGAGGGGTTACACATTTTTGAACGGTTGAAAAACAGGAGAAATTCTGATATGTTATTTTAGTATGTATATTCTGATATATTATAATATATTTTGGTATATTATGTTATATTCTAGTACAATATTATATCATATTTTACTATGTTCTAATAATTAACATATTACATTAGACTCTAAAATATTATGTTATACTACAATTTCGAATAACTGATTTTATATTTCTAGTATAGTATACTATATTCTAGTATATTAGATTTTATATAGTTTAGTGTATTATACATATACTATATTCTGGTATATATTATATTCTATTCACAATTCTTTTTCATATAAAATTTTTTTTTGTAGATATCTTAAACTAGAAAATCGTGGCAGTCATTTTTCCGAAGGCAATTCTGCAGAATACATTTCTAATACACATTTGTATTTATATGATTGTACAGAAAACTAGTCAAACAATATCCTAGTAATTTCGATAACGGTAAATGAACAAATTAGAAACGAGTTATTCTATTTATAATAAAACATGATATTCTATTTGTAACTTTCAAGATTTCGAGACTGTTTAGTCTTTATTGTTATACATATACGTGATTAATATTAAATAGCTTCTTTTGTAAAATACAGGAAACTGTATTATTACAGTTTACATACCTTTTTAGGTATACTACCCTAAAAGACTGCTTATGTCAATTGACGCATCTGTGCTACTATATCTTCGTCATTGATGTAATCTGTAACTTTCACATAACTTTCTTTGTTTCCACGTTTTATACGTATAAGTAATACACAGAAGTGAGTCACATAATTTTAATAATTCGTGGATGCTTCTAAAAATTAGAGTTTTGCAAAATTTACAAGTTTTCCACTTGATTTCGTAGATGCTAGCAATTCTAAACGATTCTTTCAAGCTTCCAAAATTGAAAAGTTCATAATTTAATTTTTAAGAGAGTCAAATCAGCCATGTTTTTCCAGTTTAAATTTGGAGGAAATGACAAAAGCATCCGCCGTGCGAGGGTAACAGAGAAGATATGATTCAAAAGCAAAAGAAATATTTCATTATTATGTGCACCAACTGTAAAAAATGTACTGAATTATGATTCTTATACCGCTTAGCTTCCACAGACCGAAATGATCTATATATAATAGAAAAAGTTCTAATGGAGGTGATTGTATTCATAAAACTGAAAAGTTTAAAATGAAACAACTTTTCAGAAAGTCACTTTCATGGTGTTAACATAGTGTCATAATCTAACCATATCCGTAACATTAGAAACTGTCCAAGTTAAAACAAGCAACTTTAAAAGAAACTCAACTTCTATTGCACGTAAATCGATTTTTTTTTATCGAAATGAGAACTCTTACAGTACACTTACGTTGATTAGAACCTATAATAATTATAATTGCAATATACATACATCGAAGATGTATTTAATAACCCAAGTCCCATTACTTTACAAATCATAAGCTTCATTCTCGAAATTAAAACCGTTAAATTAGAACGTAACGTTATGTTATGTGTATAGTATCTAGGTAGATAGGTGTAGGATGGGTAACTATATGCATGTTTAACGACGTAAGATTTAATTATAATCCGATCACAGTCTCAGATGTATGATACAGTCCATAAATCAAGTTCTGTAATAATGAAAATATCGAGAAAATCCACTAACATATATCTTCTGTAAATGTTGAACTCTATTTGAAATACATAACTGTAAATTCGTTCAGAAACAGTCTGTCACTATTTAAAATATAGTAAAACTTTACATAAACGATAGATCGTAACAAACACTGTAGAACTAAATCGAACAACTATTTTATATTTGAAAGATGAAGAGAAATTTATATATACTACTTGAATACGTACAGTATATTTTAATGAAATAGCTCATTAATGAATAGCACGTGCTTAACTATGCAAAATTGTGAAACAACCGAGATAATAAAGAAGTATAAAATATAACTGTAAACTGTAATAGTACACTATAGAATTTATTTTAGTTTCTATTTTAAATATTCAATAGACTAATTATAATACATGATTTGTTGGATTAATAATTGGCGGTTGATTACTTAATTTTTCAATTCGAAAATTTTTCCCAGTCGCTATTGCTTTTATATCTTCGGCATCTAACGTCTCGTATTTCAGTAAAGCTTCTGCTAATTGTTTGTGTTCTTTCGCATGAGTTTTCAATATTTGTACTGCGCGATCGTAGGATTCCTAAACGAAAATATACGATTAATACAATAATATAGATTATAATAAACATATAGAAATGTTATTATATAATGAAAAAAGGTTTACTTGTAAAAGACGTTTTACTTCGTCGTCGATCAGTTCATTAGTACTAGGACCATATGAATTATCTACATTGTCGTAATTTCTTTTGTGTGAATGTGCCCGAAATCCAACTTTTTCGGACATACCGTAAGTTTTCACCATCCGCTCAGCAACTGATGTTGCTTGCTGAAAAAATATACTATTAGGAAAAGAACAATTGTACGACTATAATATTACGAAGACTTTTCTTTTTTCGTAAAGTAGATTATACACATATATAATGATTAACCCTCATCCGTCTCTTGTGTCAATTTGACACGGTTTTCCCGAAATAAGTTTTACTGTTCTGTTATTTGTAGGTAAATTTGCCCGAAACTTCGTGACTTTTATTTTCTTAATGCGAAACACTTAACGAAAAACCTAAGATGTAAATGTTATCTCGTAGAACGTGGAAAAATAACTGTTTACCTTGTTATTTCATCGATCTATTACCACTGTGTCAATTTGACACCGAGATGAGAGTTAATTGAAAGGATACATTATATTTAAAAAAAAAACAAGAAACATAGAAATACTTGAAAATCAGTTGCTGCTCCAGTTGTCACTTTCTCGGATCCAAAAATCAATTCCTCTGCAGCACGACCACCCATCATAGAATCCATTCTAGCTAGCAACTGTGATTTTGTTACATGATATACATCTTTCTCGTGCATATACGACGTCTAGAAGAATATATAGATTATTTGTAAAATTCGTCAAGGAATAAATTACTTTAAATATATTATTAGTAAGATTTGATTAATGCAAACGAAATTGATTGTTTTAATAGTTACATGTCCTAAAGAATGCCCGCGAGGTATAATAGTAACTTTATGTATTGGTATAGAATCTTTAGTATAATGTGAAACTAGCGCATGTCCTGCTTCGTGGTATGCTGTAATAAGCTTGACTTCCTCGTCCATTGCCTTTAGTTTTCCTTCGGGACCCATTATCACTTTGTCCCTAGCATATTCTAAATGTTTCATTGTTATGTATTTATCATCATCTATAGCTGCTTTTAAAGCAGCTTGATTCACCTTTTAAAATTGAATCAGAAAAATATAATATTCATTAATATAAAACGCATAATATAGAAAATATATAAAAACAAGTACCATATTTTCTATATCCGCACCAGTAAATCCAGCAGTACATCTTGCTAAATATTCTATATTAACTTCTCGTATTAATACTCTTGACAAATATAAGCCTAAAATTTCCTTCCGTCCAAGAAAATTTGGTTTATTTACAAAAACTTGAACATCAAACCGTCCGGGTCGCAACAGTGCTTTATCTAAATCATCTCGTCTATTAGTTGCGCCCAGTACTATAACACCTTCATTTTGCATAAATCTGCGAGTAAAAGAGCGATGTTAAATACTCATCAACGATTTGACATTTTACATTTTCATACACTATAATTACTTTATCTAACCCTACAATTACATTAAGGAAACATAATATGCTTTAATTATTAGATTAATTTGAAATTTGATTTTGCGATTTGAATAAGCAGACGAAGGTTCATATTACCCATCCATCTCTGCTAATAACTGATTTATTGTTTGATTCGCATATGGATGAATCACTGAGTTTGTTCGTTTTGCGCCGACAGAGTCAATCTCATCAATAAATATCAGAGCGGGTGCTCTTGCTTTTGCTGCTTCTGCAATGTGATTTATTATATCATCCTTAGTATTCTTTTCCATTCTTTATATTGTAAATACCTTAATGAACATATTAAACTTACTGAATAAATCTCTCACTCTACGTGCACCTTGACCAACTAAAATCTCATCGAATTCTGGTCCAGCTACATGGAAGAATGGTACTCCAGCTTCACCAGCTATAGCTCGTGCTAATAATGTTTTCCCCGTTCCTGGTGGTCCTACTAGTAAAACACCTTTAGGTAATTTTCCACCAAGCGCAGAGAACTTGTCTGGATATTTCAAAAATTCAACTACGTTTTTCAGTTCTTCCATGGCTTCTTCAACCTAATAATATGTAAGTAAAATATAAATCATTCTCTGTAGTGTGGTGCAACAGTACCGTCTCAAATTTATTTGCAGTACTTACTCCTTTTACATCGCTGAAAGTCACATTAATGGCTTCCGGATTAATTTCAGATCTTTGGCCAATTGTAAATCGAAAAACACCTCCTAATTTCACTGTAAACAGATTTTTATGTAAAAGTTTGAAAGGCACACAAAGATATACGTAATGTCATACTGCGTACTAAGATTCCAAATTAACAATCCGATGCAAGTCATGTATATGAAATTAGTTAGTATCTTGGGCCACACAGAACGTCCACGCATCTGTCGCTGAAGTCCAGCTTCATACCCTTCTATAAAAGCAGATTTTACTTTGTCATGGTTCTCCGCTGGAGCTCCAGCATTGAATAAATTTTTCACTCTTGCAAAATCTGATTCCAACACCTGACTTTTGCCAGATGTGTCCTACAGAACAAAATGTTGTTATTTAAAAAGTTTATACATATTTGTTACATAATATGTTGTCTTACCGTATTCGAAGAATGAAGAAACCAATCCCTAAACTTGTTCACGAATGACGGTCTTGCATTCAAATCTGTATTTACACTACGTTTGGTTTTAAAACTACGAATTTGTACATGATAGTTCGATGGATTTTGAATACAAAAAGTACACGATGGTTTACAATCCTGTTTCGAGGATAAATATACAATTGGTACAATGATTGGTTCTGTAAATTCTCTACAGGGAAACATGTGTTTGTTTTCTGTGAAATTTGATCCTGATATATATGACATTTTCCATTTGTTCTCTTTTAAATTTTCTTCCCAAATCTTTGTGGAAAGTTGATGTAGCATTTTCCGAACATTATTTTTTTGTATATTAAGTGTTGTAATTGCACTTTGTAAATTTAAATTATGCATTAACACTTCCATATAACATTTTTCTGGCTGAAATAGAAATTTTCATTGTGAAATCAGTGAACTCGAATTGTGTTGTGAACAGAGTTATCGGCATAGTGCATATATATATATATATATATATATAATTATGTATACATACACTTATAGTCTAATTAATTAATTACTACATTGATCTTCATTTACGACATACCTATACATTCCGGTCCATAAGTCTGGACACTTATTCAAATTTGGATGCATACGATTTTTTGTTATTAAAGGACCTATATTATGAAATTAGAATGGTACTTACGAATTTGTTCTACTGTAGAGAACATGTACCAAAATATTCTATATTTTCTAAATTTGAATTATTATTCTTATATATTTTCTAATTTTTCAAATTTAAGGGGGTAACTCGTTTTTAGGATTGCAAGGGTGTGGGATGCACCTTCTCATTTCTCGATAATGCTTGTCAGTAGTCTAAAGCGCTAAATAAAAGATCAATCTAGGCCACAGTCTACCGCTTTTGACTACTGAAATTCCACATCTTTGCATTACTGAGAAATGAGAAGGCGCATCCCGCACCCTTGCAATCCAGGAAACGAGTCTTCCCCCTTAAGTGGGATAATTCTTTTCCCAACATCTCTTTCTCCCAACATCTCTTTCTCCCAACATCTCTTTCTCCCAACATCTCTTTCTCCCAACATCTCTTTCTCTCAACATCTCTTTTTCCCAACATTTATTCAGATAGCATATGTATATATTTAATTTTAAATTCAAATATTATCGTATAATAGCTGAACTAATGAAATTAAAACAATAAAATCAAGCTGGAAGCTTATATTCTTTAAAGCCAAAGCTACACAAATAAAACATCAATTGAAATGACTTTGACATACTTTCCAATTGATTTAATAAATATAAGAGAATGTTCTATGAATCGGAATGTTTAATTAAAGACATTTATGTATATCGATGCTTTTGTGCATATAATGATTGTAAAACATGTTTTTACCAATTATTTGTTCCATATCTTACATTTGTTCAGTTCTGAATTTAACACGAACATGTAACATGCTATCGGTAAAGATCCATAAAAATAGGTGAATATAAGTAATTATTTCAACAGTTATGAATGCGTATGTACATGGAACCATACTTCGTACTAATATCTTTGTTCACAACACTCGCATAATGTTATTATATAATGCAAATGAATAATGTAAAATTCTTTTACTTTTGCCAAATGATCGTATGAAGTTTCGTCCACAGTCTTTTTAGGTCCATTTTGCCTTTTACCTTTGACTGGAAATGATTTAGGTTTTGGATTAACAGCTGAAGTTAATTGTGTCAGATGATACAACACCTAAAAATATGAAATGTTAATTATCATTTTTATTTATCGAACTAAATAATTGATTTATAACATTCTTGAAAGTAACATCGTAGAATCAGATATTATAGGATACTCGTAACTTTATACAAAAATTAATTGCCACCATATTGTTAAAATGAAATACTAATGTATTTCATCATTTCATATAAATAACATGAATAGAGGTTATATTACCAATCTGTGTAAAAATTCAAATAAAAAGTGCTCGATAGAAATCTTTTTAGCAAGACATTAAAGATATATGCTAATTCCATGTGAAAATATTTAAAAAATAAGGAACATATGCGATTAAAAGTACTGCAACAAACAGATAATACAAACCTGGTTATGAGATTGGAAAGAGAACATTGAATATCAATTCTTTTATCCCACGGAACAAATTATATATAAATCACTTTTTAAATAGAGGTAAACTGAACTTCGTGTTGTTTCGATTGCATTAAAAATTATTAAATTACATGGAACTAATATCACTTGTTAGAAACATAGTTTTGATGTTGTAAGGTAACGGAAGTGACTGCACTATGTAAACTTCCGAACATTTAAAATCAATTGAGACACTTGGAATTTGATTTAAAAATATCTTCAGAAAAGGCATTCTTTTTGTAACTCGAGATTTTATTACGTGCATAGAAACATATTTTATATTGTAGCAAAGATTTTTAAATTAAAAAAATTACATTTCAAGGCGACTGATACATAACTTCTGTGCGTACTTCATTTATTTTCGAAGAAAATATAATTACGTAACGTTTGTTATAATTATATATTAATGTGCAACTTATTTAAAAACATAGACCAAACATATTCGACTTGATTCGTCGGACCTTGTTTACTACTGTAATAATATCTGTGTATACGGTGTTAAAAAAGATCCATTTAAGACTTATAATAATGTTACATGGGGCGTTTGATACATCTCAAACTGAGTAAAGAAGCTTTAATAAACATATTGGCATCACGATTGGCTTACTACTGGCTCAATATCTACGCACATACTTCACAACAGAAGATTTTATGAAAAGAGCATCTGAAATATGTGGAACATCTGCCTACACCGGCAAACTAACAAAAAAGTAAGTCAAAATCATGATACTAACGTAAAACAAGAAATTGATTATATTTCGAAAAGAGAGATATACTTGAGTTTTCGAGTCACGTTTAGTGAGCCCTTTTTATTCAGTACGGTATGCTCTATGTACCACATGAATTTTGAAAAATTCGTTCGTAACACCCTGTATATATCTCCCGTTTATAGCATTAGAGAGGAAATGAGAATGAATGAGAGTACTCCGTACGAGATTTTGGCACCTTCAGTATAGTGCTGCACCCTAGTCTCATTTTTTAGCATAGATCAGAACCTCCATCATTTTATAGCATAGATCAGAACCTACACCTCCAAAAAGAATTGTATTCAATACGACAATAATCGACAATAATAAATTTATGACTGTTCAACAAATTAATTCGTATGATTCACACCTTTTGCTCCGCAATTATTACTTGATATACCTGCGTAATTTAGTATAAGTCCGTCGTTGTAAGAAAGGGAGCCAGAAGGAATATTGAATTCGTTCTGACACGATCCCCTTTTCAGGTCTCTTGTGCAGCAACCTCCTCGTGGTGAGACCTGGGCAATCGGTATTATCCACTATTTGTAAGAACTCTTAGTATCTTACAAGTAGTGAATAATACCGAGCTAATAGCTGCACACTTATTCAATAAAGATCTTGTAAATTAATATCTATGATTATTTCAAACTATTCCATTCCATAACATTTTCCCATGTCATCTTTCCTCAGAACAAAATATATTCGATAGATGATTGCAGAAGTTCGTACCCTATTTGAAAACGAAATGCGAGCGGTTATATTTACAAATAACAGTTTTATCAATCAATTATATAGTTATCACTATATTCTACAATTGTCTCCAAACATTTTACAACCTAATTTTCTTTTTCGTACAAGTTACATGTTTATTTTTAAAAAAAGTTACGACGTAAACTGAGCACGAACTTTTGCAATCATCCAACATATTATTCAACCTGATTCTCATATATACTCTTTGGTGCTCGCAGGCTTATCCATCGGCTGCCGCAACACAAACGAGGCATAGCAGTGTAGCTACTGATATATATACTAGTATATATATATAGACTGGACATCTAATATAATTGCCTGTACCTCGCCTGTATCACAGTATTGCAGTAGAAGTCTAGATATGGTGTGCCGAGTCTCTCTGAGCCAGTCAACATTAGCCTAAGAAACGTTTAGAATATAAGTAGTATACGTGTACAATACAAACATTTTATGTATGAATTTACAATGAATAAATAAAGACAATGTAATAAAAAGAGTATCTGCGTACATATTTATTCAACCATGAATTTTTCCCGAACCTCCGACTTGTCCTAGAGTGTAAAGTGACACTACTGATTTCCGCAAAACGTTAATCCCGTCTAATTTTTCATTGAGTTATTCTACTGATTTGGAATTGCAAAAATAGCAGAACATTGAAAAATAATAATTTTCGACAGTGTAGCTTGATGTTGGGTTGTACTACTGAAATCCGGTTACCTCCTCGGATATCATGTTCTCCTCATACTCCTGATAATTTTCGACATTTCAGAAAATTTTCGCCAATTTTCGGCTGTCTGACGTGACCTTGAGTTGAACTACTTAATTTCGAAAATTTTCGAGCGTCGGACTTGACGTTGACTTGTACTACTGAAAATCCGGATACCTCCTTCGATATCATGTTCTCCTGATACTCCTGATACTTTTCGGGATTTTAGAAAATTCTTGCCAATTTTTAGATTTGTATCAGAAGAACATGATATTGATGGAGGTATCCGGATTTTCAGTAGTATAAGTCAACGGCAAGTCAGACGCCCGAAAAATTAGAAAATGCAGTAGTACAACCCAACGACAAGTCAGAGGTCCGAAAATTGGCGAAAATTTTCTAAAATCCCGAAAAGTATCAGGAGTATCAGGAGAACATGATATCGAAGGAGGTATCCGGATTTTCAGTAGTATAAGTCAGCGGCAAGTCAGGCCCCCGAAAAAATTAAAACTGCAGTAGTACAACCCAACGACAAGTCAGACGTCCGAAAATTGGCGAAAATTTTCTAAAATCACGAAAAGTATCAGGAGTATCAGGAGAACATGATATCGAAGGAGGTATCTGGGTTTTCAGTAGTATAAGTCAACGGCAAGTCAGACGCCCGAAAAATTAGAAAATGCAGTAGTACAACCCAACGACAAGTCAGAGGTCCGAAAATTGGCGAAAATTTTCTAAAATCCCGAAAAGTATCAGGAGTATCAGGAGAACATGATATCGAAGGAGGTATCCGGATTTTCAGTAGTATAAGTCAGCGGCAAGTCAGGCCCCCGAAAAAATTAAAACTGCAGTAGTACAACCCAACGACAAGTCAGACGTCCGAAAATTGGCGAAAATTTTCTAAAATCACGAAAAGTATCAGGAGTATCAGGAGAACATGATATCGAAGGAGGTATCTGGGTTTTCAGTAGTATAAGTCAACGGCAAGTCAGACGCCCGAAAAAATTCGAAAAAGCAGTAGTACAACTCAACGACAAGTCAGACGTCCGAAAATTGGCGAAAATTTTCCAAAATTCCGAAAAGTATCAGGAGTATCAGGAGAACATGATATCGAAGGAGGTATCCGGGTTTTCAGTAGTATAAGTCAACGGCAAGTCTGATCCCAAAAAATTCGAAAATGCTGTAGTATAACTCAACGATAAGTCAGACGTCCGAAAATTGGCGAAAATTTTATAAAATCACGAAAAGTATCAGGAGTATCAGGAGAACATGATATCAAAGGTGGTATCCGGATTTTCAATAGTACAACTCGGCGACAAGTCAGACGGTCGAAAATTGTTGAAAATTTTTGGAAGTCTCGAAAATTGAACTTTGTATTAGGAGAACATGATATCGAAGGAGATGGCGCGAATTTTAGGAGTACTAGTCGACGGGAAACCAGAATGTCGACAAATTTTCGACAAGTCAATTGTGAAATTCAATTTTTGAGATTTTTGAGGATGTTGAAAAAAGAACACATTAACTGTGGTAACTAATATTCTTTATTTTTCACCATTAAAATTACTACTGTATTTATTAGCATATACATAACAATTTTAATTGTGTAAGTACATGTGTGGTGTGAAAACAATTTTTCATAGAAATTTTTATTTTTTATTCAGCACTGTATAAAATTTACAACTAAAAATCCTTTTCTGATGGCTTTGCCATGATGACACAGCCTCGCATTTCGCTCCCATTGATGGTCATAGATTTCGATTTACTTCAGTCCCGTACCGTGTGAACCAGGCGTGGCGCTTGAGGCGACGCTCGTATGAATAGATTTCCACATCACCCATGAGGTACTATTCTTGATGCGTTTTTTTTTTGTTCAGTGGTATCCCCTGTAGGCCTATTCCACTGCTTCTCATGAAATTTCGAGAAAATTCATAATCAAAGCCATAATATATGGCCTTGGTCAGAATTTCGCGGAAGTGATAATATATGGCGTTGTTCATAATTTTGCAAATTCAGTTTATCTCTATAGATTTATATGGTCTAAGGCGACAACCGACAACCCAACGCAAACGCATTGTACGATTGAATGGCCCGCTGCCACGATCCCGCTGCATTCATCTGCATCGCACTCAATCGCACTCTCCAATCTACTTACGGTGTACTTACAGTCTACTACATATCCCTCCAAGCGGCCAAATAACGTAATTAGTCTCTGGTCTAGTACCAGGTATAATGTTTGATAATGCTTCACCAATAGTGATATTGACAGTGTCGTATATAGTAAGTGAGCTTACCTCCGTAATCACAGAGGTACTCTGTACAAGTGATCATTAGGGTCGGTTAGTATTTTTATGAAATTTCATCGATTTCAGTGTTAGCTGTTTTCCGCGTTTACCTAACATCAAATCGCCACTTGTATGTAGGCTTTATCGAACGATTCGGTATCTAAACAAAGCAATTTAACATTCTCTCCACTTAATTGTACATTTGATACTATCAGTCCTAACCTAAAATTCATTCGCATCTAAATAATTTTCAAATGATTAAAAAATGTAGTACATATACACGTAAATACTTGAACTTAAGTAGTATATGTTCTTTTTACATTTCTTTTCCAGTGTACCGAGACAAATTCCAAATAGTGCGAATAGTGGGAATCGTGCTGACGTTATGAAAGAAAAAATATTTGACAAAGTCTCGTATACTTCGTTCCCATGGCTAAAGGAAAATTAAGGGGCTCCGACTCTAACAATAAGGTACATTTATGAAATAACGAATATTAGAATGAATAACGTTTAATATAACGCAATTCTTCTAATAAATAGTTAACAGCATCCAACGCTACTTTTAAAAATGGAGAGACTTATACGTCAGAGTTCGAGATCAACGAAATACCACCTAGTGCCCGTACATTACTTACAAAAGGTTATATACAAGATGAAATCAATTCCTATTCAGGTACACATCCATGTTTCACCATATCTTTGTATAATTTAGCTTTTATGTCTTGTATTATTCAATTAATCACTTTTAGGTGCTACTGTGTCAACGCGTGGACGTTTTATGACAGAGCAGGAGAAAATACGTTGTCCTAACGAACGTCCTTTGTACCTGTATATACAGGGTCATACAAAACATAATGTAGATTGTACGTTACGTCTTTAATCCTTTTCCTATGAATATTAGAAACGTTTAGAAAAGCACTTTAGTTATTTTTACATTGCTTTCTTTCAGTGGCTATACAAAAGATCAATGAGATCATTAAAACGGAACATCAGAGTTCATTAAATAGGCCAAGTAGGTTTACCAATGCACCACCGCCACTTATGAGTTTACATTCTGGAATTACATCTGTGGTATGTGTTTTTATGGTGATAATTACATCTTTATGCAAAATAAAAATTGTCTGCATCAATTGTAAAAAATAGAAACAAAAAACAAATATAAATTACAACAAAGTTTGAGAGCTATACTAAATATAATTAGTAAACGAAATTGTCCTTTGAAGTAAATTTCAAATGCAACACAATGCATAAAAATCCACAGTCTAGTGATAATCTATCGTGCCTATGTCTCTGTACGATGCATTTACTTATACGTGTACACATCGTTTTAACAGGAAAAGATTTGCGTTGGAATAGAGAATGCACCAGATGGTTTTGATTTAAGAGGTAGAATTATAGGCGCAGGTGGAGCAAATTTGTTGTACATTAGAGCAGAGACTGCTGCGAATGTAACGTTAAGAGGCAGAGGATCGCAGTTCATCGATCCAGTTTTAGGAGCTGAATCGCCAGAGCCGCTTCATTTGTACATAGAGTAAGAAGATCATTGGTACTACCTTCCTTAATGCTACTCTGATTTTTTAATCGCAAAACACGTTATATGTTTTGTTTATACAGGCATCCAAAACCGGAAGCGTTACAAAATGCAAAACAGTTAGCAATTAATTTAATTCAAACAATGCAGTCTGAATTACAGTCATACATACAGCAACAACCACCACCAGTACAATCACAGCAAGTTATAGAACAATCTCAAATACAACAAAGTATGAATTCAAACTATTCTTAATAATCATCGTGTGCGATTATACATTGTTACTATCGCTATTTTTATTTTTATAGCAGAATTTCAAACCATGAACATTGGTACTTTGGGACCACCTAATGTTGTTACTATACAACATCAAGGTAGAGCACATACACTAATAGTTCATGGCTGTTGGAAATTCTATACGTAACTGTTGCAAATCATCGTTGTTTCGTAGATATAATACAACATCCACAAAGTAGCGTGGTAACGTTGCCAGCAACAATTCTCACTGCTACAGTGGCTGGTGCGCCAGGGTCTGGTATAACGGTTCCTCCACCCGGAGTGCATATTCCCCCTCATTCTGGACCGTTGGTGCCACCACCGCCTCAAGCTCAGGTGAATATGATTACTAGACTGCGGATTTTATGCATTTATGACAAAAATAGGTATGTAAATTTGAAGGCAGCAGATATATTAAAAAGATTTAAGGACATCAGGGTATTAGTTTCAACTGTATAAGATAATTAGGAGAGGAAAAAAATTTTTAGGTGACCTCTGTTTCTTGCAACTGATATAGAAATTTTTTATATTGCATAAAGATCCGCAGTCTAATGATTACTAAAGCTGTCATAAATGTTATATTATATCAATTCATTAATATCTTTTATATATAGGAAATACAAACGTTCATGTCACCTCCACCTGTTGGACAAGTGCAATTAATTGGACCTCCATCGACAGTGAGTCAAGTGCAATATCAGATTCATCCTGGACAACCATTACAAATCCAAGGGCTTCAACCTGGTTCGCAATCATCGCCACAACCGGTGGCTCAAATGTATGTGATGAGCCAGCCGCCACCACAGAATCCAGCTCAACAAAACTTTATAACGAGCAGCAGTGCACCGGTTAGTGGTGCAGTTTCTTATGTGTACACACAACCGAATGTGCAAAGGTCCTCTACACCTCCGCAAGGAATAATTGAAGCTGTCAACGTGAATTTACAACAACCACCGCCAGCGGCGCCAATTAATATAACTCAACAACCACCACCTCCGTTGCTACATCTTCATTTTCCACCACCAAACTTCCCTCCGAACCAACCACCACCTCCTGTACCGCAAACTTATCAAATACAGTATCAGCAGGTTCAAGCTCCGGTATCGCAAGCACAAACCCAGTTTGTATTGCAACCAGGCGAACATATGGTTCCACCCCAATTGCAACAAAATCACGAACAATCTCAAGCAGTGGCTCAGCATATGTTACCTCCGCAGTTCGAAGGTCATACTCCTCAGTTTCATCTACAAGTACCTCCTCCATCCACGCAGACCTTTCTGCTCCCGAATGCACAGTCTCCGCAACACCCACAACAACATCCTCTTACTTCTGGAGGTGAAGTGCAACATCAACAAGATGGACCAGACCAAGGGCCTCAGCCACAGCCTGTCCCACCACCACAAATTGTACCGCCACCATCGGGTGCTCAAATGACAAATTCTATGAATGTTCTTACTAGTATTCCTCCGCCGACGCAAGCACCACCTTCGCAAAATGCCCCGTGGCTGTATCCGCCGCAACAACCGCAACAGATGCTACAATCTCAGGGTCAACTGCAGGTCATTTGAATATGCTAATAACGGTCATCGCTTAAGTGTAAAAGTTAGCCACTAAAAACTTTCGTGTAAAGTATTTTTCAAGAAGCTATATACTACATATGGCCTCGGAATTAGGGGGTAGATTCGTTTCCAGGATTGCAAGGGTGCGGAATACGCTTTCTCATTTCTCAACAATGCAAAGCAGGGGTTCTTTTTGATAAAAGACCAATCTAGGTCGCAATCGTTTATGAAGTATAATTTGCATTATTCGGAAACATAAGGCTGCGCATGTAGCTATTTTCATAAAGCTGCGACAGCTACATGCTGCCGAATAATGCAAATTACGCCTCGTAAACGTAAAAATAGGACTTTTCAGGGAGACAGGGGTCTGGTCTAGATAGATCTTTTATCTAGCGCTTTCGACTACTGAAAAACCTTATCTTTGTATTATCTTACAATCCTAGAAACGAGTCTACCCCTGTAACAATGTGGAAATCTATTGATATGAGTGTCGCCCTAATGCGTCACGAATAGTTTCTATGGTACGCGCCTGAGTCATTAATTCCGAGGCCTGATTATAATATCGGCGTGTTACACTTACGTGATGTTCCTTCTAAGTTTAACAAATGGCACCTTTGAATCAATCGAAACGAGAAATGTTTATTTTCCAGGTTCAGATGCCACCTGGAAATATGCCTCTACATAACGTTCCTCCCCCGCAAGTTCAGGCACAGATACAATACCACGCTCAACATATGCAATATCAGAATGGCCATATGCCACCGCAAGTACACTACACTGTGCAGCCACCCCCTCAGCAGTTTGATCAGAAACCTGAATCACCAGAACAAAAATGTCATGGTGTAAAAAGAAGGTTTTCAGACGTTGAAGCAAATCCGGTAGGTTCTCGAGATTGTAGTGTTTCATATTTATTATTACCAGACTGCGGATGTTTATGCAATTCTTAATTTTTCTACACAAATCTTAAGAAAGTGGCACCAAATAAAATCCTATTTTCATTCGTAGTAACATTTGTAGGTCCAAAATAAGTAAAAATCGTACTACATTCTGTCTAATTTGATACTATTTGATACAGCATTTTTTGAAAATTTTTATAAACTATAAATGTATATAGATCCGCAGTCTAATTATTACTGTTTAAGAATCTGGCTAAACCATTTTTTAAAAACTATAGGAAGCGCCACCATATCAGTGTGGTCCACTACCTGCTCAGCGTCATGGAACAGGGTAAGTAAAATAATTAATGCAAAATTTAGTTCTGTACACAGTATAATAATTACGTTTATATGTATGAGAAGTGAACGTTTTGCGATATGCAAAATTTAATTGCATGAATAAAGCAGGTTTAAAGAATTTTAATTATTTAATAAGTATACGAATGTTCAAGAATAGATAGATTTATTTTAGTAAAGTCATTTTAATGTAATATTCGATGAAATTCGAGTCTGAGAATTAGCTTGCAATATCATAATTATAGTGAATACATTTTTTATTTCGTTGTTTCTTCCAATTTTATTCGACATACTAGTGCTAAGTGATGGTTACTATACTACAAATTTTCTAGATGTAAAAATTGTAAGTTAAACGCAGCAAATAATGTGCTTAAGTATATGCACTCGAATACATTAAATTTCTTTCAGAAACCTGCTTTGATCAAGATCTACCAAAATCAGTATATAGGAAGGAAACGCTTTCAAATACTCAAAAACATAGAACACCTAGATTTTTTTCTTGTTATTAAAACTGTTAGCATAAAGACTAAAAAATATTTAATATTATAGTATAAGGAGTGTTACTGTCAAGCAACAACTTGGTAAAGAAAATTCTCATATTCGCAATCAATTTATCTTTAAGCAATGGTTTTGCTCATAAGTATAGAAATTACTTGAAAAGTGCACTTAGTAAGTCAACCAACATTGTTTAAAGATAGTGATCGTGAGTATAATAAGTTTATTCACAGAATATTATGCCGGACAAAGAACTATATTTATATTGATTTTTGGTAAACAATTCTTTGTAAATACAACATAAAGAATATTTCTAAATTTATTATATCGGTGATGTAACTAGTAGAAGTTTGTATATAATACATACTTTTATGATTAGTTGTAAGGTCTCGGCTAAAATCATAAGTTAGAAGAATCATTATTTGTAGATTTTACTGTTTTACAGATTAAATAACAAATGATTGGACACATTCGTGATAATAATATTCTGTGTGAAAAATACAACTAAGTACGTACTGCGTCATAAAAGTTCTTGTATCATTAACTGTGACCTGGGGAATACCAGGTACTTTTAATATTTCAGAAGTATCCATGCCAGCTCGTCAGGTGATATTTGCTTAAAATTTTGAAATGTTTATCTGTAACGATCGAATCTATGTTAATAATTATGTAACTGAATTGTTTAAGCAGAGAAGGTGATCGGCAGCAACAAGTCTTACATGGTCCGTCACCAACAGCTGCGGGTCTACCTCATGGAGATCGAAACAAGCTGCTAATGCCACCTCCACATCCAGGTCTGTAACTAAGAGTATTCAAGATGAAAGAGTGCTGGATACCTTTTGGAAATTAATGCATGATATGCATTGGATTTCTTATTATTAACACTTTCAGGGCCGCACATTTAACATCAAATTATTCTCGCATAACGCACACTCTCTGTATACATATATTTTACTGCCTATTGCCGGTCTCTTTCACGTTCATGGTGAAATCATAATACAATTTATTAAGGGAAACATTGAAGCTGCCCCATTGAAAATTTGTAATTTAATCCTTAAGCAACGTTTTACTACCAGTTCATTTATTTTATGTTTATTTGTACTAGCTAAATTAGCAAATGGAGATCAACTTTTGCTTTTCAGCATTGGAAACAGTGAAATGACAGAAGTAATCTAAATCTTTAAATAGTTAACAGTAGCGGGAAAAAGTTTAAGACGACTATCTTTTCAGTAGATTATCGCATTTTATTAAAGATGCTAAACGTCTAATAATTCTCAATTGCTCTTAAGGGAGTAGACTCGTTTTTCCAGGATTGCAAATGGGGTTTTTCAGTAGTCAAAAACGCTAGATAAAAGATCGATCCAGGCCGCTATCGTCCTTCAAAGGCCTATTTTTTCGTTTACGAGGCGTAAGTTATGATAAATACATAATTCTTTTCTTAGATCTTATGAGCGTTAATTTTTCTCACAATAATAGGTATTACTATGATACTCGTAAATGTAATTGTTGGCAGAAAAAAAGCAACTGCCAGATCGAAAAATCATGTGTACGTGACAGCGGCCGTCAAAGTGTTCAAGTCTAACATCAGTAAAATAATGAAGAAAATATTTACAGTCTCTTTTTTACAATACACTGTTCGCGTACAATGTGTCTGTGACTTGATAAAATGTTTATACTGTTATTTCAGATGGGTATCTAGCATTGTTTCTCAATACTCTTAGCCTGTAGTAATACTATATACTGTAAATATACATTTTTCTAAACAGTATGAACTTCTTATTCTTAATTGATACATATTAGCGATCTGTTTTATTTTCATGTATTCATTCGAACACATTGCAGATGGGCGACAGGAATATCTCCAAGGTTTATGATTCTACAATGCAAATTGCTTTCGATTTAACTTTATTTATTATTATTTAGAAGTTAACGAGTCTTTCGCTACACCGTACGATTACGATAGTTAACTTGAATGTCTTAATTTTAATGCTTTTTCATCGTATATTTTTCATCGAAATGTATGTATTTTCAGAAATCGTACAAGAAAAATGATTTTACATTTCAGTGATTGCTTTTGACCGGTATTAACTATAATTAATTATCCTTCGTGTTATGTTAAAATATATGTTTTAATATGAGTATTTTAAGTTTAACAAATTATATATACTGCCAAGGTCATATAATCTGCGGACCAGACGTCCGAAGCCGAGCATGCGAATACACACGGAGTAGCAGCGCACGTTATCATGTGATTGTCGATGGTTCTTACTTTTAGAAAAGTACTCATTCTAGTTTGTTATGCGTGCAAAAAATTTGCAGACGTACATTGGCTCTCGCTGAATAGCTGCATACCATTGATTTTGTTACTTGTTTCTTATTTTACAGTAAACTAACCGAAGATTTTGAGGGCTGTGTCCACTGGAAGTCTGAATCTCGTTGAACGCAAACTTGTTTTTAAACATGAGTTTTATTTTACAGATTTCAAGTTAGCTCAAGAACACTAAATAAGTAGGATATACGCGATATGGTAATCGTGAACGCTCGTAATCAATGCTACGAATCTGTTTCTGCTATCTGTTTTCAGCTACATATAGCGATTATAATAATTATTTTTTTAGTTAGAAATGGCCAATGATTTGAAATATTGTTAGTCCAGCATGCAATTCCGTTACTTTACGGTTCGAAACAATCGGAAGCTTCGTTTGAAAAGAACTAAAATTTTCTTTCGTCGCACAGTATTCTCTTGAGGCGAAAAATAAGAAGCGGTAGAAGTCGATTATCAATTTGAATGGAAAACTGTCGTTATTAAAAAAAAGAAATTATTTACGTTTAGCGCTATTTACAATATTTCATCATGTTATTCGCCATATTCAAATATATAATGCATTTTACATACAGCTGTTACGCATCCTTCAATAAAATTCTTTTTATTTCATGAATTGCCGTTATTTAGGTGAAAAACGGAGCATGGACCAAAAACCTGCAGGCATAAATTCAGGTATACTCAATATTTTTTTACAGTATATACTTTTTTTCGTCAATTTTTTGTGTATCGAAAAATAAGATTACTTACATGCTTGTGTTTTTGTTATAGGAAATGAGCAGAATCCGATAGGAGATTCTGTAAATATTCATGCTGGAGGTGGTCCGCCCCTTCCACCTCCACTTCCACCACAAGCACCATGGCAAGCGCATCATGTCAGAGCTCCATGGGGTAGACCACCACCAATGCCAAGAGATGGAGATCATCCAGGAATGTGTCCCGCTTTGCCTCCTACAAATATGCCACCACCTCAGATTAGACCCAGAGGTATTCGCAAAGAACTATGACAATCATTATAATTACGTCTGTAGTGTTATGGAGTTTGGAAGTCTTCGATTTTATTATTACTAGTCAAAAAACGAAAGGGACCGCCTATTATTTGTATAGGAAAAAGTTGTTCAGAATGTCGAGATTTATAACTAGACTGGGGATCTTTATGCATTTATAACAAAATTAAGTAGATGAAACTCAAAATTGTTGGAAAATTTAAAAAATTGAAGATGTCAATATATAATTTCGCCTCTATTAAAGATCCGCAGTCTATTTATAACATATTTCAATTTCATAAAAATGAATCAATGAATTATTCAACGAAGTCAAATACAGAAATATTTGAAGAAGATTTTGATCTCTAAAAATCGCTAGATGTATAAACAAATTATTTTTGATTCACTGGAATCAGGATTGTAACTTCTAGGTTCCATTAGGTGTTGAATGGATGAAGTAATGACCCGATGTTCTTGTGATTATTTAGGACATGTTGAAGGCAATCGATCGCCTGTTCAAAATGCGATGCTGGAACACCCGATGAACGTCGAGTATAATCAAATGCCACAGTACACGACAAAACCTCCCCCTTACAATTCACACCCACTGATGCAATCCATTTGTAATCCACCGCCGCCACCACCACCACATCATCAACAACGACCGCAGCATCCTCCTCAGTCAATGCAGCATTACCAGGTGCCAATTTCTCAAGCATATCAACCGCCGACTTCTTGTCCGCCGTGGATGAATTAAAAAAGGAAACAGAAATCATGACACTACACGTAACATGCGACCGATGCTCTTACGCTAGTACCTTATAAAGATAGCAGGGTGCGGTCCGTCCGATTACATCGGTGCGCTTCCACTTCAAGTGCTATCGAGATGCGTTGGAACCACGTTAAACGGACGAACGTTGCATTACGTTGTCTTAATACAATTGTTCCTTGCGAGTGTTAATTATAATTTAAATATCGTTGCGTCAAAGACGTAACTGTAGAATATGCTGTTTCGCGAAACGAAAGCTGTGTACATGCTATGAAATTATTTATAGCGAATCAGTGTAAGGCTTTAGATAGCAAAACGCTAGTAACGAATTTATAAATACCGTGTTGAAATCTGTGAAAAAGTTAATGCGATTGTCTGACCGATTTAGATGTGTAACACCGAGATGCGTTGGATCCACGGTTTTGAACGAAAGACTACTTTTCTGATTGTTGGTGCAAATGCGGGTGCATATAGCTAGAACGAAATAACTGGCATTTGTTCCAAGAACGATGAAATGCTTTTAATATTCACGCACACAGACACACCAGAGAAAGATCTAGAAGTACATTGTTCTCTCGATAATTGTCTAAAACACGGGTGCGGCCAGGGTTACTGTTCTTTGACCACTGCCGAACGTAGAAAAGCACAGCGAGGCTCGAGAGTCCTCAGAAGTGTAAACGTAACTAATCCAATAACAAGACTTCTTTATTTTTTATTTTTTATGGGACTTTGGCCAACATATTCGCGGCATTTTTCTAATGAAAATTATACCAAATATGATATATAATTCCTGAACCCGTATTATGTTAAACTTCTGGGCGACCGAGGCCTCTCGAGCTTCCTGGCCCCTCACGGAGTATACCCCGCGATAGTGGGGATAGTTCTGGGATAATTAAAGGCCAGACATTTGGGACATTTATCGAGAAAACACTGTACGTACTTTTTGTATGTATAGGACGTAATTAGCCCCTTCTCGAATTTACCGTACACCGTCTATTTCCTTTCTTTGCGGTACACGATCGTGCCGTATCATCTGTTTACAGACAATACACAATATGGTGTATGGGATTTTGTATGTAAACGTGAATAAATTGTTGCTGACGACCCTACGAAGCGTTATCAACATGTTGAATGTAACAAATTAACCACTATTATAGTACAACGTCTCTGGGTTTACAATTATGTGAACAGGGTCACTAATCGCTCTTCACATCCCGTACGCGATTATGATATAGGAATTTTTAAAAACAATATGACATATTAGTGTTACATGATCATGCGACAAGCACGAGCAGTTTGAATTTGGATTGATGTACCAAATTCTTAATTTTGAGTTAAGTCATCGTTTTTTATGATTTAGTTATAGATATATATTTTCCGATGGAGTATAAGTTTTTGAATAAATTAATTTAATCACGATGAATCGTTTGTTCTATTCCTTTTCACCACAATACATTGAAACCTTAAGAATGTCGAATCACTAGAGTGCGGATCTTTATGCGATTATCGCTTCTGCTAATTTTCAAAAAATGCTAGGATATAAAATACGACAGAATTTAGTATGATTTTAATTTATTTCAAATCTAAAAAGGCTACTACTACAAAAAATAGGATTTTATTTGATTCGAGTTTCTTAAAATTCGTGTACAAAAATTGTAAATTGTATGAACATCCGCAGTCTACTAATTACTATAGTCACAAAATAAATAGTACTGCAAGGGGTTAAACTACGTTTTTACTAATATTTTTGGCCTTGCGTTACTTTTCACGGTACAAATATCGTTTTACTGGATTCTCTGATCTTTTAGTATCGATCTCAGTGAGCGATGTCGTTAAAACGGCACTGTTTTTGCTATCAATGGGCCATCGTTCTAATTAAAGTCGTTAAACTGTCGAATAGGGTATCTACACCGATCGAATATTGGCCTAGGTTTCCATGCCGAGCGAAATTCTGTTTAATACAAATCCGATGAAGCCGTACACCGGTGAAATTGTCTGTCGTTATATGGGGCGAATGGGGCGCGTTAAAGGGCGCAATGAAATGGTGTGCCATAAAACGAGGGCCGTTACAACGCGTAATTAAAAGAGAACGTCAAAATTTTGCGGCAAAATACAATTGTTCAAGAAACATATTTCATGCCCGAACTAAATTGATCGTAAAGAACTTTTATTTATACGTACGGTCGGCCTTATATCAAGCATGCACTTGTCGGTACAGGGAAAATACTAAAAACGGAAGGTCGTAATTTCGTTTTCACACCGATTCAACATTTAAACAGCATAAATGTGCCCATATTTATGAAAGTGGTCTAAGTCAAAATTTAACCCTTTGCATTCGAAGCAATTTTAACTCGAAAATTAAACATTTCTTCTGACCTAGAATATTTCCATTCTCTATGATTTTTATGGATATGAAATTGGTATAATACCTCGTACAATACCTAAATGTTTAGTAAATGATTAGATACCGACATATTTAATAATGTAAACTAACTAATACTTTGAATAATAATGATACAGCAATTTTTAGTGACGCCTTTTAGAGTCACCATTCGAGTGTTAAGGGTTAAAAAAAATGAGTTTATCTGTTATTTTATATCACATTATTTTAAGCTAAATTAACTCAATGTAATTCTTACGATATTGTCAAAAATGAATCGTTAGATAGTGCTTGTTATTTCCAGATTATATGAAATTTATTTGGTGTTGATATACTTTCCCTTTAAATATCTTGAAACAAGGAATATGATATGACTTAGACCATTTTCATAATTATAATAAATTATTCGTAATAATTTCTTCGTCGCTTGTTAGTGAAAATCACGAGATCGATTAAAGTCCAGTTCGATGTTTCATAAATCAATAACGGAATGAAGCAACTCACTTCATCGTTCAGTCACCCTTCCATTAATGCAACCATACCGAAATATCTCGAATTACTAACATAGTTAGTTAAAATCAGGGGACGGATCGGTTCGATCCCAACTAATTCTAGCAATGTCTCAGGTTTGTCCGTCCTCGTCGCATCAGCTGGTCGCGGCCTCCATTGCTTTTCAACGCGCCCGTCGTAGGTTTCCCAAGAATTATGGACTTTACGGTAATTTCGAGGACACGACGAAATTCGACAAGGTAACCAGCTCCAACGTGAAATTTTACCAACGGTTTACCAACGACGATTTTTCAATTTGAAAAGCGAGAAACTGAAGTTACCAGACGATTCGTAGCAATGTTTCACTATAAATAAAATTAGGCTGAAAGCGTGGCAGAGAACGAGGAGTCACAGGAGCTGGAGAACGCGTCGTTTTCTTCAAGGAAATGCTCAAGCTCGAGAGCAGGCCGCACGGATACTAAAACAGTCTGGAGCGACGAGTACGGCGAAAGTGGCTCAATCAAGGAAAACTTACTTCAGAAACCAATAATCTGCAGTTGCTGTCGTAAACGCAACGAGGCTGCAAAAGCTAACGAACTGGTGAACGCTTCGAAGACAACGGACCACTGCAGCGCGGGGGATGCGCTTGATATCGTTCCAAGCAAAGAATACAATGAGATATCAAAGAAAGGCGATCCTTCGAAATCGAAACAATTGGACAAGTACGATATTCTATCAAACGTTTTAGCAGAGAAAAATGTCGCCTTTCTTACCAAAGTCTAGAGTCTAGAGCGGTGGTCGGCAAACTCATTAGTAGACCGCGGATTTTATGCATTTCCGACAAAAATGGGCACGCACAATTTAGAGCAGTGGACATGTTAAAAGTATTTAAGAACATCAATGTATATTAGTTTCAACTTAATAGGACAATTAAAAGAAGAATACAATTTTTATTTGGCTCCTGTGTCCTGCAATCAATGCGAACACTTTATTTTGCATACAGATCCGCAGTCTGTTGGTAATAATAGAGTAGAAATTGCTCTTTATTTCAATTTAGATATAACACACACACTGACTGATTGAAAATTATATTAAAATACTATTACATTAAAATAAAATAGATTTATTTTAAACACGTCATTCGTGGAAGAGCCTAGAGCAACGGTTTCCAACCACATAATAAGAAATTAATTTTCATACTATAATATCTACAAGTAAATAAAACTTAACAGTTTTTAAACTGTGTCTATCTCATTATATTTTTAGCATATAGGTTGGAAACCACTGGTCTAGAGTCTCTTGGGCCTACAGAACTTCGGAAACACTTCTATTTGGAGATCAATAAATTCGTTATTAATTCGATCACTCTGTCAGCCATAAATGCATAAAATCCGCAGTATAATTATAAGCAGCGAAGAGATTCGCAATAAATTTGATGTCCCGGTATTATTCAGTTGAGCATCTCGGTGCTCGTCTGCGACTAGACTTTTGCAGGGCGACTTATCTTATTTCTAGTTCTGACGTAAAAATGATGAAAAGTTTCATAACGGAGTCCAGAAATTCTAGCCATTGCCGCTCTTCGTATTCCCATTCACGAAGACGAAGCCCGAAAGAAACTTCGTCCAAATTGGATTCCGTTAATCTTCTATACGACGAAGGCGGATACGATCGAGTAGATAACGTTAAAGGCACCAGCTCGCCGGAGAAACGGAGTAAGTTGAAATTCCTCGCGTTCCTGAATCACGGCGACGTCCCGATGAATTATCGCGATAATTTCGCTTCGTTTAGAGTGCAACATGGAGGAGCGTTGCTGCGGAGGTGCTAACTGCAGGTCGGATCACCGAAACTCCCGTTCGAAGTCGAATCTTTTTGGACCGTGCAATGATAACTCGCACTCGAACATCCATCGGGGTTGCAATCCCCACTGCACGAAACATTCTAACGTCGACTTGTCGCGACCACGACGAGACTTTTGTCGGCTTCAGGACCGCAGTCGATGCTGTTTTGGTCAGAACTGTTGTCGCCATTGCAGCGGAGAAGATTGCCGCAGGTTCGCGAAGATGTCCTTGTTGGAAGTGTTCTAGCTACAGTGACTCGCATTAATATTCGGACGCTCTCAAAAAAGCGATAAATTTTTTAAGATTTGAACTTTCTTTAGAAGCTAGAGTAATTAGTTGACTACAGGATGTGAAAAGAAATTTTTTCAAAAATTGCAATTGGTCGGAATTGTAGAGAAAATACTAAAAGTTGGATAAAAAATAAGTTTTGTATTTTTTTGCAATCCTGAAAAGCAGAACACCCCAATGGCTCCAATTGCGGTTCGTCTGAAACGAAAAATATCTCTGTTTAGTTGTTCGGCGAAGGAGAAGCCTCGCCTCGCGTCAGATACCTGTCTCTGTTCGTCGAATTCCACCAGCCAAGGAAAATGCTGCAGAAGTCACGTTGCGTGCGAGTCGATCCGCCATCGCGATTTTCACTCGAAGGATCCAGAAAAGATATCGACCGTTCAGGAGCAGAACGACGAGGAATACGACGACTGCGTGACCAAGATCGATCACAAGGATTCTTTGTGCATCCTGGTGGAAAAGTACAAGGCCAAGGCCAGCAAGAAGTGCAAACACAGGAAGTACGCCGGTGAAAGCGATTTCTCGGACGATCGGGTTAAGGACGACTGCAACAAATCGTTCACCTCCGACGCTAGCGGACAAATGGATGAGAACGTGAATCCGAGGAACAGGGAGAGATACTTGAACACAGATAGTCATCGGTTTCAAGAGAATCGCGCGTCGACGGGGAAATCGTGCAGAGCCGGTTGCGTACCGATTTTCCGGGAGGGGGACTGCAACCAGCTGAAAAATCTCAAGTCTCGTTTAGTAAAAACAGGAACATGCTGTTCGGCGAAGGGCACACCGTGGCGTCACACGTTTTAGGTCTGACTAAATCTCAAGCATTCTACTCGTTGTATTTCTAGGACAGTTTCTCATATACGTCGCATATTTATACAACAAAAATGTACTGTAATAGTTCATGCGAACTTATTACACATGGAATGTTGTTTTCACATCTCCGAGGAAAATATAAATTTTACTGATGTCATGGAATACTATTATAAAGTTTTTTTTTAGATCGTAGTGTAATTTCAGGGTGCCTCACTCGCGAGTATACACGTATTTTATAAGTCTGCTTTCGTTTTATATCATTATATAGTGGTTGTCGTTATTTAATAAAATTTCAACTTTTTCTACGATATATGCTTTCGAAAATGTTATAATTTCACGATAGTTTGAACTTCTGTTTCGTTTTTCTTTGATGATTCGGTTGTAGACTGTTTCGAAGTAGAAGCAAGTCAATGCATTACAAGTTAAAGATTTGTAAATCGAAATTTATTTTCTATAATTAAGCTAGGTTTATGTTGAATATCATTTAATAAATATCGTAAATTGTTATTCGATAGTCATGATTGATTTTTCTCCCAGTTCGACAATCAATTTTTGTGGTAATAAAACGAATGTTTAATTAAACTATTGTACAGTTCATAATTGAACCAATTTCCATTTTCAGTCTCCATCTGTCTTGACAACTGTGCAGAGATTCTCACCCCTGTCGCGAAGGGTGTCGCGAAGGGTGTCGCGAACTCGGTCGTCTCAGGAAGCCTATTTTTTAAAGTATATTACCCTAATAAAGTTAATCAAGCTATTTTGGAAGTATATTGCTTTAATAAAGTTAATAACCGAGGACATTTATATCATTCCGCCGCATCGTCCGCGGTACCGGTCTCTTGGGCAACATTTGGCTCCTCTTCTGCTTCCTCGTGCTCGTGCACCCCAGTTTCCTTGCTTTCCGTTACTTTTTCTTCTTCTACCCCTGCAACAGGGTTCGTTATTAATTGATTTGCGCATTGCGCGTGAAATAAATTTCGTACCGCAGTCTCTGCACAAAGCAATTTCAGAAGAGAAATGTTCGCACATTTATTTGTAAACTTCAGGACGTTTCTGTGAAATTCCAAATTTTCTTTTCCCTTTAGCTCCGCGCAATCCATTTCATTTTTCGATAATGTCGAAGTAATGAAACGAAATCAAATATTATACGATAAAATTGTGAACTGAAGCGCTTCTTTTAAGTTATATTTATCTCCGGAAATTGTCTTCGATCGTTTATTTGAAAATATTTTCAGGATGCAGCTTTTAGCTGCATGAAGCAGAACATGGGAGCTTTCTCATAAATAATCGGTAAAAATGTTCAAAATCGTTGGTAAAAAGTCCGTAATGAATGATCCATTTGTTGAATCCGTTGGAACAGGAAGATTCCAAAATCATCTTCCGGTCTGTTTTACCTTCAACCTCTGCCACCGATTCTAATTCCGTCGGTTGGTCTGTTTCAGCCTCCGATTGTGGTTCAACGCTCGTAGGCAATTGCTCCGTCGTAATTTCGGCTTCCGACTCTTGCATCTCATCCATTTCCGCTTCCGTCAACTGTTCTTCCGTGTATTCTGCGTCGGTCTTCGCTTCCGATTCCACTGGACGGTATTCAGAAACAGGACTGGCTAGTGTGGTCGCCATTTCCTCTGTTTTTGCGAGGAAAATTCATACACGATGTTTGATAACTTCACAGTTAGATATCAAATGAAAGGAAACCTTTTTACCATCATATTCTTCTTCGTGTTCCGACTCTGCTTCTTTTTCTTGTCCTCTCGCTTCAAATCCTTCTTCTTCTTCCTCCTCATCAAATTCTCCTTCCGTTTCTTCCCCTTCTATTTACAATAAAAATTGATTTGTTATTCGAGACATTATACACGTCGTTTCAGTAGAAATTACTGCATGTTTGCATCAGTGATTGCGTAGTTCATGTGAAATGACTTTTTTCAGATTTCTATGCTGCAATTTGTGCAAATCACAAGTTATTTAATTATCGAGCATTTCTAGCATCTAGGCGAAAGACATTAAGTTCGCTAAATAATTTTTTAATGCATTTATTAGATACCAACATATTTAATAATGTAAGCAATATTGTGAATAAAAGCAATGTTTAAAGAGTCTACCAAGAATGTGCTTTTGCCATTTTTATGAGAAATTAAAAGTAATTCGAGATGATCGAGTATTTCTAGCGTTAAGAAGAGAAATGCTCGGTTAAATAATCAAGTTTTCCGAGCCAGACGACGTCGAAGTACATCGTGCAATCATGCGCAGTTATGCATCGTAATTTGAACGATAATGTTTGAATAGTGTTGAAGCATTCACCCTCCAGCGACACACGAGACATTCTGAAGCGTTCTTTGAAAGCTATCTCAACCTTCGTGCTGGTGATCGTTAACTCCTCTTGAGTACCATATTCCACAGGGAGACCTTCACGAGACATCACTTTTTGGAACACTCTCTGGTGCAGAGAATCGAGAACAGCCTGAACGATCATCGACTTGGTCGACTCTAATCGTTGTACGTCGTAGCTACCTTTTCTCTTGCGGTATTGCTTGTACGCTCTCTGAATTAACACGAAGTATATCGAAAGCAGCTTGCAGACCGTAATTGGAGATTATAATTTGATGCGATTAAAAATTCAGTACGCCAGCTCTATTTTGTCTAATGCAAAAGAAATTACCCAATCGATGCGGAACAAAGCAATTTCGGTAACAAAACATCAAGTGTGATTAATGGTGAAACTGAACGAACCGCGAGAAAATTGCCCATTATAACGATAATGAAATTTATGCACAAATACAGGCAGACCTTTCGATGTATGAAATTTGTCGATTTAATTATTTATTAGACTGTAAATATAATGTGCAATTTATAAACTTTAGAAGAATTTTTAGAGAAACTGGCAGTTTCCATTAGCGTATATGCTTTCCAATCAAATTGATAGACTTTGTTACCTTAGAAATATCAATAAAGAACGTTACTTGAATAACTCTGGCAGCTTCGTTCGCCTTCTCAATCGTCAAGCCAGAGTCATTGTACATCATTTCCATCCAAGCGACAGCTTGAATGGCTTCCACAGGCTCGAGTATACGCACATCCTTCTTGAGCTCTTCTTCCGTTTCCGCTGCGAATATTCACATTATTGAATCCCTTGATACCATTCGGATTCGCATAAAATTCTCTACGATGTCTCAGGAGATTAAGATCTTACGGGCGTCTATCCTCTGGTTTCTTCTAGTGTAATAGCCGCGGTAGGCAAACTACACAGGCGATAATATTCGTTTCAATTTTTCGGTCACGGTGATAACGATCAGTAAAAGATTTCCTACTTTTATGTGTTTCGCAGCTTTCGAAATCTCCGTCTGCGTGGCGCCAGCTTTTCGTAGGATCTCCACTGTGTTCGCCAATGCTCTTTGCCATTGAACTTTTCCCTGCACCTCGCTCGTAATCATCCTTTCGTAATGGCCGCGGAATGCTGCCTAATACAATGAAACGTATTAGTTGCTTCGCGAATGGAATTTTTTTTAGATATTATACGACTCTGTAATCGATTTTCGGCTCTCAAATATAGATACAGTGAACCGCAGTAATATTCGGACGATTACTTTTTAATGTCAGATCGAACGACTTGGATATTTTTTGAGAAGTTGGAGCAATTACTATACTACAAGACGCGAACAAAAATTGTTGGAAACATTGCAATTGGTCCGGATTACAGAGAAAATACTAGAAGTTGTTGTTTACAAAATTTCATCAAAATCGGTCAACGTTTAAAGATGGTGAAAATTGCAGTTTTTACGATTTTCACCCTATAACTGAGATAAATCTAAAGATTTTTACATCTTTTTGATTTTGATATTTTCAGAATATATATAATTGACACAGACTTACACAACGTATTTTTTAAATTTTCAATATTGGCCAACATAAGAAAGTTGTAGACAACAACTTTTATTACTTTCTTTGTAATTCCGATCAATTGCAATTTTCTCCAAATTTCTTTTTCACGTCATGTACCATATTTAAAAAGTTATCGTCCTTTCAAAAGTGTCCGAATATTACTGTGGTTCACTGTACGTCCTGTAGTTTTTCATCAAAAGTCAAGCAACTGCAATTTTATTAACGTTATATAAAATGTTTACTTGTATCACTTTAGCAGCGTGCTCAGCATTCTGTCGCGTTGATCCAGTCGCTTCCAAAATGCTTCGTATGGAAACCTCGGACCTCTTGTCGCAAGTCTTATCTGTGCAAATCAATCAAGACTAATTATGAAACAATTAATTAAAAACATTTAAAAACTTCGAAAAATAAGAGTAAGTCCTAAAAATTGCTGTACCATTATTCAAAATATTGTTTAAGTTATTAAATAGGTTGGTTAACCAATTACCAATTCATTAATTAAAATGAAAAAAATTATATAGAATGGAATTATTCTAGGTCGGAAGAAATGTTTAATTATCAAGTTAAAATAGCTGCGACTGCAAAAGGTTAACTTTGACAACATATTTTAGAACACTCACGTATAACGTGGTTCACTATACCTTTCGTACAATTCGTGCCATAATTTTACCTTTGCATATCTGTTCCGGTTGCGTGTCAACCGCGTCCAAGTACTCCCGAAACGCTCTCTGTGAACCAAAAAAGCAAAAGAGGCATTTCGAAACGAAATGCGCCACGTGAGAACCGATAATCATCGGACACGCTATAATAAAATTTACCTGCATCCGCGGTGCCGCGATGGCGATTTGTTCCAAAGTAAAACCGGATCGGTATAGTATAGAGAGGATTGCTTGGCTTCCGAGCAGAATGTTGTTCACGACTTTCACCGCAACTGAAATGGTAGAAATGGTGATAAATTCAATAGCGGTTGGATCTGTTGATAGATTTACTTTTTGTATTCTCCCGCGTAATCAGAAGCGTGTCCACGTATTCAGCGATGAAACCGTACAAGCTCATAGGTTGCGCTCTGAGCACCTGTTTTCCCAACGAACAATCAGTAATTGGAAATTATTCATCTTTGATTAAGAATATTGTACTTGATTGATTTCATTCAAAGTATCACTAACGAGAATTCCCATTAATGTGCATTCGTCAATGTGCATCCGTCAATGTGCATCCGTCAATGTGCATCCGTCAATGTGCATCCGTCAATGTGCATTCATCAATGTCCTATGTGCATTCATCAATGTGCAATGTGCATTCATCAATGTGCAATGTGCATTCATCAATGTGAAATGTGCATTCATCAATGTGCAATGTGCATGATCAATGTGCAATGTGCATGATCAATGTGCAATGTGCATTCATCAATGTACATTCATCAATGCTTTGCTAGTTTCGTGTAAACGTAATACCCCATTTACGTTTGCTTGAAGAGCGATAAAAATGTTTTTAAAACTTTTAATCCCATGTAGACAGGAAAAAAGGTAACATGTGTTACACGCTTCCAACGTCAAGATAGAACAGCGGGATAGGAAAGTCCTCGTTAGCCTTTGTTCGCTATTAACAAGAAAAATGTTAAGTCCCGACTAGGAACGCCAGTTAATTTGCAACTTCTATCGCTTATCGGAAACACTGAAGTTAAACATCGAGCGATTTCATGTTACCAGCGACATGTAGCGCGTGCTTACCTCGCGTGAAATGTCAGTGCACAGTTCCCGTAATCCTTCTGGCACCTTGTATATATGCTTGGCGCCGTGTTCCTGAAGCATTACATCCATTTTTCGAGTTTTCGCGACAACGACGACGCGCAAAATCACACCGAAGTCTGCGTCGACGTGCGAAAATGTCCACGAGCCGAGACATCATCGCGCATTTTTTTTCCGCTGTCGAGTAACGCGAAATATATTTCGCTTTTGTTTCGCGAAACGCGTCGCGTCGGCCGACGCGACGCGGCGTTCTATCCGCGTTTCGAATAGGTCGATGAAATCGCGATTCCAATAATGCGACGACCAGTCATTGCGCGGAACCGAAATTGTTATCCATTTTTCAAAAAAGTAATGTTTAGTCGAGAAAATTACCGTCTATTCAATACGAAATAATTCGTGACCGATTTGGCCGTTATCGTTCATAACTTTTTCCCATCTTTTTCGACACTTCTTTATGAATGCCCAGAATGATCAACGAACGTGTCTGATCCGTCACGCTCCGAGGTGAAACGTTATTCGGGTGAACTCGGGGAACCGAGGTTAGCCGAGAGAGCGAGAAACAAACAGGTGTGCGTCGCTGAGCTTTTGCTGAACAGTGAATGAGTCTGATCCGTTACGCTTCGAGATGAAACGCTAGTATTATGCGCACAGTATTGACAGATTTTTAAAAATGATAAAAATGATGCGTTTCGATAGAGAATTACAAGTCGATCGTCGCAATTGTCGTTACTCGATTCAGCCATGAGTTCCGAATAATATTACGAAAGAAGAATGGTCGACGCTATTATTTTCGATAAAATTGTGACAGCAAATTAATCGGACAGTAGAACTCTGACAATTTTTATAACATTTTATAGCGGACACTTCGAAATGACAAATTGCTGGTGATTTGTGAGGGTGCCTTCCCACAGTAAAATCAAGTTACCCGGCACGCTCCCGAGCAGTCGTTGTGAATGATCGTCTCCATGATCGTAGTCATTAACGCGGACATTTCCATAATACACAGGCAATATGAATTCGCATAAACGATTGTGTGACCGTTCGTCGCGTGCCTGGCGCGCAGCTGGTTCTGCATCGTCTTCGTGTAATCTTATTCTGGATCAATAACTTCTGGTAACAGAGTTAAAAATATTTTTAATTCCACGTGGCAGCTAAAAGAATGATTATGACTAAACAGCGGATTTTATGCATTTGTAACAAAAATGAGTAGGTGTAACTTCAAACAGTAAAAACATTGGAAAATTTGAAAATACTGTTATATTATTTTCAACCTATTAACCATATTAAGAGAGAAAATAAATTTCTATTTCATTCCAACTTGTGGCAATTCAGGTAGAAAATTTTTATTTTGCAAAAGATCCGCTAATGTCTAATTATGACACGAACAATTTGGTAGCCGGTCAGTGTGAATTTTCACGTATTAATTTCTCTGTTTTAACCCTTGGCACTCGAATGGTATAATACTATTTTGTATAATTTTTTCGTATTTCATAAATTAATAAAGAATGTAATACTGTAGGAATAAATTGTATCAGTTTCAACTGCAAAAAAAAATCATGGAAATTTTCAATAAATGTTAACAAACACTTTCAACGATACCTCTTGCATGTATTGTTTAACAAGATGGAGGCGACTCACTGACTGAATAATTTCTGGAAACAACGAATTCGCGTCGTAACAGTCTCGTTGGCGGTTTTAGCGGCGTCGCGTGAGTAGCCTTCATTATGCTCGATTTCCATGGTCCTTACGGGATGGAATGGAAAGGAAAAAAAAGGATCGCGTGTACAAGGAGTCACGTGCTCCGAGGATGCGACTTCCGAGTTCGCGACGTGTTCGGTGTTCGGGCGAAGTTTCGCTCGTTAGTGGGACTTAATGGAAGTTTGAACGTTCCACAATTCGGAGTCAGTCGACGAGACTTCTTTTTTCGAAATACAAGATTGACTACTTCACCACACGGTGACGACGGTGTAGCTACTTCCCGGTAAAACTTTTGAATAATTTCGTGGATTTTTTTCGTAATTCAGCTAGATTCATCTATGACGAATTCGAAATTGTGAATTTTTTTGTGTTCCTTGAAATATTCATGACATGGAGAATAAATGTCAAGAAATATGAAGAAATTTATAACCAAAGACATCGGCGATATAAATTATCTAAAAAAGTGCTAAACAAGTAATAAATAAAGAATTTTAAATATTATTTTAAGACAATAAAAATTAAACAAATAATTATAACATTATTATTACGAAAAATATATATTGATTACGGTAATTATCAGTGGTTAGACACAATTTTTTAATGTATTTTGGTGCAAATTTCATCCCGATATTTCTTATAAAAGATATTCCTTCTCGAATGTAAAAATTTGGGCATTTTTCTATCCTAGATTCAGCATATTTTTAATATATTGCATAGAATAACTAGATTGCGGACCTTTGTGCAAACTAAAAATTGTCTGCATCGATTGCAAGAAATAAAAGCTAATATTAGATTTTAATAGAGGCGAAATCATATATTGACATCTTAAATTTTAAAAATTTTTCAACAATTTTGAATTTCATCTATTCAATTTTGATTGTAGCTGCAATTATAATTTGAAGGATTCAACAGGATAAATTCTAAAATGTTCAATCAATTTTATTAATTCTTCCATTGTTGAGGTCAGTGGATATTCGAAAAATCCAGCCTTCTGTGCGGCTGTTCTCAGTCTAAAGGTTAACACGCTTTAGATTCACGTATGAAATATGTCAAATTTCAACAAGTAGGGTTTCGCTACAAAATGGATTTGCCGGTTCGAAGCGACTTATTTGTGCAAAAAGAATTCCCTCCTTCGTAGCGCGTGTTGCCCACAGGTATCAACAAGTTAATTCGCGAACAGCAATTTTTCCCAGCTCGTTAGCGGCCGATTAGACCAGTGGCCGTACGAAAAGATAAGAGGACCCGCCATAGACGTCGGACAACTGGTCTTCCGGCCTCGGCTATAATAAATTCACTGGCAACAAGAAGGGTCCCTCCGGATGGCGTGCCCCCGGGATTATCTGACAACGACCCTCCGGGATTAAATGTCAGTGGTCCACCGGGGTTAAGCGGTTAAACCCAGAAAAGGCCAAGAAAAACCGAATTTCAAAGATGACGATGACAAGTTCGCGCCGAGTGACAGGCCGGATAATGGCGGAAGGAGCTTCCACAATGGAAGACACGAATGCGATCCAAGGGAAAAGAAGTTCATCTCCTCCGTTGAACAGACAGGAAACGAACTAGATGGAAGGTTTCCATATAGAGGAAAATCGAATTTTTCAGGGAAAAAATTATACGCATGTGGAATAAGACTCGGTATAGTTGCTGGAGATGATCAGGTTACCATTGTCAAAGAGTGCTTCTCGAGAGAATCAAATCTGGGAGAAGATTGTCTTCGCCTTGAGGTCTAAGAATAAAAATAGTAAAAATTGGGAAACATAATGTACACTCCCGTCCATAAGTTACCGGACACTTGCTTAAATTTGGATGCAGACGAGTTTTTGTTACTACAGGACCTATATTAATGAGATAAAAATGGTACTTACTAATTTTTTGGAATGTAGAGAACATGTAAATCAAATCTGACCAAAGTATCCTATATTTTCTAAATTTTAATTATTATCTATATATATATATTAAAATGTTTAAAATTCAAGCGGGGCAATTGTTTTCCAATTTGGCTTCAAAAAATAAATATAGTATATTTAATTTTGAAATGTTTTAGCGTTGTGTTGACGAATTCACTTTTTTATCAGCATTTTGATGTTTTAACCGATTTTTTTATCGTACTCTGACGCGTAACTATTTAATATTTAATGAATTTTCTTATCTGGAGGAAAACCGGATTTCAAAGAGAGCTGTGTGGTTAGTTTTTAATTACTTCAAATCAACATTAAATAATTTCGCGTATTTTTCGTGCGCTTTCTCGCGAGACAAATAATTTGAAAGCAGGACACTATGTAATCCTATAAATCCCAGTTCCTAATGGTGTCCGAAGTCATATCTCCCGTAACTGTGAAAAATTCTTCTCTGGATTTATTTGTGCAGCGGGGTTAATTCACGAAGCAGAAACAAGTCTCCTGAAAGCACGATAGAGAACGGTTTCCAATAACATCAATATTGAACTTTTCCCGCGAGCGACGCAAAAAATAGATTTGAAAATCAAAGTCGTATTTAAAACGAATTCTCTTTCGGAACGATTTTACTTCTGCCTCGGCGGACTGATGCGGATGAAATGCGGCAATCAAGAAACATCCTGCATACACCGTCTCCAAACACGTAATCAACGTTTGTTGTCATTCGAAAAACAGGAAAAACGAATTCCGTTGCGGAAACAACGAATGTTTGCCTGGCTCTGTGAGGTGCGACAACAAATTCGATTGCTGTGATTCCCAGCGACGAGCCCAGTTACGTCGCGCAATTTACCGTAAAGATGCTCTCAAGAAGAGCAACAAACAAGAATCGACGAAATTAGGTGATTGGCATTAGGCCGGTGCAAAATGATTGCGTTTCGAAGCACCTACTTTAAAGCGTTTCAACGTCAAATACTTTCTAGAAGAACCGTTCGTATTTAGTAAATACTATTTACAGTTTATTGCCGACAAGAAACAAGCCCATTATTTCAAATTTTTGAAATATCGAATGATTTTTGATATATCAAGTAAAATATTCTCTTTTAAAACACTGTAAAAGCGCTTCGATTAATGTTGGAAGCAATTTTTGCGATTTCATATTCCATTTGAAAAGCATTCGATGAAATCGCCAGTGTCAAATGGACATCGCGAAAAATCAATGGTGCAAAACTGCGTACTTTACGAAGAACAATTTCAAAATAAGCGCGAAAAGTGAAAGCGACACGAAATCTCTGAAAACATTTGACGATAATTTGTGATTTAATGATCGCTTTACACCGGCCGATTTACAATGCGATCTTGTTAATTATTCGCACAGAGCATTGCAGGATTATCAAAGTTTTCAAGTCGGGAGTTCGGTAATTGCTTTTCTTGTTCGTGAAAAGGGTGGTTAACTACTTGCGGCAGGAATTTCAAATATTTAAATAAACGCGCCTGAACTTGAAAGTTTTCGATGCTCATTTTAATATTGATGCGCGTTTCGAAAAGTAATACCGACTTATAACTTTAGTTAACGTTGTTATTCCGTCAGGGACGTGTCCTGCGTTCTGCGGTATTACGGTGAATATTTTATGCACTTTACCAGGGGGCGAAATGTCTTGCACGGGATGAATTAAGCTGGGGACGATGGTGACTTTCTCTTGTACAGCATCCTATAATTTTCCCATGACGAATGATCCGCCATATTCCGCCTCTTCCTTGCCTCGAAGGTGCGCCATAGGGTCGTCAGCTTTTTCGTTACCCTTCGGCTAATAAATAATAATTAATCGATTGAAAATGATACAATAATACTTTAAAATTCTTTAAGTGTTTTCACTGTTCTACATTCAATCTACTTATTTTTGTCGCAAATTATCACATTCGATCTCTGTTAAAACAATATTGAACATATGTTTCCTGTATTGATACGTTCGTAATTAGTATTTGTCTTGTTTGTAAATTTGTATACAATACTGCATTAAACGTAACGAACTCCTCTCGCCCCGAGTATCTAATTTAATTCACTGTTCTGATTGGAAACTGAACAAACCGTATTTCCGTAGCACGTCGAAATTTAATACGATAGCAGAAAACGGGCAAGAACAAGTTTGCGGTAGCACTCTCGTTAGCAACAATTTCGTCGTATCAGGTAATTGCTTGTAAGAAAATCAATTTTTCTAGCGGCGTCACGCAATGTTGTTTACGTCGCTCTATACCATAAAGCGTTCGCTGCTTCGCCCTCGTTCTTTCATTTCGTTAATATGGCACCCGTTGCGAGAAAGCTAACGAGACCTCACGTAACTGCCGAAGTACTACTAAAAATAAATCTTTCAGATTCGAAATCGATCCTTCGTGTGAAAAGTAGAATTTTGAGAAAAGGAGAACGTCATTGAAAAAATAACAAAAGGATTTTGTAGAGAATACTTACACGATCGTAATAGTATTGCGAAAATAACACGAGTATAACTTGAAAAAGAAAATATTAAATATAAATCGTACGAAGATGAAAAACTACGAACCCGGTTTTAGTAATCGTTCACAGTGTCTACGTTTACGAGAGGTTCTTTGATAGTATCGCGAAGATAAAAATGCGAGCCAAAGCTGAACATTGAGACTCTGGAATATTTTCTAACGCGAGTATAAATTTGAAAAGAATACGTACAAGAAGATAGTAAGTTATAAGTAGACTGCGGATGTTTATGCAGTTTGCAATTTTCGTAGACGAATTTTAAGAAAATCGAATCATATCAGATCTTATTTTCTGTGGTAGTAGTCTTCTCAGGTCAGAAATAAATTCAAATCGTACTAAATTCCGTCGAATTTAAAACTCTATCATTTTTTGAAAATTTTTAGAAGCTATAATTGCTTTATGCAAAATAAAAATGTTTTACGTGAATTACAACAAACGGGAATGAAATAGAAATTTATTTCCTTCCTTAACATGTTCAATAGATTGAAAATAATGCAACAGTATTTTCAAATTCTTCTAATGATTTTACCGTAATAAATCACATTTTCTCATTTTTGCCAGGAATGCATAAAATCCGCTGTCTAGTTACAAGTACAAGAAAGAAATAATAAATATAAATCGTACGAAGATGAAAAAATTACGAACCCTGTTTCAGCAATCGTTCGCTGTGTCTAACGTTTAGGAGAGGCTCTTTAATAAAGCTCTCAGGAAATCGGAGTAGGTGGTGGCAGGAGGCAAGCATTATCGTGATTGGAACGCCGATGAGAATTACGTGCGGAAGTCGAATGTGGCCGAGATATCGTAGCCGGGGAGGTAAGTGCACAGGGTGCGAGAGGTCGAATTTCGCCAAAGACATAGCGCTGATCAAATTGGCCAGTCGTCTCGAGCGAAGGTCGTCGTTTCGAGTCGGTGCGACCGATTTGCGTGGCTCTCGGACACCGTCTACGACAACTGGGTCAAAGTGGAAAGGTGAGGTCTAGAACGCGACGTATATTAATTAAACCGGCCAACCCGGTTATACATGCTGATCTACTTTGATTAATTTCACCTGTACACCCGCGCGTTCGTAACGATCTTCTTTCCTGGCGTACTTCCGGACTTTTTAGTTCTCTTTACCCCGCTGCCGTTTCCACCGGGCTAATTAAGTCATGCCGCATTATATTTCCGTAATTAATTCGTGCTCGTTCCGGCCGCGATGTTGTTCTATTTCTGCAATTAATTTCTTTTCGCAACGGTTCACTTTTACCATCATGGTTCCACGTTCATTCTAATACAATATTTCGACTTTATCCTTTGGGACAGAGGCAAGCGCGGAGCTATTTCGGAATTCAGAGGATACAGTATTTACACGGAATTGTCAGTATTAGTTCAGTCAAGGGCAATAAACGTGATTACCACTTGCACACCGAGTTCACCGCTATTGGTTACTTCCGAGATTGGATTCGTGTAACTTGCGTCAGCACATAAATAGCTCGAGAGTTCGGTTCTCTTTACAAATTCACGACGCGTCGATAAGCGAACAAGAATAGCAGCCGTTTTCAATGGAACTGGACAGAGAAGAACGGTAATTATTGTCCGTAATTGTAGTAGCGGGACGTGTTCCCGTTTCAAGATTCTGAAATTAAATTATTCTTATAAAATCATACTGCATAAATACTATTTAAATACTGAAACTGAGCATGACGATTTTCAGTCTGACTACAGTAAATGTTTTATCAACGACGACCGCAACTGCGAGGAAGATTTGAAATTATTCTAGTGGTTTAATAACGAACTGGCTTGACGATAACTTTGTGCGATCCATTGACGAAACTGTGTTATACGTAACGAGTCATTGTTAATTTAAACTCGCTGGATAAAGCCGCTATCAAAAGTATTCGTTATTTACGGTACCGCTGAAACGAGAACTTTTTAGTATAGCTTTCGAACTGGCGGCAGTTCCCACAGGAATTTTCAATATACGACTTCGTTGGGTTCTAGATAACTTGTTGTGTATCGCGAAATATGTTCGCCTTTGTCTCGTTTTTTAAACAGTCCACCTCGGGGACCCATTTTGACGCATTTCTCGCAGTTATATACAATATGGTTTTCCGATAGACAAAGAAATGCTTTCAATTATTCGAAAGGACATTTCATTTTCATCTCTACAATTCCCTGGTCTCGACGATTCACTTTTCGAACGACAAATAAATTGAAGACATAAACATTACTATCCAACCTTGCGAAAACATCGGTCAGTCATTTACTCAATGAAGTCCTTTCTAGTAGCTATGGATTACTTGAGTAAAATTTGTATTTTTTTTCGATTTGTAGCATTAATGAAAGTATTTCAAGGTTGGCAAGTTGTAAGAAAATAGAGGACCAATGAGATAATAATACCGGCACGAGTAAAACGGTGATCATTAATTATCTCGTTAGCGTAATCGCGTGTGTTGAACGTCGACGAAATGTTCACAGAGAAGCGCACACATATCGAGAAACATGTTAGCGGAAATCTAGGTTTGGTTTGAGCGCTATTCATACCATTACGGTTGACGCTTGTTTGTCGAATCGTAAACGAACCTGCGATATCGAGTCCAAATTGTTCAATAAGACCGGTATTTGTCAAACAAGTTTTGTGTCTACTATTGTCGAGAAAGATTAATATTTGTCGTTTGCTATTGGTATTTAAAATCGGTATTTAAAATCTTTATGGAAGTGTTCCTAGATAATTTCGATTATAATTTCTAGCTCTTTTCATGTACATCATGTACATCTTTTCATGTACATCTTTATGCAAAATGAAAATATTCCACCTGAATTGCAACAAACCGGAATGACACAGAAATTTAATTTCTCTATTAATACGTTCAATAGGTTGAAAATAATATAAAATTATTTTGGAATTCGTCTATTCTTTTCAATGTTTTAAACTACACCTATTCGTTAACATCCGCTTTCTAATCGTCATGTACTCCTGTCTATGTCTTACAACTTTCGTTTGAAACATTTGTTCGTACCACCAGTACTTTTCGAGTGATAGAATTTTGTTCGGAGAATGCTTTTCAACGCAGTATGCGGCGCGGCGTGCACCTCTTTCCGGGTCCGCTGCGCTCAAAGAATTTCAGCTACGCCTCAAACGTGTAAACACGCCGGCACCAATTTGTTTCACCGCGGGGCGCGTTTAAAAAGAGGGTTCCTGCGCGTTCTTCTTCCTTGCGCGACGCGTTCCAGTTTTCCACCGGGATCGCCTCACCCTTCTCACCATCTCGTTCTTCCGTTCCCTCTTCGGTCTGCTCCGGTTCTTCTCCGGTGACCTCCGCGATGTCTTTCTCCGTTAACTTACTTCCGGTACCCTCCCCTTGTCTGTTTTTGAAGAAGCTCCAGGTACTTACACCCCTCCAAGCGTCCTCTCCTTTATCTCCCGCCGCTTCGAACCAACCCGTTTCCCACCCACTCTTTCTCTCTCCCCACCAAGAATCCTCTTTCTCTCGGTATCCCGTTTGCTTGTTCCTCTCCTCGTTGTCTATCTTTTGCCGGGCGTCCAGCTTTTTATATCCCCGCTCCTCGTTCGGCTTCCGTCTTGCGATTTACGAGGTTGCGGAACAGCCGCAGGCTTCGAAACGGAGAAAGCCTGGGCTCGGATAAGTGGTCGTTTTGTGTCTACACCGGCCGGAGGGTGGTATTTCTTGTCCGGTGATTAATGCTGAGTTTTATAGCGCACACGGTATTATCGGGGAATATAATATTTATGTAGGTGGCCGAGCGAACGGATGCCCACCGAGCCTTCGGATCCTATAAATTGGCTCCCGTTGCGGTGAACGCCGGGCACAGGAATTTTCCTGCACCGATTTTCTTGCCAGGCGGAACTTCACGTTTAATTTTGCCCGAATACACTTGCTGCGGTTATCCAGAAAATTTAAGTGCAGCAGTAGCACGGCTGATGCTCGATAACCGCTCCAGCCCGGGGATGCGTTGTCATCGAGTATCGGGAAACCAATCGCACGTGTGTTCTCCCCCTCTCTCTCTCTCTCTCTCTCTCTATCTCTCTCTCATTTACAGACAAATTTTTCATTGTTTTTACAGAAGTCTGAATTTGTAACATTTCTGAAAAAAAAGACAATGAACGATGAACTTTAAAAGTAGAGATTGTAAAGAAATGTAACAAGTAGACCGCAGCGATTTATAAAGTCAAAATTGTCTGCTTCAATTGCAAGCCCACAGTAGTCAAATATAAATTTCGATTCTCTTGAATAATAACTTTAAGAAATTGAAAAAATTGCATATACTTAAATTCCTTTAATGTTTCTATCGTTTTAACCTACTCTCCGTGTACGGGGCGCGAATGCACCTCAGAATGCTATCCGTGATATATTTCAAATTTTTCAAGTATTGCATGCAGACCAATTTTTTCTTTACCTTTTCCTTCAAAAATGTACGGGAGAGAAGGTTAAACGTGTCTCGCTAATTTTGTTTAAAATTGTTCATGCTGAAGCAACTTTTGAAATTACACTGTTTTTGTCCTCTTTTCGTGATCAGTCTGTGAAAAGTCATTTAAAGCGCTGTCCGTCGAGCTTTCACAACTGTCTGGTGACTGTTGCGTCGAGCATTGACAATCGATAACGTCGAAACGGATCAAAAGGCGCGGAACTCGTCGTGTCGTTTTCTGTTATAATTTAACCAGCCCGTTCCAACGGCTTCAGAAGGAGCAGCTTTTATGTTCTTATCCTTTGAAATCTTTTAATGAGAATTCTCGGCGCTGACTGGAAGGTGACTCAACTCATTGATAATATTATTGTATCTCGTGAGACTACAGGAACTTTTGATACGCGGTCCGAACACAATCGAGCTATTCGAAGGTAACGGCACGACCGAAATCATCCCCCGAGAAAGTTAATTACTTGTACATTCATTCGTCGAGAACGATTCGACATTATTTTCGAATCTCCGAAGCAGCTCCGTGCTCTATCAAAATCGGATTCCTTCGGACGGAATTCGATGTGCGCGAATTCGAGGAGACGCCTCGGCAAGTTTTGGCTCTAATCGAATTAAAATATGGGTTTCTAGCGCGCAGCGGGCGAACATACTTGGTAAATGTTGAGTTGCGATATAATCTTACCGATTACGAAAATCAAGTGACTTATAAAAGTAGCTCCAAGTTTCGAGGAAACATGAAAATTTAGTTGAACTTTGAATGTTCCTCGGTGTGAAATTATGAACAAAATACAAACCGTGTATACAAACCGTGAAGCAACGATAGACTACGAGGGTTGACAAAATTCTGTTAAATTGCGATATAATCTTATCGATTACAAAAATCAAGCGGCGTATAAAATTGCTCCAAGTTTCGACGAGATATAAAAATTTGATAGTTGAGCCTATGTTCTCCTTGGTGTGAAATTATAAACGAAGTACAAATTGTTGATTTATACTGTGAAGCAATTAAAGGCTGCGAGAGTTGACAAAATCATGTTCTGTTGCGATATAAACTTACCAATTACGAAAATCAAGCTGCTTGTAAAAGTAGCTCCAAGTTTCGAGGAAACATTGTATGTTTCTCGGTGTGAAATTATAAACAAAATACAAATCGTTTATCTAAACCGCGAAGCAATGATAGATTACGAGAGTTGACAAAATCCTGTTAAATTGCGATATAATCTTATCGATTACGAAAATCAAGCGGCGTATAAAGTTATTCCAAGTTTCGAGGAAACATTGTATGTTCCTCGGTGTGAAATTATAAACAAAATACAAATCGTCTATCTAAACCGTGAAGCAATGATAGATTACGAGGGTTCAAAAAATCCTGTTAAATTGCGATATAAATCTTATATCGATTACGAAAATCAAGTGACTTATAAAAGTAGCTCCAAGTTTCAACGAGACATGGAAATTTAGTTGAGTCATGTATGTTCCTCGGTGTGAAATTATAAACGAAGTACAAATTGTTGATTTAAACTGTGAAACAATAACAGACTACAAGCGTTGACAAAATCCTGTGCTGTCACTCAAATCGTCTGCATCGAAGGGAAAGTTTCGAAAAGCGGATGGTTGATGGTTCGACTGGTTCTAGTAGCAGCTCGATTAAAACAATCAATCAACAAATGAACGGGACCGTTCGTGTCCCGTTTAACGTGGCTTCGCACTGCGACAAGAATGCGCCGGGAACAACAGTGGATCGAACCGGCATAAAACTAAATTAAACTTTCTGGAGCTGGAGGCCGCGCGATACCGGAGCCATCGAAGAAATACCATCTGTCTTTCCCGCCGTGATTCCGTCTCGGATTCAGTCACCGATGCAGCAATTTCTCGGGTTGAAAAAAAAAGGAGGAAGAAAGAAAAAAAAGGGAACGCAGCAGATGGGGAATGATCGGTACCTGGTTGCTCGTCGGCTCGCGCTGTAAACCGAATTCCCTTTCGCCCCGATAAGACAGCAAAACAAAGTGGCCTCTATCGACGCGCCCTCCACCCTCGACCCCTACCCACCCTGAGACTCGTCGTCGAAAGAATCGCGTTAGTTTTGTCGGCCTTATTGCGATTTTCGATTCCGTGCGATTTGTCGTCTCGTCCGATTCCGTTCAGTCGCTGAACTTGCAAATGCAGCCAGGTGCATCGATCGCGGACGCTCGGATGGAGCGACACCGCGGCGCGGGGGACGGGGACACCTGTGCGCGAGGAAGCGATCGAGCAGAGAGAGGATGAGCGAGATAGAAAAAGAGAGAGCGAGAGCAGCGGAGCCGTAGCCGGAACCAGAACCAGAAACAAAAGGGGAGTCGACGAACGAAAGAGGAACGGATGAAAGAGAAGAAGAGAAGAACTGCTGGAGAAGGGACAGGAAATTGGGCAAAGAGGAAGGGAATGGAAAACAAATGACGGAGCGGGAAATATACGCGTAAAATCTACGAGAGCTAGAGGGAGGGGTGCGGGGAGAGGTGCAGATAACAAAACGCGGGCCAGGGACCGTTTAAAGGGAAGATTGTGTTCGCGTGAACATCGTGGTACTATTTTTTTTTTACTGCACATTGCCTTTTTTTATGGTCGCAGCAGTTTCCCCCGTATAGTCGCTCGGGACCGGCAACGCGACTGTAGAGAACAGTGGATAGAATCTCGCGATTGTTGCACTTGATTCTCTGACTTGTTCTCTGTTCTTTTCCATGCCAGTCGGATTCGAACAGATTATTTACGATTACAAAGGATTGATTGTGGTACCATCGTTTGGAGCGACAGTTACGCAATTGTTTAGGTCCTTAATCCGCAGAGAGAGAAAGAGGAAGGCGAATTCGTTTAGGATTTTATAGGATACTCTTTGAAGCGCTTCTTGAAAAATACGAGTTCGATCGAATTTTAAGAAAGTTGTTCTTTATCGAATTACAGATTATCGAAATCGATTTCTTACGGATGCAACAGCAGTCAGATCGCGATGGCGAAGTCAAGGTGAACGTTCGACGCGGGGGCGAAAGGTAAGATAATGGAAAATCGGAAAGAACGGCGTCGGATGGTGGTCGGGCCGGAGGCAGGTGGAAATGTAAAATGGCAATACTTCAAATTCATTTGCGTAACAATCTCCGGTTCCTTCCAGCCGATGAAGCATCTCCGACGCGATAAAATCAGAAGTTCGTCTCGTTCGAAACGGAGGGAGTGAAACTAATACGAAGAGCCGGATCGAGAGAAGGAAAGAGAAGCAAGACGGAGGGGTTGCGAGGTACAAAATGGTCGGTCGAAGAGGGAAAAGGGGAGTACGAAGAAAGGATACCTGTGAGGGAGACGAGAAGGAGAGAGAAAATAAGAGAGAATGAGAGAGATCTCGCTCGGTCGTTCCGCGGTTCGTTCGTTCCGACGATTTGCCCGCGAAATTCATTGGGCGCGGCGAAAGGGAAATGAGCCTCGGCTCTCTTTCGTTTACCTCGAATCGTTCGTCTTTTTGCTTCCCCTCGTAACAGCTATCTTTTGGGACATCCCTGTTAACCCGAGAGGGGCGTGTAACCTTCGCCCGATAAGTTATCGCGTAATTATGAAGGTTGCCGGCCCGTGGAACCGTACGTTCCTCCGCAGACTGCGAAATGCTCATTAAGCCGGTCTCTCATTCGTAAAGAATCTGCGCGAACTCTCGCGTTTCGAGAACTTCTCCCCGATACGCTGATTCCGCTCTTCCCTTTCCGACCCAGGAAACAATCGTTGATTTGCGGCGCACAGTAGACGAACATTTTTTTTTAACGAAATTAGTTAAACGTAAAAATTGTTCATGCAGTCGCTAAATTGCGAATAGGAAAATTTTATAATGCGTAAGCAAATAAACGTCTTAGAACCGACTGTTTTAATAACCAATTTCAATAAAGTAAAATCAAAGCTATTTTTCAGACACAGAAAAAGGTATTAAAATGTTGGTGTAGTTCGTCTCAAAATTCTTCTGAATTTTGACCGACTTTTGTAGACTCCTCTTTCTTACGACAGTTACTAATAATTTATTGCGCGTTAATTGCGAGTGCAGTGCACGCGAAAATCTTGATCTGAGATACGATTCGCGATCGCGCCAAAAGAGGAAACAATTAACGGTGTAGCCTTTCAGACAGATTGCACGGAAAAGAAGGGTTTTATGGACTAAAAGTGTCGGGATTCATTCTGGCTCCATTTCTTCGCAACGCTGACATCTCCAATTTCGCTTTATTCCACGAGTCATAGTATCCATCAAATTTCCCAGTGAATTCGAAGCTGCCGGTAGAGGAAGAAAGGGAAGCGGATTGAATCGAATTACACAGACACGCGGCCGGCTTAAAATGTTAAAGAGGAAAGAATTTCCATTGCTGGGAAAAATGACATTACCGAAATCCCAGTCGGTCCTTTCCGTTTTCCCCGTGATGTTCCTTCTCTCCTCGCGATTCTTCCCTTTCGTTTTCTTCTTTTCTCTTAATCCGCTCACTTCCCCCCATTCTCTCTCTATCTATTTCAACCTGTCTCTCACCCTCTCTCTCTCTCTCTCGCTCTCACGCTTTCTCTGTTCCATTCTCTTCCCTTTCGTTCGTTCTCCGGTCGTGTTCGTTTTATTTCATCCGCCTCTCGTTCAATGATCCTCCAGCTCCCTTCCGACCTTTTCGAATTAACGTTTCACCACGAACCCGCAAATAAATTTCGCGAGCCACTATTACCGGACCGGCTGGGAAGGAAGTAAATCTTCGGATAAGAGGAAACGGCCGCGACGGTTATCATTGAAGAATTTATTATCGAACATCCGTTAACTACTTCACAGGCCCTTTTCCTCTCCAGAACATCTTAACCGGAGAGCAATTTCTCCTGGCTATTGATACAACGTTCTATGAAAGAAAGCGGATTAACCTTGGCTTGACAGAGCCGCGAAACTAATCAGCTATTTGTGTGGGCAACCATTTATTTTCCGACACAACAGTTGTTATTTTCCAAAACAGTAATCTCCGAATACGAACCTCTGAGACGTAAAATTACGCTCTTTAACACTAACCATACCGGGTAATCGGTACATACAAAATGTATCGGATATACATATACTGTTTTATAAAAATTTCAAGACTGAATTTATTTAGATTTTTCACAATTTATATAATAATATGTGCTCGAATAAAGAAATTGGAAAGAGATGGAAGCATCTTTATAATTTCAAAAATCGAGGCTTGAGAAACCACCCCTGTATCTTTCACAATGTTAGAAATTAAGTATTCAAAATATCGCTTAAAAATAACTGATATTTATATGTATGAAATTTTTGCAAAAAGCTATATCAATTTTAAACGTTCGCTTCTGGTTTGAATAATATGTTGTATCATAAATAAAACCCACTATTTGCATTTTTAATATTGTCTCTATAGCGCGACATGCAATTCTATACATACATAGGATCTAGTATAAAAAGATTCAAAAGAATGAACGTATTATATTTTCTCGTATGAATCGTAACTCTAATTTTTATGATCGCGCTATCACAATGGCGCTATCCGAATAGTCAACGTAATCTTGCTACGGATCTCGAACAACGGGATAAATTTTTCACATTCGTTTCTGGATCTCTGTATCACTCTTACGCGATTCATACTTTAAATTTTGCTGAAAGCATATCTAATTTGTATTCACGCAGTGTCAGATTTCGTATTTTATGTACAAGTATATTTAATGAGGTTTTCCTCTGCAACATGAATTTGTTCGATGCTGGCGTGCTACGAATAAGAACGTAACGGAGTATGGTTTGCGAATATAAATTCTGCACACAGGCTGATCTTTCGTTAATTAATTGCTTCGCGTTCTTTAAAATTTACTGTACACACCATCGATCAATAATTAATTCAATCATAAGTTGTTTCGATATGCAAATCTATCTTCCTGATGAAAAGATTGAAATTATTGCGTATTAACTAATTCGCACTTTTTAGAATGTCTTTTGAAGTTAATTCCAATTCTTGTATTCATTACGATAAGCTGTCATTTTGCAATAAAAATCAACCCAACATATGCGATTGTCTTTTCTCAAAATATTTGAGATCCAAGAAAACTGTCATCTCACGACAGAAATTGAAAACTACCAACTCAATGTGAAAAAACAACGAACGTGATTTTACGATTGCTCGCGTCACTGTTTACATCGATAACTGTAACAAACAGGTTGGTTCCGGCACGAAGCAAAGACAAGACGACGAGAGAAGACAAACAAGGAGGGTTGCGGGGAGGGAGAGTAGCAGAATTTTGAATAACTAAGGGCCACAGTTCACTCTAGCGTTCGGGCAACATACGCAAATAGAATGCGAAATGTCAATTACGACGTTTGCACTGTGCTTTATTAAATTCCGTTTCAGTTATTAGAGTTTCGAGAAAGTTCTGGAAATGCCTCGGCTACGATACTGCCTCATTAATGTGGCGTTGGAATGCGGCGGGGACGATCAACGAGCACACTTTAAAAACATTCCCGTTCTATCTTGATCAAACTTTGGATATTATATTACTCGGTATCCCAAGGAAATATGCATTTAAACTGCAGGTGCTGGGAGAATCGAGTTTCAAATTCACCGGTCTTTGGTTTACCTTGTTAATTTTACCGATTTGCGCTCAAGCAATATTACTTTGGTACACTATTTTTGTCTGCGCAAATTGCGTCTAATTCAATGCAAAATATTGATTTTTTTAAAAATTGTACAAAGATGTAAGGCAAATAAAATTTATGTGACAATATCTACTAATATGGATATTACGATAAAATGCAGTGAAAGAATTAATATAAATCTCGGCTTGGATCAGAAAACTTAGTTATTTTACGTTTATTATCAGTAGACTGCGGATTTTATGCATTTATGACAAAAATGAAAGTGCAATTTGAAACAGTTAAAACATTAGAAGAATAAAAAAAATACTGTTATATTATTTACAATCTAATGAACATATTAAGAAAGAAAATAAATTTCTATTTCGCTCTAATTTGTTCCGATTTAGGTAGAACATTTTTAATTTGCATAAACTCCACTGTCTAATTATAAGTCACCATCGTAAATAAAATTTGAAGTTGCAAAACACATAAGAATATCAATCCTGCATTATAAAATAGGTACTTACAAATTCTTCAGAATCTTCTGTTCCTCCGTCGGATCCACAGCATACTACCACAGCACACTTCCACAGCACACTACACCTTACGCGAAGAAGTCGTAGTAAATCTTTCCTAAATCGCGGCAGCGAACGAGAAGTTACTCCGGCTACGATCAAAATAGCACTGCGATTGTCACTTAGGTTTTTTGTGAACGGTTAAGGGTGGGAAAATGTAGCTTTCGTTAATTGGACGCCGGTGTGTCGGAAGGACTTTAGGTTGAGGAGTGGGGATTGAACTAAGAACATGAGTGGTGAGTGCCCTCAATAAACGCACAGTATTTTTTCCACACGTCATTAATCTAAAAAAAAGTTTGAGGAGTGTGGAACTGTCAAGGAAATTCCTTGTGTTATTGTTTTCGATCGTCAATGGCGTGATTTATGAATGTATGTCGCACGTGGTGTCCAGGCTTGAAGTTGTCGGTGTGCGCGGTGGTTTTAACTTTTAATTACTCGCATATAGTATATTCACAATAGAAAAATTTAAATTTTGTGTTTCAAACATACACAAAGATGCCGTTTACATTAGCAAATATTTATTTTGCATTCGAATAGTTATTTCATTGAACAAAAATTTATTTTTGTGGAGTGATGTAAAGTTTCACGTGCCCAATTATGTCGAAAGTGGAGTGCGAGTAATTGAAGGTTAAAATAATCGTTTTTTGCCTGCTATAACGTCCTTTTTATGTGAATCTTTGATATATGAAAAATCAATCAATATCTTTTTGGAAACGATTTCTTTTGTTTCAATAGATCAGCGTTTAACGAATACATAGTACGCTTTTTCATATATAAAATTGCAACATTTTGATACTGGCAAAATTTCTGTCGCCACTTTTCCTTCTTCCTGGTCCGATCTATACGACGGCAGTTCAGAAGTTTCTGCTAAAAGATGGGCGCGTTCAATTACGTAGTACAAAAGGTTGGTCGATGTCGTCCGTTGTTCTGGTTCGACCGTACATTTGTTCGTCCTCGATGAGCTCGTCTGGAGCGGATCTCCATTGTTCTTAAGCTATGTTCACACTGAAGCCACATCGAGGAACTCTTTGTCGCCTCTTGTTGCCTTCTTTATCTTCTTCTATTCGGTAAAAAATGTTCAATGTTGCTTCAGTGTGGACATAATTTAAGAAAAGAATTTCTCCGATCGGGAAATCTAGTTTAATAAGGACCTGCTGCTTATATATTTTAGCATGCACTCCAATTAGCACTTGGCTTCCCATTGTTCTATGTGGCGGCATAATTGTTATACAAGTTTATAATTAACTTCATTCTCAGAGACACAATAGAAGTTTTTATTAATCCTTTCGCTCGGATTTTCTGAAACAAAATTCTGTATTAGTTCTTTTCATACCCACTGACGTTGGTGCTCTAACATTTACATTGTACTTCTTAATTAGTATTCGTATAATTAATTTTTGAGTCAACACCTTCTTTCTAGTAGAAAACTTTTTAGTATTTCATACAGAACAATCCATAATTGTTCTATTCAACATCGAATACTGAAAATGAATTTCTTTACTTCTCAAAACATGCTGATAAGATGATTCGATTTATTGTATTTTACAAAATCAAGAGCATTTTGGCAATTTCTTGGAACAGTGTCCTTGACACAGAGATAAATCGATTCGAGAAGTTTTCGTTAGCACTTCGGTTTCAATAATGTTAAAGTCTTTGATACACTTCGTCCGTACGTATAAAGCCCGACTTTTACACCTCTCCAAGTCTTTTACAACGGGCGCTTTACGTGCTCGCCCCGAAACTGTCGGCAGTGAGTGCTTTACTTAGTATCCTGTGTCTCGAGCACCCACAGTTTGCGCTCCGAGGAGTACGAAAACAGTGCACTTAGCTGAAGGAGAAGTCACACAGTAACATGTATACAGGGTGTGTCGTTAGTTGACATATTTCCCGTTCTATCCCTTTAATTACCATCAACCTTGAATCATTTCAATTAATCTATGCCTTCCATCTCCGATCAGTAGCTCCAAAAAAATCAGTATCATAAAGATATTCTTGAGATGTGCAATCTTTTTTATAGAAGACAATTATTATAATTAGACAAAAAAATTGAAAAAAATGGAAAAATTTAAGATGTCAATATATGATTTCTCCTCTATTAAAATCATTAAAGGAAGAAATAACATTCGATTTAGTTTCTATTTCTTGGAATCAATACAGACAATTTTTATTTTGCATGAAGATCCGCAGTCTAATTGTAATCGATCAGTAAATACATAATGATAAAAATAGTGTTGATACGAAAGAATCGCACACATTTATCATCGATAGATGATGTGCAAATGTGATCTCTAAAAACTGGTTTTTAAAAAAAATGTATGAATCCAAATGAATGAATTTGCTGCATAAAATTGAATATGCAACTAAATTGAGTTATGTCGAGCATATTGAGACAACTAGTCAACGAATCGCCATCTTTTTTCATCCCTCCAGAGGTTCGATCCCGTTCATGTTGCAAAATGTGAGTATCTCGGCGTGTTTATTCTTGCAGAGCGACGTTGCATGAACACCTGATCCCGAAGGTCGGCGTGTCTGTGGTTCTGCCGAAACCGAAATTACAGGGTTAATGGAAGTCTGGACGTGGCTGCTTTCCTTCCAAGGAAACGGAAAATGTAGCTGGAAAGGTATACTCACCCTCCTTGTTACTGGAGAAAAAAGAGCAGCTTGCCCTTTGCCACCGAATCACCAGACCCTCCGTATCTTTTCGCCCGAGACTACCTTCATTTTCGGAACAAATGCGCGCAATTATTTGTTACTTCGGCCTACGCCTTCTCCATTAGAGATAAATAAGAAACTGTGCTGTATCGACATCGGCACCCGCTGTTCCACCGTGATAAGACTTCCTCGAATTTTCTGCCTTCCAAGGACGAATCATTCTTGATTAACTTTCGGGAGAGAAACTCGTGATCGCGAATATTGCGGGCAACCCTTTTGCATTTACGGTACGTACAGTTTTGTAAAATGAACAGATTCGAAAATTCAACTTTTCCTGCTTTGTGTAAATTAAAAGATTATAAATTTATAATCACGACTGGACTGTGGATCTTTATGCAAAGTAAAACTTTTGTGCATTGGCGGCAAGAGACAGCAGCCAAGCGAAAAGTTGGTGTTTCGTTATAAATGCATAAAATTAGTATCTTTGTCGTAAATGCATAAAATTCGCAGTCCAATTACGACTGTTCAGAATACACGAACGCGTGAGATATAATAAAATAAGAAATGCTTTGAAGATTAATAAATATCTTGTCACGTTTCCAGAATGGCGACTGTGTTGCCAGAACCAAATTTCAGTACACTTATGATCTTGTTAACATACTGCTAAAAACTGAGTTCGCGAGAAACGTTTGCAGTGCAGTCGTAGTATAAGCCGGAGATTCTAGCGTCAACAACAGGTGGCTTCAAAGCAATACGACTCCATGAGATTTCCTTCCGTCTTGCGTCTTTTGTAGAGGGATGTTTCATCTAGTAGTCATCTTAATGTGCTCTAAACGACGACTTTGAAAATTTCAGCCATCCATTGTGTTTCACTGCATATCCCAGTAGAAACACCATAGCAGAAAATAAAAGAAATTAAGAACTCAATAAAATGATTAACTGAAACACGAACCTTAAGATTTTAAGTGGTATGAAGTACGAAGTATCATACTGAGATCTGTCTAAAATTCTGTATAAATTTTCTCGTGTACCATCAAGTACATAATTGTGTATCCAATCAATCACTAATCATTTAAGTATTGGAGGAGGTGATACATCAATTTCGTATCCATAAAATGAAAGAAATGATATAAAATGGAATTATTCTAGGTAGGAAGATATAACGTTTAACTTTCCAGTTAAAATAACTTCGGGTGCAAAAGGTTAAAGTTAAAGAAACTCGATGGTACAATACAGAAATTTTGTTGAGGTCTTAAGGGTTGAATACAACAATAAATAGGAAGGGACTTACACATTTAATTGTTCAAGTTCTCATCGCATTGATCTTTTACCATTGAATCAGCTTGGCAATTGTGAATATTTTCGAAGATCACGTTAGAACAATTTGTTTCAAGGCATGCTCGGGCCTGATCTCGAAGGAGGCTACGGTGCCATCGTTGAAAGGCAGCGAGATGCTTCCGTCTATCACCAAGCCAGCGTCGAAACCTCCGGATTTGACAGTTAGCTCGTCACACTTCTGTCTTTCCGGGCAACAGTTCCCGAGGCAGCGAGTCGTGGTTAGCTCCCGTATCATGTACGTCATCCGCGTGTCCTCTGCATAAGTCAAAGACGAAGAGGTTACTCGGCGAACTGTGTGACATATATATAATATATGTACGTCACTTTCTATCGGTTCGATTGAGCCGGATTGAAATTCTCAATCGATACATTCGTCCAGTTATTCCGATTTCAGTCCACAAAGATGTTCGACGAGCTAGCTACCTGGAGGGTACATGAGAGCTCGATGGTATTTGTACAATAAATCGTTGGTCTCCTCCATGTTCAATTTCTTGCCCGTGGCTATTTCGACGACCCTCTGCACGGTATCAGCCGGCTGGAGGTTCATAGATTTGTACCAGGATCGAGAGCCTGACCCGGTGCAGACGCATACACCGGAAGATCGAACTCTATGCGCCTCGCCTTCCACGTGGATGATTAATGATATCGGCCTCGCCGCCGAAAATTCTCCCATGAATACCTGAATTTTACGAGCGGTCTATCGGTTATAGTCCAACCTGTCTACGTACTTACACACAGTTGGCGTACACAGTATTCGTACACTTCTTTAAAACGAATAACTTTTTAGTTTACTAGCTAATGTGTAAATAATTTAAAAAAAAATTGTTATTGGTCGCAATTACGAAGGAAAAAGTAGAGGTCACGATTTTTTAATTTTTTATCTGTGCCTATAATGAAAATTTAAAATATGTATTATCGTAAATCCAAGTAGGTTATATACATGTACAAAAAGTTTCATTGAAATCGGTTGACGCATAAAGAAGCTATGGGCATTGTAAGATGCAAAAAGCTCTGAATTTAGGGTTTGAGATTCATTTAAATCGCAGGTTCTTTAAATTTTCATTACAGGCACAGATAAAAAAATTTTAAAAACGTGGCCTTTACTTTTTCCTTCGCAATTGCAAACAATAACAATTTTTAAAAAATTACTCATGCATTAGCTTGTAAACTAATCCTTCTAACGTCTAAAAAATATTCAAGCTGTTAAGTCGAATATTGAAAAAGTGATTCGTTTTTAAAAGGTGTGCGAATACTTTGTACATCCACTGTATATTCTAATGCATATTTTTAGTGCAAAATGTAAAGAAAAAACTTTGATTGCGTAAGTATCTGTGAAATTTTTTTCACGAGGTATTTTCATGAGGTATAGGTAAAAATTCTCTATAAATGAAGATAATAAATATTCAATTTCCGTTTACACTGTAAACGCAAAAAAAGGGTTAAAGGAGAACAACTCTTTTTAAAAACGGTCCAAACAACTTGGATTTTTGTTTTGACAAATTAAAACAATTAATTTACTACACGGTGAGAGAGAAATTCAGAAGAAATTGCAATTAGTGAGAACACGTGTATTTGCGTTGATCAATAGCGAATAAATTTTAGCGAATAAATTTTAGCGAATACTTCACTTCGTTCAACGCCAGCCAAGGTAAAACTCTCTGACGGGGCTGCAGAGAGTCCGCAATTTTCTTTTGGATCGATCGTATCAGGGCTCTGCGATGTTTATGTAATACGGTAATTACATTAATAAAAGATATTGCCAATATTTGAAAGTGTAATGCATATTTATGCGCGGCGAATATTGAAAAAGCAGAGAGAAATATTTTGTTACGAAACGTCAAGCGTTTTCTCATATACAGTTTCTTTGTTTTATCGCGTACCAATAATATTGCTTTTACGAAATATAGTCCACGAATCAGACGAATAAAAATACAGAGCCGAGTCAATGGCACGAGTAATCGATATTGTTTATTGCGAAATTCCATGGCGGAGTGTTAACGAAACAATTTAGCGATATCGTTAACCGAATAAAACAGAATCAAAAAATATTCCTCGAATTGAAAAATGGGCGAGACAATCGCTGTAGTTGTTGTTAGCGAAGCCAATTGTATATCGGGGAATCGTTTCCCGATTCTCATTTTTTTTACTCCGAAATTATGATCCCAAACTATAATCCCAAACTATAATCCCAAACTATGATCCACAATTATGATCCCAAACTATTATGATCTACCGTTACGCGCTCGTTGCGACTTCTTTATGCGCGAATCGTAACTGTGCGCGAACATTGTAATTTGCAAGTTATAACTGAGGTACTTGTAACGCCCCATAACTCGAAACTACTTGGGGAGAGGGACAGCCATGAAACGAAGACGCATCACGGGTCTTTATGAAAACGTAGAACCGGCGATACGCGTTGCTTGTTTAAAACTTAAGAGGATAAATTGCCGACAGAAAGAACTCCGTTAAACGAGCCGTCCCGAGGCAGACTATTTGCTATTAGAACTTCATTATATTTAAGAACCTAATTCCAGGTAGAAGCACCGGAGAATTGCGAAATTTCCACTCGCAGAACTTTTAATGTATACAAATAAGACATCAGCTCTTATCAGAATTATCTGCATGATATAGGAGTCTCGTTGAAGTAACAGTGGGAACGGCAAATTTAATGCTTCCCCATTTTCATGATTTTTACATGTTATCAGTAGACTGCGGATTTTATGCATTCATAATAAAAACGGGTAGGTAGAATTTCAAATAGTAAAAAGATTAAGTGGAGTTAGAAACATCAATGTATTATTTTAAACTTACTAAAATTATACAAGAATGGAAGTAATTTTTATGTGCCTCCAATTTCTTATAATCGATGCACAACATTTTCATTTTGCATAAAAATCCGCAGTCTAGTTATCAGTCTCCTAACCTGGAGAACACTAATATCTTGTTCAAGTTTAAGGTATTTGCAAAATCGTTAAACAATCTTTAAACAAGAAACTATTTCATAGCTCACCAATGATCGACAGAACAAAGCTAAGACTGTTTCTACTTTAACTGTGGTTTCCCGAAATTTTCGAGTAATTGAACAAATACGAAAAAAAGGTGAGAAGAAAAAGTCGTTTATAAGAGTGGCGTATCGAAATACGATCATCCGTGTCGAAAGATTATCATGGTAGCGAGGTATTGAAACCGCGATGGAGAGGAGGAATAGCGGAAACGCGAGTACCGATCGTATTTCCGCGGTGCAGTCGCATATCGCAGTGCAATGACGCGAATAAAAATGCACATATTGATTTCAGACAGAGGGAAGAACAAGCTTAGATCAGAGAGGATAACTTTCCAATAATGCACCCACTCGACTCTTCTCTCTCCTTGGATCCGACTCTTCTCGTGTATGTGAAAGGGCCGTGTGTAAAGTCCCTCCCCATTCATTACTGTTCGTATGCGACTCCGCATCAAAAACGTGTATTCTCCTGAACGGAGTTTCGCGAACACGCTCTCGATATCGGTGGTGTACCTCGACGGGAGCGTAAAAACGTTACTTCCGCTCGAGACCCTCGGATTGATCCCGAACACCGGCTTTGTATTGTCACTAATTAATTTCGACGCGAGGAGGAACGTGCCGTCGCCGCCGACCGGGATCACCAGATCCGCCCAATTCACGCATCTCGACGCGTCCATGATCCTGGAACAATCGAACACGGACCGTCATGTCTCGTCGACATTTATCTCTGTCAGTGTTCATAGTCCCCTGAAGCTGCCTCAAGGGGGCAGTCTCGTTTTCAGGATTGCAAGAGTCCGGGATGCGCCTTCTCATTTCTCGATAATGCAAGCATGGGGTTTTTTAGTACTCAAAAGCGCTAGATAAGAGATCAATCTAGGCCGCGATCGTCTTCAAAAGTCCTATTTTCTATCTAGCATTTCTGACTACTGAAAAATCCCATGCTTGATATTTTAACCATTTTTTATCGAGAAAACTATTAGCTATAGAAGTCCATTAATGGATAAGTGCAAAGATACGTCGAAAACCTAGGTAAAATGTTGTACATTCATCTTTTAATCACTATTCCATCAAGTTGCATGAAAGGCAGACGCAACTTGTATCAATCATTGGATCTTGAAAGGTAAAAAGTGTTTTAATGTTAGATAGTCCACGCTGGGAAAAAGTAATACCTTAATGTTGATATGAAAAATTGTTTTCCATGGATCGTTAGGTACTAAAGAAAACTGATTCAGCACTTTCTTTTCTCGCAGTAGAATTAATGAATTTCTTACTGAAATATCACGCAAGAGTGAAAGATGCATTATTGTGCACGTCAATGTCGCGTACATGATTCTATTTTTTACGAGGAGGTCGTAAACCCACGACAGTAAAAGAAATATAGAAAAAAGTGTGTGTACTTTATTGTTTAGAAGTAGAACGCACCGTGTTTTCTTATTTTTCATATTTTGAACGCTTGATAGCGGAGAGAATGCATCCTTTTGAACGCAATATTGGAGATCTAGCGTAGTCTTGTGACGAACGGATTCCAAACAATATAGCGAACGTGCGAACGAAAGAGATGAACCTTTCTTTAACGTCGGTTTCTCGTGGTTTTACCTTTTCGTAATGCGAAAAGCGATATTGAGTTTCTTGAGGACAGATTCTAAATTTTTCTCGGAAGCAATCTGCAGACGATGTTCGGTGAGGATTTCTTGCGGATCCATTCCCTGCTCCTGCATCTTCGACAGGATTTGATCCACCTTCAGACTGGGATTGCGAAATTTTAAGAACTCCAGCGAGGACAGTTTCGAGATGCACAGCACTTTTTGTGGGAGCATAGGTCTCACATCGTTCAATAGCAAACAAGCCAATAGTTTCATAATTAACGCACACGCGAAGTTCGTTTTCGATTTAGGTTATGATTGATATTGTTCAATAAACTATTGTAAACGTAACGCAGAACGCAAACGTTCCGGGATTAATATTAATTATACGAAGTAATTAGTTTAACACTTATTATGATGCTAAATATTGAATCGCGAGATTGTTTGTTCGTCGTTCCCGCTGCAGTAAATATTCGGTCGCGCCGTTGATATCGGCGCTCACAGCCATTCTTGAATTTATTCTGATAAATTATTAATAAATTTGTTTTGACGCTGCGCAAAATGTCAGTAGATACGAATGCATTTGTCGATTGTAATCGTTTCGTTGCCTGTTAAATGCAAACCAGCCGCGTTTATGCGAGTGGACACGCTGACTTTTGCATAACAGGATTTACAACTGTTATTAAGTTGATTTACGAATTACGGGAAATAATAATATTTGTCAATGAACACTGTATTCGATGAAATGTATATAGAAATAAATTCTTGGTAATTATTTAATCGGAAGTTTTACTAAAATACATGTATCTATTGCGATTTAATTAACGACACCAAAATGGCCTTATGCGCAATTCGGTTTATAATTTCGTCGATTAAAATAACGAATATTCGTGGCGTTTATTTTTCACAGGAAAATTAAAACACCTTTACCCGGATTTGCTCGCTATGAATTTATATCAAAATTTTAATCCTCCCTTAAATCCTTTACATCCCCGTCTGGAAGGTTAAAGAACTTCGCAATTTTCCAACTAGTGGAAAACTTTCTCTGAACTCTACACCTCGGAATCATTATACCTACATAGTGCCTGAATGTTGTATCGAAGTTTTCAGTTAATTGGATGTCAACAGTCTGAAGAAGGACTAACTCCAATCGAGTTTAAATGACGAGTTTAAAATCTTACCTTGTGTACACTTTTCATTCGAAGTTTAACAAAATGGTCCCAAAAAGACGTAGGTTCAGTTAAATTTCTCATGTTTTTAGATATGTTTCAATCGGTAGCATTTTTGTGAGAAAAGATGTCTTCAATTTCCATTTGTCACGTCGTGATTACCTTAAACACAAAATTACCTTAAACAAAAATGAATGAATGTTAGTAAAAGCAGAAGCGTCTCGCTTTAACATGGGATTAGGTTTATTATTGCACTAATTTTATAAAGTAAATGATCACAGTATCGTCATTTTCTTGAGAATAGAATATTCAGTGTTCGAATACTATTTGAATCGATTGTGCGTTATAAAAAAATGGCTAAAAATCTGATTAGACATTCTCGTTATATGCATACAGTAAAGCTAGTGTCAAAAGTGCTTCAGCATGAGATTGGCCGACTCCGCCGCTCGGGAGTCGGTTCCCTATCGCGAAACTTGCAAATCGCATCGTGTCTCCGCAGATCCGCAACATCGAACGTAGCTTCAACTTCCCGGCAGAGTATTCGGCTACCGATTTGGACGCCACGCGGGAGAACGTGTTCTTCGGGATTACCTCACGTGTCCTAAGTGATACTCGGCACTCAGGACGTCGCGTCGGCGGGGTTGCGTGTCTTGTACGTCGACTGCCGGCGAACTTCGGGACAAACTTCCCTGAAATTTTCGTCTCAATGGACACTGACCATTAAAGCCACTTAAGGTACCAGGATCTTCCCTTAACCTCGTCCGTCCAGCTATGCTCCCGTCGACCACGAAATATTCTTGCATGGCGCAGACATCGTCAATCCAGCTGAACAAAAGTCGATGACTCTCAGAAAATCTTAATTTTTGGCTAACGAAGAAGATCTGGAACAATTGAAAAACATCTACGTGTAGATGAATTTTTATTAAGTCCAATAACTTTGGTATCCGTCCGCAGTTGATCAGATGTTCCAGAGGTAAATTTCCATCTGGGGAATTTTTTGACATCTCGTAAAATGTTCAATTTAATGTAAAGTATTTATTAATTGAATGTAAAATATCGTTTCCAGCCAGGTTAGCCAGGTCAGCCAGGTTAGCGATCTACGATATTATGCACTACTTCCGAAGAGGTTCTCTTGGCATCGTCTTTCGAACAACCATGAGTTTTGTGTTTTTTTATTTCCTGATGCTGGCGAGCTTCATCGATACCTGTGCTGTCGCAATTTTTCTTCCTTTGCAAAAAGGAACTCTTTTGTCCGATGGAATTACGGTGCTCCGAGGAACAGCACATACTTCGGCGGTGCAGTTTTTGGTTCTGTGGAAGTAGCCGCGTCGGGTTTCCTGCAGCGCCGAGACAGGATAACTTCGCGGTAAACTTCACAGAAGTTTTCGTCTCGAGGATAGCTGACCGCGGAAGCCATTTACAGTACCGGAATGTTCTCTTAAGACCCGTTGTCGCGAAATATCCAAGTGTTTTATATTTCTGCCGAGCATGGTCTACTGCTTCGGCGAACTTCTTCGGGATTTCGTATCGCTAACTTGGTCTTAGGATACTGTTACAGGCGAACTTCGAAGTCTACATAGAAAAAAGAAGCGTTCGTGTTTGTTGCCAAGGATCGTCTGTAAAATTAGCGATAGGAAATGGTGTATCTCAGAATTTAAACTTGCCGAGTATTTTCTGTCGAGAACGTTTTAAATTAAAAATGCAATTTTCAGAATTAAATTAATGCATCCGCACGAAGCAAGGAGACATTTCAGTTTCCCTTCTTCGCGTTCACGGAAATTTCAACAATTTCCCGGAGCGTCGTGTGTACGCTGCCGGGTGCAGTTTTAAAATGTCTTGTTAAGGCTTGTAATAAGGTAGGACGATAATTGTATTTTCCCTAGAATTTTTATTATAGTCGGTGATATGACAACGGGCCTCCCGACAGTAATTACACGTCGTACGCAGATTTTAGCTTGAAGAGGATGCTCGAGTCGAGTTTCTGGCTGGCCGACGAACTTCGCAACAAACTTGCACGCTCTTTCCCTATCCCTGGGAAAGCTGCTGACCACCAGGACCACTTATGACACCGCCATGACATCCTGCGGAGGAAGAAATTCGTTTAACTGAACTTTTCAGCCCGTGGGACCAAGATGTAAAATTTATTTTTTCGTCTCGCCACGCAAAAAAGTTAAAAGTACTAGATGTTCTACGAAAATATTCAGTTTGTATTAGTCCCTTGCATTAGGATATTTTTTTAGAAATTTTACTGTTTACAGTTGCAACATTTCAGTATCGTGATATTTAAAAAAGTAATTATATTCCTTTGATATTATTCTTATCGTTATATTACGGAAAAGATTACGTTGTGTATTTACGTAATCAATTTTACTCACAATATATATTTGGATGAGTATTCATTATCGAATCTCATTGTTCATGTAACAGTTAACTCTTAACTATTGCTTTATAATCAAATATGTTAACATGGTCCACTTGCTTGGAGACTTGTGAATCTTGTTCGTTCAATTATTGCACTTTAGATTTTCGGGTTTCTGACTGCGTTGCAACATACAGAACGTATAAACTTCTAAAATTGATTACATGTTTATCTGTACACGGTTATCTGCAAAAATTTCATCTCTTCAGTACCAAGTGTTGAAAGAGTAGCAATAGGCGGGCGTGTAGCAATTTCTGGCGGTATATTGCGACGTGTTGCTACAGGCTACATTAAAATTCGAGTTATATTGATTGCACGCACTGAATCCAGCAACCGAGCACATCTTGGCATTATTTATCGCGCGGAGACGATCGCACGTAAACGGTTCTCGAGGCCGGCAGTAGGTAGAACTGGCCATCGAGGAGCAATCCACCCTGCAGTCTTCGTCGTAGCGAAGGTTCGAGGAAGCGGCACAACGAATGTTCGAAGCACATCGAGTCTCGCGGCATTCTCCGCGGTGCAGCTGGCTGCTAGACAAGCGAATCAACTTTACACAGTTTCGGGTCTCAGCTTGATCGAATCTAGTGGTAGGGGGAGATATTATCCAAGAACCACTCTCCCATTTACTACGTTCAAGCTTTTTCTGTTTTTCTGTTCTGCTTTTCGGTATATTTATCTCAAGAATGCTCTCAGTCGGTACTGCTGTCCCCTGTTCAAAATATTGAACTCCCTCGATAGTTAACTGGTCCGTGTCTGGTGCTGGTACTGTTGTCTCCTTGTCCGAGTATTCATCTTCCTCGGTAGTTAACGGGCCCGAGTTTGATGTTGTTACTGTTATCCCCACTTCCGAGCACTCATCTTCCTCGATAGTTAACAGGTCCGTGTCTGGAGCTGGCACTGTTGTCTTCACTTTCGAGCACTGAACTACCTCGATAGTTAACAGGTCCGTGTCTGGTGTTTCTGTAGATTCTGTAACGCACTGGGTAGCACAGGCGTCTTCCTCGTCCGTGAAGAATGCATCTTCGACGTTCTCTTGGACCAATTCTTCTTCTGCTACGTTTGTTAGATCTTGATCGTCTTCTACGCTTTGTGTCTCCGCAGAGACTGCTGTCGAGTACACGGTCTCTTCCTCTGGTATCGTAGCTAAGTTTTCTGCAGTATCTTCCTCACCGATAGAGGTCGTCGACCCCTTGTCCGTTCGAGTAACTATTAACGTGTCGCTCACCTCGAAGCTGGTCCCAGCCTCGCCGACCTGCTGCAATTGGGTAGACCGACTTATACGCAAATTTGGACAATCCGGATGACATAATCTTTTCCTCATTTTGGAAATTTTCCCTGTCTCTGAGAGAAGCCTCGATCCTTCGTCCCAAGAATCCTTTTGTGGCCCATGGCTCGGTGCATCTACTGCTTGTATCTTTGTAGCCAACTTGTCTTCGTCGATGTCGGGGCTATCCGTTTCGATGCTTTTGCTTCTGGAAGAGTGAAGAATCATGTAATGCTCTTCATGATATTCGAAATCCGAACAGGGAACGCCGCGAGATTCGTCGTTCGTCTCCGAGGAAACACCAAGATGTGTGCTCGAATATATTTCCGTATGTATGTGAACGTTATCGGTTTGGATGATTGATTCGGTCTCAACGTCCCTCGTTTCGATGGCGTTCGCCATATTGTCCTGTATTTGTACATCCTCCGGGCACACGACTGTGCGTCGAACGGACAAGGTTTCTTCAGTCATTGTTTCTGTATTTGTTAAAGCCTGTTATCTTGTATCTATTGATCGGTTTGTTTATGCACTTGACAGGTAACCATTTCTCTGTACTTCTGGAAAAATTTCGTGGCTGATATTACCAAAACATCATTGATTCGTAGAGATTCGATTGCACTTCGAATTTAAGATACATGTTGCCCAGAGGTTATGGAAAAGTTGCATCGCGGATGCATAGTGAAGTTGAACTGACTTGCTGTCGCATTTGCGCCGTGAATGTAGCGATTGATTGTGACTTTCGATTATGTCTCGTCGATAAACAAATGACGAATGTACTTCGATCGTGAACAAATGTTTCATGCAAAGTAATGCATTTGAAAGGATTACCTTATTGTCTCATTCATTTCAGTGGTTTCTCCCTGCCACAAGGTCCCCCGCAATACCCGACTGAAAAAGAAACGTTCCATTATAGTATACAACAGCAATAAACAATTCACCGCGTAACAATCCAGAATGCCTTTGTTACGACACGTACGAGAGTTTTGTTTCGTGCTCCATTCCGACCTAGCTCGTCGAGTTGGTGGTTCCCCTCTCATGCTGCTAGGATTAACGCACTGACTTTGATCTGTCGCTTCTTTACCGGGCCCCTTACCGAGCCCCTTACCGGGCCCCTTAACGGGCTTCGAGGTCGTCGCATTGCCATTAGATGAACGTTTAGGTCTCTTTTGAGTGCCCGATGCCACGTTGCTGCGCATTTTCACGGGCTTCGGCGTGCCATTGACCTCCGTCGGGACACTGACCCTTGGCAACTATTAAATTTCATTTTCTAATTAGTTTACATTAAAGGAGTAGACTCGTTTCTAGAATTGCAAGGGTACGGGATGCGCCTTATTTCTCGATTACGCAAAAACGGGATTTTTCAGTAGACACATGCGCTAGATGAAAGATCAATCTATACCGCAATCGCCCTCAAAAGTCCTATTTTTACGTTTAGGAGGCGTAATTTGCAGTTTATGCCTCCGAATAATGCAAATTACGCCATCTTTTATCTAGCGCTTTTGACTACCGAACAACCCTATCTTTCTTGAGAAATGAGAAGGTGCATCCCACACCCTTGCAATCCTGAAAACGAGTGTCTACCCCGTTAAGAGGAGACATTCTGGTTTTTCATCTTGAAAAACTCTATAACACCGAGCAATAAATGTTAATGTAAATCGATTCGTACCTCTGCGCCGTTTCCATTAGATGAAAACGATGCTGTGTCCGTATCCGGAGCTGTTTGCAGCTTGATGCTCATCAGTATCCTCTTCTTGGTGTTCCCGATTTGAAATTCGGACAGGATCTTCGTTAGGATCGTGCTAGACGTCTGTATGTGTATGCTCGCGACGCTGCGACCCTCTTTGGTCACTCTACTGACAGTCGCTTTCGTCAGTCTGCTGACTTTTCTCGCATCGTCGTCGGCGGTAGTTGCTAATTTAATCGCCGTTGAAGGACCATCTGGCGCCGCCGCCGGAGAATCTTCCGCAGTATCAATGTCAGCTACCACTCCAGAATCATCTGGTACTTCCGCAGTATCAATGGCATCTGATACTTCCGTATCAGTCGGCATTGACGTCAGCGAATGAAGTGGTAATCCCGGAGCATCATTGGCACCTGTATCTTCTGGAACATAATCCGGCATTGTCATCAGCAAATCATCTGGAACCTCGGAAGTATCCCCCGGAACTTCTTCAGTGGCTGTTATTGTTTCAGATTCGGTTTCATCCGTCGCATCGGTCACAGGACTATCACATACAGTTTCGTCGACGATTTCTTCTTGCGTGTCGTCCGCAGTTACATCTTCAGGCGCTTCTTCGACGTCGACCTCGCTATCAACGCCGGAGCTCTCAGCTTGAAGCGCTTCCGTGGTGTCAACTAAATCGACGTCGCTTCCTCTGATAGCGGCCTTGGAGATACCTCCAACCTCAGTTACGTCCTTGACCGTCCCAAGACTACAGATGCAAGAGTCTCCAACCTGAACAGATGCTTCCGTGCCAGTGGGGCTGCATACCACTCTGGTCTGCTTGATTATCTCGCACTGGACCTCTGAATCGGCAGTCCCTATTGCCGATTTCGGAGTAGTTGCAGTTGGATCTCCAGCCGCTGGTCCTTCCTTCGTCCTGGAAGCTGATTTTGCGGGGGGCAAGCCTCTGGTAGGTAGTCTCGATGTCACTCTTCCGTTTTGGGCAGCCGGGTCTTCCTGTCTCACCTGTATAATTCTTCTCTGATAGGCTACGCTTCTCTGTGTGGCACTCGCAGGATCCATCACCGAGTGAGTGACGCTCGTTTGAATGGTGGAATCTATGGTCGTGGTAAGTGGTTGCCCTTGTCGGGTTCTACCTCTGGCAGCTTCCGTCGAGGGTTGTCTTTGCGTGACTTGATTTCTGGAGTTAGCTCCACTGTTCGACGACCCAGTCGAGTTTGTCTCCTTAGTGTTCGAGTTCTTTCTTTTTTGAGGGCCTCCGGGACTGTCACTGCCGCCTCTCTCGCGAACCCCAAAGCTGATGCAGCGCTCTCGATCGTCACGAGCCGTCTGACAGTAATTATAATGGTCATCTGGAAACGAAAACTTTCGGTTTCCCAACATTACGCCATTTTTGCGAGACAGAGAAAATGATAGGTCTCGATTTCTGTTCAAATACAGGATCCGACGCACGAGAGAATTTATTCGATAGCGTTTAATCAAGGAGTTTATTGGTACATACATTTCTGACATTGGAACACCCCGGTCGTGTTCAAGTCTTCGTTAAAAGAGCAACAGGCGTTTTGGCAATAATGCGCATTACAGTCGTTCGAATCGTCCGTGACCATTTCTGTCCAACACACGCTCTCGCGCAAGCAGTTCGACAGATTACCTTCGTTCGCGCAGACAGCAGTGTGATCGCAACCTTGACATTTGTCGGGTTTCCTTGTGCATTTCTTAAACAGTTTCCCCTTGGAAGTTTGCTTGACCAGTTGATTAATACTGGTCGCTGCCGTTTTCAGGAAATGCTTGCAAGAGTCCTGCAGCCACAACTTTCCTTTCCGAAATTCGTCCCACATCGATCGCTCGTACGCTTCGCACTGCTGCCAACAATCGGTTTTCTTCGTATCGAAACACACTGTGCTTGCCCTGTGAAATATTTTGATATATCGAAGGCATCCCTTTTTAAGATTAAACTTGCTGCTGACACAAGCTGCCTACGTGGTTGTCCGATACAGGATCCTAATCGATTATTTATTATTTACTATTCAAAATACTATTTTCCCCAGCTTTGGCTGAATTCAGAAATATTCCACCTTATTGTCAACCCTAGATTCTAAGTTACCCTTGTAATGTTAACATGCACAGCTATGTGCATGCTGCTAATAATCACATATGGGGTTTTATAGCTTAATAATTAAAAAAACGCACCGTGTCTCCTTTTACCGAAACATATAAACTGCTTACTTGTGACTGAACGGTTGATGAAGGCTGCAATTGGACTTCCTCTTGCGAGCTTTCTTGTCTCTTCCCTTCTCGATCGCGTCGCAATCGATCTCCGGACACTCGATTTTGTCCGAAAAGCTGCGTCCTATACAGCCAGGCTGAGTCCTGCAATTCGGGCTGCACTTTCTCTCGCATGGATCGGCGCGTTTCTTCGACTTGTTTCGAGTTTCCAGCACGTCGGACTTGTTTCTCTTGACAGGGTCGCTTTCTCTTCGGACTAGACCGCCTCCGAGCGACTCCGACGAGGCGTTGCACAAACGCAACAACTGTCCCGATCTCAAACAACGCAAATCAGCAACGCTGCTACCGATCTCGACGAACAGACTGGCCCTCGACGGACTGCACTTCCTCGAGCAGAACGAGCAGCACGAATGTCGAGGCTTCGCGAAGTGCACGCGCTGAAGACAATGCTTGCTGGACGAACAGTGATCGCATTTCGGCTCCCTCGGGGAACAACATTTTACAGATTCGGTGCAATTCGCGCACACTTGGTGAACACGCCTGACCGAATGCACGCTGACGCTCGAGGAGCACGGTTTCGGTTCGTGCGAACAGGAACAGTCCTCGAAGTACGCGTTCGACGTGTCGTAATCCATGTTTTGGCAGTTCTGACACTGGTCACAGTCCGATTCTGAACGCTCTACGGCGTACATGTCACAGCTGCCATAACAATTCTCGAAGGTGCAACGATGATTCGGTTCCGTCACTTTTCTGCGTTTGAATGAGATTAATGTAATAATGGAATTTGAGGGTGTGGAATGGATAAAATGGGACGTACCTCTCTGTTTTCTTTTTCAACGCGCAGTCGGGATTCGTGAACTTCCTGCGTTTCTTATTCCACATCTGATTGATACTGAAAGAAAGCGACGCTTACTTTGCCGTTCAAGGGGAGACGAGTTAGGCCGAATATGTACGCGCGTAGCATTGCTGTACTATTGTTTAAAATATTGTTTACATTATTAAATCTATCGGTATCGAATCAATTACTAAACATTTAGGTATTGTATGAGGTATTATACCAATTTCATAGGAATTTCATACCAATTTCGAAGAAAATGTTTAATTTTCGAGTTGAAGTAGCTCAGAGCGCAAAGGGTTGAAACCGTGCTAGGTAGTTAATAAAGAGTGAGGTGTTTTGATGTATAGTGGAATAACTGTGTAAAGTGTTGCGTTAACAATAAATTATATTTTAAGTAGGCCGACTGTCCAAAGTTATGGCTTATGTGAGAACAGGCCGAAGAGTGAAGACTAGAACGGAAAGATGGTTTTTAAGGGATGTGAAAATTGTGAGATAGGTGGTGTAGAATAGTGGTAGAAAATTTGGGGTGAGCTGTAGAAGTGGTCCAGACGCTGTGTTAAACTTTTAGCCCCTTGAAGATGCTGAACAGAGTTTAATAAATATGTATGCTATTGATTTCCTTTAATTCGAAATAAAATTCTATTTCGGTTTTGTTAATAGCTATTAATGTATTATATAATGCACGGCCTTTTTTAGGAAATTAATAATTACAGAAAAAGTTTTAATCACTGAAATGGTAAAATAAATGTAGGTCAAGGGGTAAGTGTTATGATTTCGGGCTCAAGAGCCTTCGACAAATTTTTTAGGACTTGGTGTCAAATTTTGGAGACAGTTTCGTGGGTCTCGCATTACATTTCGTCTCAACACCGAACGTGTTGGGTCGGGATGGGATCTCGAAAATTTCGGAATCGTCGAATATATGTTCCCGAGCATATTCGAGAATCCCGAGCAACGGGTACCCCACATTTTCGGGTTCTCGCGCACCTCTAGAGAATAAATTTAAGAGCCAAATTGAATCTCCGCCTGGAGCATATCAGAGCTGAATATTCACCTTTCGTAGCACCGTTTGAACGAGACGTTGTGCTTCGTGTTCTCGTCGCATTTCTTTTCACAGGCGGCACGCTGCGGGCTCGGGTTTACTCCGGCTTTGCAATTCGCGCAGACGTTATGATTCGGATTCGCTTCGAACAGAGCCGCGCCGTACCCATTGCCGAAGTTGTCGCAGCAAGCATCGCAGCTTCCGCTCGGCCAAACGTTCTCGTCGTTGAAATTCTGCTCGTTTCCCTCACAGGCGTTGCCTCCTCCCCTTTCGTGCTCGCACATTTCCGCGTAATTCTCACTTTGCCGGCCCGCCTTTTGATATTCCGTGTCGAACGGCCGATTTCGCGGAAAATCCCACGAGTTACCGCTCTTCAACGAATCGCTCGACACCATAGAGCCGTTCTTCTCCTCGTTCTGGCGACAACAATTTTTTCGTAAGCCGTTCGCCACGCCGCTGGTCCACGGAACCTCCGTCTGTCCACATTGCCCGATGCAAACGTTCCCGTTGAAATCCATTGATCGGCTCCTGCGTCGAGCAAATATGCACGTTTATCTCCAGCGAGTGTGCGATTACCGAACGCCTGGAAGATCATAGCGCATTACCCGGTATTATCGAGTACGGTAAATGTTCGACGGGAATGGCCAATAGTCTCTGAAATAAATTAATTAAGGACGCCGTGCCGAACGAACGCCAGCCTGAATCGGTTAAGCCTCTCTCTGCGGATAAAGGTGTCCGGGGTTCTACTCGTGCGGGAAATAGCCACTACCATAATCTGGAAATAATTCGTGTGGTCACTCGTATGATCACCAAAAGCGTTCTACTCCCTGCGGGAAAACGCGTGCGGATTGAATTAGCTTCGAACAACCTCTTCGTACGTAAAATATAGAAAATCTCAGGTTAGATAATCATTTATATACTGTGTTTCGAATGCTTCTAGTGCGAATATGAATTTTTGGACGGTCGCGGAAGTGTTCGGACACACGCGTTACGATTCATCATTTTTATATGCGTTTGGCATTATTTATGGAAGTTTTGTTTCGTTAATGGCAATGTTTCTTTCTATTTTATACAATTGATGTCACAAGCAGCAATTATACTATTTCCTAATGCAATAGGACATTACCAAATTTAAATGAAAGATATATTAACACGGAAACATGTTCAGAAAATCTGTCGCTCCATCTTTCCTCGTAAAAAATAAATTTTTTGATTCTCCAGAGCAGCATCGAGAAAAATTGATATTTAAAATTGTTCTCTATATTATTACATGTGCGTGTTTCAGGCAGCGAAAAGTTTTGCGTAGAGAATAGGAAGTAAAATCGCACGAACAATTTGCTAATCTGATGAGATGAAATTTGTGGTGCACATGGGAAAATCGGTGTGGTGGGGTCACGTGTGTGATACGTCGGCGGGTTCCATCGGCGGTCGAGTCACATTTTCGGCGGACAGGGTCCCATTTACTTTGGAATTTGTAGACTTCGAAATTTCTTGAGGTTAGTTTTCATTGGCGAGTCATGGTGGACGGGGGGCACTGAAAAGTTTGGTTATGAGAGGTCGGTAAACATTCGCGACCGTTATCGAACGGCGCAGTTATCGCAGTGTATTTTTACGATCGCAGATCGCCGCCGTTGCACACGCGTCGTGGAATATTCAGCCGGACGCGGAAAACAAGCGTGCTGCACGCGAGAGAAATATTCTATATTTTTTTAACACGTTCCGTAAATATTTTTTATGCCTATCCATCCGCGAGCTTAAACTCGAATTCTATGAATACTTGGCAAACACACCGAACATCATGACCGAACTTCGTGTATCGCGGCTGGACTGAAGGCACGCGTGATATGAATACGTTATTTAATGGTCGACAAATTTTTGAATCAACATCGGATTACAGCCACCTACGAGGACGTAAATACTTTGCCTGTCGCTGGGTATTCGTTATTCAAAAAATCGCGATTTCAGATTTACGCTAAACAAGAATACGAATCAAACATTAAAGCATGCTCCCAGCACAGTAGTTTTTGAAAATGTAATTTTTCAATCTGATTATTTGCATTTAATAAAATTGTTAATGCTTTCAGCGCGAGGGTTCGATCATTTGTTACTTAATTTACAAAGCAATTTTGCAAATTACTAAAGTAATTCCGACGTTTCGATCGTCGTTCAGATCATCTTCAAGGGTTACTAGAACTGCGTCTGTGAACATTTTTTTTAACAAATTAAGAATATTTTGAAATTTAAGATTACGTAACAGAGAAAGGGAGAAATGCTGGTAATAAAACTACTCGCTAGCTTTGTAATGAAAATTAATAAATTCGACGTGAAACTGTAATACTTCTTGAATGCATGCCGGTTATCGAGACACTGAGGTAGACAGTAAACATTAGGCAAGAACGTTTAAGATCGTAGATCGAAGTATACCAATCAATATTATATATCGGTATCGGTAGAAAGCTATAATTAGCATTTAATATTGGAAACGTCATGTACTTTCTGGGAATCGATAAAATCAAAACACTATGTAAAACTCATACAAGTAGCTCTCAATTGAGAATATTCCTTGCGTAATAATCCGAGAATTATTAAAATTGTTCTCTCCTTCGAGTAATCTACCTTTGCACTACGATTTTTTTTTATATTAAGAAACCTCTTATGAGATTTATTACAATGTAATGTACATAGTATTACAGAGTATAGTGAATAACGAGAACGTCGGTAACATTGTGAGAAAACAAAGAAGAAAACTCTTAGACACGTAGGCTACAAGTATTTGAAAAGGCTATGATTAGACAAAAAATTCTAGAAAATAGAATTCCACAGACTGACCAAAATTACAAAGACTACTACCACTGGAAATAACATTTCACATGATTTCCACGTATAGTGAATAACGAGAACGTGGGTAACATTGTGAGAAAGAAAAAAAAAGAAGACTCTTAGACACGTAGATTATAAGTATTTGAAAAGGCTATGATTAGACAAAAAATTCTAGAAAATAAAATTCCACATACTGACCAAAATTACAAAGACTACTACAACTGAAAATAACATTTCACAGGAACCCACTTTCTTAAAATTTACCTATCATATACGCACACCATAATATTAGGTTTAGTTATTATGTAATTTATGTCCAGCGGGGCAATTGAAATCCTGCTTTAGAAAGGTTTTGGATAAATTTTTTCCTCTGTTCGTTATATAGATTGCACTGCCATAGCACATGATTAAGCGTTTCCTGCTCATGGTTACATTCACATTTAGGGTTATTGATGATACCAATGCGAGCATGTGAGGCAGCCAAATGATAATGATCCGCTCTGCATCGATTAATTGAAACAGTGCATTGACGTTATCTTATGGTTACAGTGATTAGAACTTCTGTGTTATTCATCAGAAGCCTGACTCGATATTACAGTTCAAAGGATTAACAATTCAAGGTGTACAATTAATTAACCCTGTCAAGATCGCAAGTGATCCGACAGCTGCATTCAAAGTATTTTTGTAAATATTTGTAGGAGGACGCACTGTATAGTAAACGCACTGCAATGTATAGTAAATATTTATATATTCTATAGGAAATTTGCACAGTGTCGCGAACGTGAACGCATCGAGGATGAACAGAACAAAATATACTACGTGCTACATTTTTTTTTAGATTTTGCGAAAAACTTTTATATGAATATTTTATTTTTGATGGATGCGTGGCTGTCTCATCAACTTAAAATTCTGACTGGTAAAACACTGTTCAGGGAATCCACTTTTAACCATTTGAATTTTTACATATGTATTTAGGTCACTCTCGTAAGTGATTATTAGACAGCTGATCTTTATGCAAAATAAAAATTGTATGCCTGAATTGCATCAAACTGGAGTGAAATGAAAATTTATTTTCTTTCTTAGCATGTTTAATAGATTGAAAATAATAAAAATGTATTTTTAAATTCTTTCTAATATTTTTACCGTTTCAAATTACACCTATTCATTTTTGTCATAAATGCATAAAATCCGCTGTTTAGTGATAATAAACGTTCCGTATTAAAACTAGGATGAGCTTTCATATTTTAAACAGTAAACTTTGCAGCGTCAATTTCAAATTTTTAAAGGCTAGCAAAATTTGGAAAAAAATAGAAATGCTTTCAAAATATTCGTGTGCAACCGGATTTCAATTAAAGGTTCTAGGTAACGAGTGCAAAATGACCCCAACGGATTCGACGAGTAGATCCGCAAGCTAAAGCACCCACTTGAACGACAGACAGGCTGACAATAGTTAGGCAGATCACGTTGAAAAATATTTTGTCGATAGATAGGAGCTCGGATCGTTTTCACGAGTAGTTAGAGTTCGGTTTACATGTATGTGTAACTGGTTGAAAGCGAAAAACAATTTTCGAGCTGTTGCCGGCACAGTTGTATACTCTTTTGAGCCCCCGCATCTGCATTCTTTCTGTTCTCAACGTTGCTCCGCTTTCACGTCGAAATTCGCAACGTTGCGTTGCCAGGCTGCAATTTCTCACGTTACGAAGAGAGAAATGGGGGGAGAGAGAGAGAGAGAGAGAGAGTATGTAGTCGACGTGGTCATATTGTCGCGGATCAGAAAAGGAAATGAATGATTGAAAGGACTTGAACGCGTCGCGGCGAAAACGTTTAACGCTGCACGGGCCGCGACGACGCGAGCAGAGAAATAATAGCGCAGCGCACTTCTAATTAAACTGGCCGATGCACGATACACGTGAGCAGAGCCGCTTCAAAAATTTACATCGACAACGAGAACCTGTTGTGCGCTCCAGTTGCCGGCGAACAATACTGAATAGGTAGATGCATATTCCGCCGTTACGGAGCGACCGCGGTCTACCGTCTGCAGTTACACGGCCGCCACAATGGAAGGAAAAGTGCATTTTTTCCGCGTTCATTATAATTTCGTATTGTTAACCAGCGGATAATAATCCCGTCGAGGGAAGAGCATCGTCGCACGCGCGAGCGAGAGAACCGCGTGCACCCGCGACTCGCGGAAATTTTTAGCTAAATTGTAGAGAAAATTTTGTGGTCCGCTAAATTGGGCTATGGTGGCATAGACACGAGTTTCAGATCTCATTATAAGTGAGTCAAGAACTTTCCTTCGGTCTTATCCATTTCAGTTTGTCCAGGAACGACCGACACCAACGCTAAAATTTATTAAAATTTATTCATTGAGACGTTGAAAACTGAAGCGTCCGTGTTGTAACACGAATCAATAAAAATTGAATCTAGCATTGTAATTAGTGGTGTCTCCTCTATTAAAATCATTAAGGGAAGAAATAACATTCAATTTAGTTTCTACTTCTTGCAATCGATGCAGATAATTTTTATTTTGCATTACTATTTTATTAGACGAACTCTCATGGTCCTCCGTTTAGTTCGGATAATCGAGGTTCAACTGCAAACACTTTTGTGTAGTTTGTGACTAGTTAAATATACTTCTTTCCGTTTCGCAAATAAATCAACTTGAAATAAATCAACATAATACATTCGTATTTCATTAGTTTTTTGTTAGATTAGTATATTCATCGATAAAGACGACTGCGCACGTTTAAATGGAGAAGCAACACTGCTTTTTCCGATCACGGAATGTTTTATATTTTATTCATTCGCCAGCGATCACGTCTGACAATGACACACAATTTCTTTGCAGTCTGAAATGACAGATCGCGAAGCTGCCAATAAAACACGGACTTGTAGCTTTGAAAAACTCAGTACAGTCCAGTACTTCGACATCGGAAGGGTTTGGCTGTCACGTATAGTGATGGATGTCTGGAGGTTTAAATTCGGTGGAATTTCTGGCTCGCCCTTTCGCGTCTCCCTTCATCACGAGCGCCCTTCCTGTCTGCTCTTTCATATACAGGGTGTCTTGAAAGTACTTGGAAACTTTTATCTGTGCAACGTCGACGCGAAGCCGGCATATCGCATTTTAATCCGGCCCAAGAGGTTAACGAACACGAAAAAACACTTCAAATTACGTAAAACAAAAAAATTAATAAAATACAAAACATATCGAAGTATCAGTTTCTAATAAAAATGTGCATTACGATTAAGATGTGAAAATTACCAGTTACTTGCAATTGCGATGGCCAGAAAAAAATGTTAGTACAGTGCTGATAAAATTTGGTTTATTAGAATAAGTATAGTAAAACATTTCAGAAAGCAAAGAAAAATTGAACTCGGTGCAAAAGAACCGCTGGACAGCTATGTGAAAAATATATTTGCTGGTACAGAGCCTTACGACCGAATACTTTCAGTTGGGACAGTAATGTTCTAAATTTTTGAGGTACTTCTTCATGGAAACCAGCCTGCTGGAACACCTTGTGCATAACATTCCGGCGCGCGGCAGCCTGTTAAATATGTTAGAGAATTTAGTCAGATATGTGGCGGGACACCCTGTATTTATGAATATAACCGGCAGTACATTTACACCCTCGGAGAGGTGGCCTAACCTACGCGTGGGGATGGTTAGGCTTCGGGGTTGGGTCACGCATCAGAGAAAGGAGGCAGACATTCTCTCCCTACCATTTTCTTTTTCTTTCTTTTCACCTCTCCCTTTCTTTTCTTCCCGTGTCTCCGTGGGCACCGTCTGGCAAAAGGGGTTACCGCCGCGCTCTTCCTACAAAAACCGAGGTATAAAATTGTATTCCGCGTTTCTGGTCGAGGGATCAAGCCGCCTCCGCGAGAACACGGGATCCCCCGTGTATTTTGTAAAGGTAATCCGCGGGTGCTTTTCATCCGTGAAATGAAACGTCTCGAGAGAACGCGGAACAACCGGAAGCCGGTTAAATTTCATCGTACAGGTGCGGATCCACCGGATATTCTGCATCCGAACAACAATAATTCTGCTTACTTTCACGCGCCGTTTATGTATATTTTATCCAAGCCCGATCAACTATGAAGGAATCCACACACACACACACACAGAGGTAGATGATCAAATCTTTTAACCCTCTTCCGTTCCACATTTCACTAACTGAATCTGTCATATTGTCAAAAATAAACCGTTAGATAGTGATTGTTATTTCAACAATACATGGAATTCATTTATGACGGAATTAGCTAGGTGAAATATAAAACACTAGTGACATATAAACAAAAGTCTGAAAATAGTGTTACGTCGTTTTCAAGTGTAAGAAGCTATTAAGGGATGAAATGAATTTTTATTTAACTCCTGCTGGCCACAATCACTGCTGATCATTTTAATTTGACATAAAGATCCGCAGTCTATTCGTAATTATAGGAAAATATTTTCATTACAGCAGTCTCATAGTCCATGAAGAAGCAAATTCAACGATGTACGAGATGTCGACCTTCACGATACCTTCAATCTTTTTTCCTATCATAAAAATAAGCGAGATATTTAAATTACACCTACTCATTTTTATCATAAATGCAAAAAACCGGTGTCTAGTAATTGGCATTAATGTCGGAGTTCGTTTGTTTGTCAGCACTCTCCCTCTCTCTCTCATCATGGTTAACATTCAAAAATTGAATTTTTATGCTAGTTCATTCAGTGTATCAAACGTTCATGGCTGATGCGAGGAATTGATCAACTACGAATCTCGATTCGCCTCAAGTTCTGCATATATTAGATTAGATAAATGTCGCAAACTGAATCAATCCGGAATCAATCCGCTGTAGCCGCGCTCTGATTGGTCCGTGTTTTTCGTTAATAACTCCTAAATAAAGCCACGGACGCCATTTTTGCAAAGGAAAATGTCGCTTAAAATGATCTCAGGAACGTCCCATTTCCGGATAATGAAGGAATTTTGAGACACCCTGTATACCCACGAGCATTGTGAAATTAAACATATTAGAAACGTGCGCTTTCTCTATTCTTTCTTTTCCATTTAACCAGACTGAGCCACAGCAACGCGTGGCCAGGTACAGCTAGTTGATTGATAAATCTGTATTCTTTAAAATTTAACCATTGAATTTTACTTTCAAATCGGACACGAACTTATGCAATCATCTGATATCTAATTGGGAGTTGGAAAAGTGAATTGCCTACATGTTCCTTTCTTTGGGTGAACATTTTCGAAGCGGAACCGAGCTGGGAGCTTTGATGTTGGATTTCCGACAGGTTCTTGGCCGCAGAGTCGCCACGCATCGTTTCGCATTACCGGTTACGAGACACCTCGTACGTGGCGTCCACATCGAAAGGGTTAAGCGAAGTTATTCGATTACGTGAATCCGCAATCGATTCCCCGGCGTGTCCCTGGGCATTGAATCAGGTGCACACGCATGCTGATAGTCGCGCCTGTGGTTAGAGGGATCGCGGACACGCGTGTATCCACGCATGGAGTACGCTTAAGAGCTCGCATTTGTCTTAGCGCAACGCGTAAGGGAAGATCCCCGGCTTGCGGATGGTACCTACACCCTAGAGTGGGGCTCTTGAGACACCAGACACCCCTCTCGCTGTCTGGTCACACGGCAACCCTTTTTAAGTGGCGAGTATTATGTCACTCTTGTGCTTTAATAGACACCTACACCCATTCACCCCCGGCGACGTGTTCAGGCTGCGTGAAAAAATGCTTCCCTTTGCGCGCCGAAAATAAAACGCGTCTCGGGAAGGGGGGCGAACCGCGGGGTGTCGCGCCTCTTTCTTTTGTGAAAGACACCCGGTGATGCACCCCCTCTTGCGTGCCGTTTTCAGCTCGCTGCCGTCACGCTTTTCCTTCTTCTTTTTCTTTTTTGTTTTTAGTCAAAGTAACGCACCCGAGGCTAGGCAAGCAGACCCCCTTTTTTCATGAGCTTACGCAAGGAAACTCAAGAATTCCGTGTGGCGGCGAGTCCTGCCGGAAACGCTCGACCGATGGCCCGGAAAAGATGGGTATCCACCGAGCAAATATTCGTACATTATAGTTAGATGATTTTTGTTTCCGATTATTTTCTTGTGACACGTTTGACATGTTTGCGGCATTTTTCTGAACGAAACGACACCAAACACGACACGCGGTGTATCATATTCATTTGTTCGATTCACTATTCTGCAGAATCATCCGAACTGGTCAGTGGGAAAATGAGTGTTCAGATAATAAAATCGGAGTATCAAAATCGAAGTGGCTGCCTTTATGGTGAATTTCGTTTATTAACAGAGAAATAAATTGTACCACCGTCAGGGATTGAGGGGGTTAATCCGCCGAGGAAAATGATGGGCGCGGAGAAAGATAAAAATTTTGGTAAATATATCCGGAGGAGAGGACGATCGAATCCCATAAAGAACTCATCATGCCAAACTAGTTCAATTACGCGATGCGGCGGTGAAAGGATTTTCATCGTGCCGCGGCGGGGCAGTTTTTGGTAAGGGGGTGCAACGGTGGGATTTAATACTGCAATTTGAATGATACGATGTGTGTCGGTGGAGTGGGAAGTTTTCGGGGGAGAGGAAGTGGGAGAGTGGCAGGAACGAGCGAAGGGGTAAGAGAAAGTGGACTGAGGTGAGTAACCTGCAGACAGGGTGGAGAGATAGATAATCAAGGCCAGACTGGAGGCCAGCCAGACATGTTAACCAATCAATCGCGTACGTAGCGGACCTATACCATCGATGGTCGTACACGCGGAGTTCCTGGTGTGTATGGGGGTTTGCCGGGTACGGTGGATGGAGATCGGAGACCGGGTGGTGGGAGCTCGATGCTCAGGCAATTACCTAGACCCGATCTAGCCACAGTCCCTCGAGCGTAATCACCAACACGTGCTGCTATTAGGCGTGCACGTGATCGATGTGTTGGACTCCCCGGAAAACCAGCAGCCTGCCGGGACCGGTCAGATTTTATCCAAGGGACAAGAGACGCGTGCGGCTCGTATTGCGATTTGTTCGCTGGACCTTTGCTCTCTTTTCTTATCCCTTCTCTTTCTCCTGCTTGTCCTCCCTTTCTCTCTGTCTCTCTCTCTCTCTCCCTGTTTCCTACCCTTCGCGTTAACGTGCGCGCTGCCAAGATCGAAGATTGAGATACGACTCCCTGCTTTGAGGCTCTAATTAATGTCCGCGACGCTTCCTGCCATCTACCTTCCTGGAAAGCGAGGTTGGACCGTGAGCCAATCGAGCTTCAACACCAATCGCTTCGAAATTGTGAGACTTTGTTTCCTGCATTTAATGGTAGTTCTAATTTTTTTTTATTATAAATGCCATTTGTACGGACGTTTCAGTACATTATAATACTTCTCTCACATAATACAATACAAATTTTTTAATATACGATAAGCTTTTTTAACTCGAAAATGAAACATTTCTTCCGACCTAGAATAATTGCATTCTGTATAATTTGTTCCTTTTTTATAGGCATGAAATTTATATAATACCTCATACAATACTTAATTTTCTTTCTGTATCATTCTCATTAAGTCTCAGTATTCAATATTTTGAATAATGGTACACCGATTTTTAGCGACGACTCTCCGATTTAAATCTTGAACTCACAGTTATTCAGAAACGAGTCAGTTTACATATCTCCGAGTAGTTCTAATTCTTTGCTATGATTATGTTTTAAAATCGCCACGAACATTCGCAGAATCGGATTGCGGTCTGAGAAACGTAAAAGTCAATGACGATCGAAATAAATCAACGGAAAAAAACGAAAAATAACGTCCAGTCTCGTGGAAACAAAGGCGCCGCATTTTCATCGTGGAAAACACTTTTTACAGCCGAGTAACACAGGTCTAACACGTATATTCAATTAGCGTACATAGTGATCGTTCGGGGTGTTTGGCATTCAGGGGGCTATAACAATTTCCTGAGGGTAACGCGAATACAATTTGGCGGTATTCCAATCGCGATACACGCGGTTTTAAAGTTCGTATATTTCGAATAAATCCCGGTTAATCCTTTGGATATGCCGAGTGATTCATCGAGTCGATTTCAATCTTGCGACATTTCACGGATGACGTTGCTCTCATACGGCAATAAGCATGTCATTTTTGCTGGCAAAAAGATTCGAAAGAACTATGTTTTTTTTTAGAAAACGGTACAGGTTCGTGTTCGTTGAAAAATATGTTCAGAACAATTAATTTTAATTTGTCGCATGTGTTGGAAAAACATGGCTGCAATTTATAAATGTTTTATTCGAATAAAAACGAGCCATTCATCATTTATTTTATCATCGGTAAATATGTTCTGTAGTTACCAAAAATGTAATCTTTACGTTTCGCAAAAAATACTTCAATATTAAAAATAGCAGATACTCGAAAATAGCAGTGTCTCGATATTTTATAACGATTACCAGTGTATGCTTTACTCAATAAATATATTTACTAAATAACGTGATACAACGATACCTTAACGATTGCACATAGTACTTAAAACATAATTTTAATAAGTGGAATTAAAAATGTGGATCATGAAGAAGAATTCTTTTGAACTTGCTGAAATATTGATCATTATAGCAAGGTAACATTTCGCTTCCCTCGGTGAGTCGCGCGTCCGCTGACAAATGGAATCCCATGAAATTTAATACCGGATTGTTACATTTCATAGGTTGCAGTGTCGCAGTGGTAGCCGTCTCGAAAACCTGCTGGTTTTCGTTGTCCACGCTAAGGAGAAGCCATTGCCAGGATCGTGCGGCAGGATTACGAGGACGCGGTCGTTGCGCACGCTTCTGAAATTTATATCGATGCTTCTTGTCGGTCCGCGACCAGACCCCGAAACACGCTCGAAAACGTTAGATATTTCAATCTACAAAAACCTGCTCGACGATAAAATACTAACTGCGGTCTTCGGCTCGAATAATTCGAGGATCACGGTCGTTTGATTAATTCTGTATCGCTGTATTTTACGCGAGCGCGTTATAACCAGCGCGAAGATCGCGCAGACACGCGTGCTATATTTCCCCCGGCAGACAATTTAAGCTTGTTTTGCCGCGATTCGTAGCTTAATCAGTATTAACGCGATGCCCGTCGGTGCTCTGCAAATAAAGCGGTGCATGCTTGTTCCGTTTCGAAGGCAATCTGGGTTAAAATTCATTCCCTGCGAACATTATTGATATATGTTTCATCGATTAATTCGATGGAATTTCAAACCAGCTGCTGCAATTCTGTACCCGTCCTGTCGCCGATATTCCGTGATAAAAAATCTTTTTCGAAAGTAATGTTGGATGGGAATTCAAAGCTTTCAGCTGAAAATGTGAAATTTTACTGCACCGCTGAAGACATTTTATGATTAACGCTTCAGCTTTATTAAAATTCGACAGAAACAGAGAACTTCGTATAGATAAATATTCCCCCCTGATATTGATGTAGAAAACGTAAATCGAAACTTTTGGGAGGTTACGAAAATAAAAGACATTATCGGAAGGATGTTCTTCAAAGAAGAGACTGAATAAATCAGAATCAGAATTTCTTCTAAAAAATAAAGCAGCACAGAGACGAACAGAAAATCTGCTTTTCGTGAACAATTTTCTCTCGACGAATGCTAACTATCACCGTGCATAGACGTTTACGAGAAAAGTGAATAATCTGCAGGGAAAAAATGTGTAATGGGAAAGATTCGCGTAACTTCGAAGTTGCGAGAAATGTTCGCAACGACGCGCGGCGCGACGCAAACAAATTGTCGCTTAACGCGGACGCGGAGCGGGCCAACTTGTTCCGCCAGAACTCGATATAAAGTGCGGGTGATTTATGCAAATCGCTGTTACTCCCCTATGAAAGTGGCGATTTACCAACAAAGGCCGTGGGGGAATATAGGTTAACGATAGTAGTATTAGACCGCGCGAGTCGGACGTAATATCTAGTTAATCTCGAGTCGTTGGCCCCGTTATACGCGTCATATTTACATACGTCCGCGTGTTATTAAATAACCTATGTAAATCTCCGACGTAAACAACTTTGTGGTTTATTCATTACCCTGAGACTTCTCCGTCCTCGACAAATCCTTTAGTTCCTTAGCTCTACCCGTCACGCTTTACCTCATTTACGCACATTTAAGATCTCTGATGTGTTAATAAATTTATTTACTTCTTCAAAATGGTTGCAATTGCATGCTACAAATCTTAAAAACATTATGCCGAACACGTGAAGCGAAACTTCGACTGTTTTAGCAACCATAAATTTCTTTTTAATATTTAATGAAATCGAAAATTGCAAGTAGCCTATTCTATCGAAGGTTTTTTTAGCATTGAAACTAATATTTTAAAAATTTACAAAATACAGATGGTTTTCTACATTCTTCAATCAAATCGATAATGAAATCGTCCGCACCGAGCAGCGTTTGTTTCTGCTACTGCGAGCTTCCGTATGTATCATTATTTGGATTCTTACAAAAAGCGGGGATGTTTGATGTTGATAATAGAAACACGGTGTAGCTTAAAGAAACAAGCGGCAGTGTTTTCAAAGAACACGGACTACCAACAAAAAGTTGATTCACTGAACGCATGATATTGTTACTCAACTGCGATGTAATTACAGATTTCTTTCGATTGCATATTGAACCGGAAAATTGAAAGCGGTTTATTTATTCTAATAAAGATTTTATAAAATTGAGATTAACCATGATGCTGGTACTAATTCACCAATCTACGAAGCATGTTTGAGGGACTGAGAAAGAGCCTCGTAGCGAACAACATTCTCAAGATCCTAACATTCCTTAAACAGTTTGACGATCAATAACGAACGCAGGCGGCAGACGCGACACCGAGCCCCTACCGAAAAGAAATCAAATTCTCCTCGTGCGTCGAGAGAATGAACTGGAGACACTCTGTGTGTTATTAACGAAGTGTTTCTCATATAGTTCGCGTTTCAGCCGGTGTACGTCGACGTGTTCGAACCACTACAGTCTCGTCATAACGGTGCACGCGTCTTAGCAAGCACGAGCGAGTTGGTAACAGCGTCAAGGAACGCGAGAAAACGGGAGAGAAAGGAGGGAAAACTTTGCGCCGGCGATGTTAAAGCATTTCAGTCTCCGTGCCGTCGCGTAATATGAGAAGATCACGCGATAAAGTTACAGTCCTTTCTCTACTATCGTCGTCGTCGACGTCGACGTCGACGGCGGCGTCGTCGAGGTGGTTGTTGTCAAAAGCCCTTTACCTCCTCGAAGTGGCTAGAAAAACCGGGGAAGATAGAGCTGTGGTGTGTTACACCGATCGCGCGTACTTTCCATGGCGACCTAATAAAACTGCCGTCGCCTCGACGCCATAATGAAATTCAGAAAATCACCGCGAGTGCCAACCTTCGTCTGATTAAACAACCGTGACCAAGTTCGACGGCAAGCTGAAGGACAAGGTCGGTTCGTGAATCCAGCGATTCGCGAGGGTGTGAAAAATAATTTCAGCAGTATGTCGATTGAATTGTTTACTTGCGAAACGATTAACCTTTTCTCCGTTTATGGGGTGCAAATGCACGCCAGGCTGATAAAGACGGAAATAAAAAGTTTGACGAATGGATAATTATCAAAAATTTTCTAGGAATGCCATCTGAAATATGTTTCAAATCTCTAAGGGTGTGGATACGGTTCGAGCGAGAGTGAGGTGGCACACACACACACTGCTAGATATGTACGTACACGAGGATTGCAAGGGTGCGGGAGTCTCCAAATCACGTCTCGCTAATGCAAAGTTGGGGCTTCTCCGTAGTCACAATCGCTAGATAAAAGATCAATCTAGGGAGCACGTATCCCAAGGAGGCCTACTTTTGCGTTTCCGAGGCGTAATTTGCATTATTTTATTTGCGTAGTCTGCATGTAGCGGAGCTACGAGAAGCAATGTGGCGGCGCCTAGTAGCAGATAGTGCTGCCGCCTATCGTGACTGTCGAGTGATAAATTTTCATGAATTTTTATGCTTGTACATTCAGTGTACCAAAAGTTTGTGGCTGATACGAGTAATTGATCAGCTATAAATCTCGATTCGCTTCAAGTTCGTCATATATTAGATGATTGCATAAGTTCGTTGCCCGCATTTTTCATAAATGTCGCAAACTGTACTGCACGGCGGATTTAAAAAGAAAGAAGAATTATATAGTCATCATTCTTTTCTAATTGTAGAAAAGAATCATTGAATTTTATTTTCAAACAGGGCTTATCTTTTTAAAAAAATTTCTGTATTTTGCTATATATACCAAACACAGATGCAACCACTATAGCAGTACACAGAGAAAAGGTTAAAGAAGCAAATACGTTCCGAATTATGCCATGTTTGGTCTCATTTTAGTCAGAAAAATGTCACAAGTGCGATGGTCGAAGTTTCATTATTGGAATATTGTCTCATCCGATCTCGTAATAAAAAATAAAAATGATGTCACAAGCGGTTAAGAAACCGTAGTATTGGAGTGAGGAAATAATGATTACCAGACTGCGTATCTTTATTGCATGGCACAGGAGCCAAATAAAAATTGTATTCTTCTTTTAATTATCCTATCAAGCTGAAACTAATACATTGATGACTTTAAATAATTTTAACATGTCCACTGCTTTAAATTGTACGTACCTATTTTTGTCATAACTGCAGAAAATCCGCAGTCTAATGATTACGAACATCAAGTTATGATTACGGTGTGAAGGAATACCTCGATTGAAAAGCGTGCGAAGATCACACTGCTGGAAGGCCTCGACGAATGCACCGACGCGCCGACTAACTAAATCACGGCACGCACAGATAACGAAGAAGATCGCAGTAGATACTGCGCGGAGGTTGCCGGTTGAATGTGAATTTTCGCCGTAAATCGGACGTGAAATTTTGCTTTTCCGCGCAATTACTCGGCGAAAGAGGTGAGGTGTCGGGGGCGGGAGCGGATTGAAACATTCTTGCCGGAGCTGTCCGGAGGAGCATCGTTGCTCGCACTTTTCACAGCCTCGTCCGCGCTCTTCAGCCCAAAGCGAACGATGAAGAATAATCATTTGAATAGAGCGGTGCGGATGAAGGGGCAAATTTAATATGCAAATAGCGAGGCATTACGCCTCTTTTATTCTATTCCGACCGGGCGATGAAACGAAAGGTCGGGTCCCGGGCACCGGCTCGTTTTGTACCAGCAGGAAGGAACGGGAGAGGAAAGAGAGAACGGGAGAGAAGGAGACAAGGAGGATGGAACGAAGAGTAACGGTGGAGGGGAAAACAGTAGGATGGACCGTGGAAATAAGAGGAAGAGTCGGGCCAAACGAGACGTCCTAAGTAGTTTTGCATATCTGCTTCATTACTTTGAAGAACACGAAGGAACTCCTTATATCGGGCTCTTTCTCTCTTTCTCTCTTTTGGCTCTCTGAAGTGCATTACCCTTTTGCACTGGTCCCGTCGGTTCAGCAAACGCCGTTGAAATGATTGCCCACGTCCTTCTCTCTCCTGACGAGCCCGGTCGCCGAGTTGGGGTTGCTTTTCAACCAAAGTGGGAAAAAAATGCAAAACAGAAGGACCGATGGGGTTGAATGCCAGCGGAAGGTGCTCGCGACAGAGTTAACGGATCCTCGTCCGACGGACGTCGGTTATTTAAATTTTTTAATTTAATTACGGGCGTTAATGCGACGACACGCCGGTTTTCGTACGGCCGCGGCAGCCCGTCGAGAATGATTAACGTGTTTGCTGGTACGTGGTTTCGCCGCAGACGCGCCGATGACGTGGCTTTTTATATTTTTTCTTTTTTAGTTACCCTCTCCCTCCCTTCGAACCTCTTTTTTCCTCCTACACGTTTCGCCTTGTCCCGTAATTTTGCACATGCATACGTGCAATGTCGCTCGCGGAGCAAGGCCATCGGGCGGGTCTGGAGGGTCACGTTTCCCTGATTTCCGGCCACTTGAAAAAAGCTCGACGAGCACGTGTACACCTCGCAACCGGTAATTATCGTATTGATGCTATAACGACATACCCGACAGCGGCCGCTTTAATAATTTAATCAACGCGGCCGCGTTTCCTTTTTTGCCGAATAATTACGTCGAGAATTGTCGACATTATCGCGACTGAAGCGTTTCTCTCTGTGCGGTCTCTTCGCCGAGTCCGAACGTATTATTTTTATTCCCCTACCGGAGTTTTGTATTTCAATTTAAATTCGTACCGTCGATTAGAAACATCGATATAACGAGAAACCTTTTAACGAATATCTACTGAAACTAACTGTACTTTTTTTGGTTCCGTCGAGTTCGTCGAGACGAATTTATACAAAATTTATACAAAATTTCGAGTAATAGAACGTTATAATGAAAATATTGGCAAATCGACCGGCTCGCGAGATTTTCGGGCTAGTGATTCCTCGGTGTTCCGCGGCTGCTCAAATATTTAGCGTCGGGTATTCGAAGTTAAACACCTCGCCCCGTCGCGTTGCATCTTTAATCAAGAGGGGATAGCGTTTCAACGAGTTGCATGTCGTACGAAGATTTCGAATTTTCCGTACGGAGTGTCTCGAATGCCGTGTTTGTGCTTCGAAACTGGAAACGCCCCGCCGCGCCATCCAAGATTGTTTGGTGACTCGTTTCCGAGCAGTTTCCAGCTAAACAGCAAGTTTCGAAAATCAGGGAATTCGTGAACAAAAGGAGCTTCGTCGTGCGCCAGTCGGGAAAGCAGACGGGTGCCGGGTGCTGGGCGGGTAACGGGTAGCGGGTGCGGAGGGTTGCCGAACGGAACCGAAAAGAGGGGACCGGAAGTCGAGTCCTCTGCCCCCTCCCTTCCGACATTTTCCGTCCTTTTGTCATAAACTGGAGGATGACGGCTGGCTGCCTCGTACCGGGGTTCCGTTGATCGAACCGAATGAAAGGCTCGATCGACGTTTTTGACGTTCCATGCGAGAGTCAGCCAGCACTTACCAGATGAGCTTAAAGCACGAGAAACGATAAAACCAAACGGCACAGCCCAGAGAACATTCTGCGAATCGGCCTGGCTCTGGCTAGGGACTAACTCTACACTCGATGGATCCAGCAACCCAGTTATTGCTTTTATTACGTACTTACGAGTCCGGTGAATTTTGCCATTCTCATTCGGGAGGTTCGAGCTCGGGCCGCCATCCCGAGTGACTGCGGGTCGATTCGGGCCCGTTCGGAGCACTTGTAAATAAAGTCAAGCCGACTGGAGCCACTCGGGGCCAACCTGGGCGTGGCTTGCGCTCTCTGTAACGCGCACAGCGTCGTAACATCGCCTTTATACTTTAAAAAGTCGTTTCATAGGATTGTGTACATTTTATTTATCGTGCGATAAAATTTACTTGTGGGGATTAAAGGGATATGAAAATGCAAAGCGAACAAAGTGGAACATACATTCCTGTGGTGATGATAAACAAAGTCAAGTCGTGGGTTCCACATGATCCATCAAAGCGACAGATTACGGTAATCCGGCGTCGTAAAAAGAGAAACGCGTTTCTCCATTTAAACCGGTTCGATTTAAAAAGTCGCATTATTCGAGTTGCCGGAGGGGAAAAAAAAGATTTAAATACAGGTGCTTACAAGTCGCCATTCAGAATGCCTCGATACCCTTTCAAGCGTCTGCGAAATGTGTGGACTACGGGATCGCGTAGTTGCAGGGTCGCGTATTTACGGAGAAGTTCAAAGCGTGCTTGGTCATGCACAAAAAGGACAATCGGCTGCCTTTGGTAGCCGGAACACTTGCATTACCCTCATACGTGGTATTATATCGAAATAAAACTGGTAATCTCCATGCTCGTGTATCTTCGAAACCAACGAAAGGGAGGACGGCAGCGCTTTTATTTGCCGGTACAAAAGCACTCTCTTTCTGTTTACACGAGCGTCTTTTATCCTGCTGATCAGCGACTTTCTCCCTCCCTCTCTCTCTCTCTCTCTCTCTCTCTCTCTCTCTCTCTGTATTCTTATTTCCCCTTCTCTCTCTCTCTATCCATCTGTCCATCTATCTCCTTCCTCTTTTCTCCAACTGGATCAGCGAAAGGAGCTTGAAATTTGGACCGGACGTGTCGCTGGAGATCCTCTCAAGCCGCTGGAGGATTGAACGAGCGACACACCTTTGGACGAAGGTAATACACCAGTATGTAGAGTCTTTTTATAGGGATTGAAAGGCGGAGGAAGAATGCAGGTGTCGATATTGCGAGGCTGCGAACGCGAATCGAAGGAGAAAAAGTTACGTAGTAGCGGAGCAACGATAAGATTTGACATCTTTTCAGAAGTTTCCCTCGGAGCACCGTTATTGCGCGCGAGTGCATATGGATCCCATTTCCTATTCTATCCGGTGAAAGGAAAGTAATCTTTGTAAGAATTCCCAGCTTTAGATATTACTTCGGACGATAATACGTGTTGCCTCGGTCTCGCATAGGCTTCGTGACTTTTCAATTTTCGCGAGAACTCGTCCACCAAGCATTTCAAACTCGGAAATGATGCTCGCAGCCAATAAATTCGTATCGTGTACTATTCGGTTAATCGAATTTTTCAAGTACGATCGACATGATGAATATCTGAAATGTTTGACATCAATTTTTAGTTCGAACAGACGAATCGACTTATCTGATAGTATGTCAGACGATTTTCCTAGCAACAGCAAAATTGTTGAAGAAAATGTATAAAATGAAGTACTTCAAGTAAGTATTTGTTCATTTCCACCGAGTTCTATTAATTTGTCTATCTATCAGAGAAGATTTAAGACTCGGAATAAGACCGTGAAACACAGAAAAATTGAATGTTGCTCTAGACAACCAATCGAGAACGGCAGACAAGTAAGTAGCGTTGAAGTAGCCTGAGTTCTGGACAGTAAGAATCCATCGAGCCGCGTTTTATTCGGCAACATCAGAAAGAGAGATGGTCAGCAGGCTTTAAGAAGGGAGTGGAACGCAAGCGAGCAAAAATCGGACCCTTCGATCGGCCGTAACTCGATCAGAGGGAGACAGAGGTATCTTCTGACGAAACTCGCGACGCGTTTCATCGTCGAAGGTAGAAAAGGAACGGCGATAGAACGTGGCGGAGACCTTCCCGTGGCTTGCGGTTCGACCGGAAGATTTAACCTGACGGGTTACGAAATTTATCCCCTTCTCGCGGGAAAAGACCGCGGCGCAGTCGAGAGATTGAGAACTAAACCCTAACTGATACTTGAAGAAGCGCTTTCTTAGGTAATTTGTGTGGGAGCCGGCAACTGTGTCTTTTCCTTCGAGGATCTCTCGCTCTTCTTCGCGAACCGTCCACGCCCCCGTTTTGCTCACCCACCCCAGCCTCCCTCTCACTCTCTCTCTCACTCTCTCTCTCTCTTTCTCAGGCATTTTCTTTCGCCTTATTCTTGTCGTCTATCTTTACAACTCGCATCCATTCGACCCTCTTCTCTCGTTTCCACTCCTCGATCTCGACCGTGCGTCCGTGGGTTACGTGCTCGAACCATCCACGGGTTCTTTCTCTTCCCCTATCTTTCTCTTTCCCTTCCCCTTTCTCTGGCCGCGTCCTTATTCCCTCGGAGGTATAACTTACAGACGCCATTAAATGCCAGCAGCAGGTTTAAACCTCCCGAACCGTAGAACCCCTCTCTGTACCAGGGTGTAAAGATTTCGAGGCCTTCGGTGAAGCTCGAGAGCACCACCGCCGCGCCGCACCAGCTGCTGGCATCCTTTTCTATCGTAACTCCGGCCCGCCCTCTTCTACCTGTCACCCCGGCGAAATTTTGACAATCTTCCCGTTGCACAACGCACACACCAGCAGCAGCCAAGCAGCGCCAAGGGCTCGACCCTCTTTCACGAAGGGCTCCTCGAGGAACTTGTTCCGCGATTCCTCCGAGACGAGAGTAACCAAATTGCTTAATGCATCGCAGATCTCTGGCCGAGACGTCTGAGACGGGACGATTGTTCCGCGATAATGAAGCTTCTTAGCGGGGGATTAATTAATTCGAGAAGGTGGAATGTTCGGTTACGACGCGACATCCTAATGTTTACTTTGCTACCGAGCTACGATTCTCGCGCGATCGTACATTTTTAACATTCCCTCGAACCGTTCCCAACACCCTTTGCCTCATTTCAATTCTAAGACTCTTGGAGCGACGTCTCTTTTACACCCAATGATCTTGGAATGCTGTCCTAAAAGAACTTTGAGAATTGACTTTTATATTTCAGAAGATAAAACGATCTATTAAGTTTGATGTTGTACAGATGCAGTATATGTATATCACTGCTATACTCATTTCAATTCTAAGACTCTTGGAGCGACGTCTCTTTTACACCCAATGATCTTGGAATGCTGTCCTAAAAGAACTGTGAGAATTGACTTTTATATTTCAGATGATAAAACGATCTATGAAGTTTGATGTTGTACAGATGCAGTATATGTATCGCTAATACCGCTGACACAGTTTGTGCAATTTGATTTTCGTTATTTCATATTGCGTTTCCGATTTCACGATTGAAACAGGATATCGTGTCTATCACAGTGGTGTATTTTTCACATCTATCGCAGTGAGAGTTACCTTATATTTTTATTTACCGACGGACGAAAACCGTATAATGGTTGATATCGAAACGAGGAGCAGAAATTCAATTTCAGGGAGTCGAAAGAAAATAGAAAAAAGCCAATTTCAGTAAATACGGCAGCGTTAAAAATAATTCGATCACGGTAATAGACTAAGCTGTGTAACATTTTAACTTGTTCTTTATTTTTAGTTTGATCAAAGTGACAAGACATCGAGAAAAATTTGTTAATTTGATTAAATCTTTTATTATAATAAAAATTGTAGAACATCTAATTTAATTTAATCGTGTTATTTCTACAAAGCAACAGTTACCAGCAAGTTTCGCATGTTCGACAAAGTTAATTTTCAATCGTCAATAATGTTAGATCCGCGATGTAATATTCATAATTATACTGCAGATGTTTATGCAATTTTCAATTTTCGTAGGCAAATTTTAAGAAAGTGGAAACAAGTAAAATCTGATTTTCAGTGGTAATAGCCTTCGTAGATCTGAAATAAATAAAAATCGTACTTAATTCTGCGGGATTTTATATTACAGCACTTCTTGCAAAGTTTCAAAAGCCATAAATGCATAAAGATCCGTAGTTCATTCATAACCTATTGAGCCGTATTGATAGAGATGGTCGTTCAGGTGATGCGCCCGGTAAAAATTAGTAGCCGATGTGGCGAAAATCGAAATCACCTGTGGCGAGACGCGCGGTTCCGATTGCAGCAATTTCGAGTTACATTCCGTGGCGCGCTTTATCTCGAATTGAACGCGCGTCCACCCTCCATCGGGAATAACGTTATTGATCGACAAGAACGGCACCTCGTATCGACAAGAATGACATCCATTTCCGCGTGCTACTTAAACGTGGGATGAATTAAATCGCACGGTCCGTATAAATCCTTGGTATTCTGCTGTGCAGGTCTGAGCCGCAGATGTTTTGCCACGATTGTCCCCATAAAGAAGCTTCCAGCAGTCAGCGATAAAGTAGCCTCGGCTGGATGGAAATTGAAAAATGCAAAGAACCAGCTTCCTTCCATGCGGCCTTAGTTTCTTTTCTTTTTTTTTATTGAATCATCCACGAGCGGCGGTTTTCTCAAAATACATATATCCGAAATTCATATATTCGAACTTCTTTCCCGATCTTTTAATCTTTTATTTCAGATATCAATTCTATTTAGAATCTGTATCCACGTATCTGTCCACATAAAATGCTGCAGAATACCCCAAGTTTTCTGAAAAGTTTTTGAAAAAGGGGAAAAACTACTTCACTGTTATCAACGATAGCTCTGTAACTATTGAGTTCCAAGGGAGCGTAAAACATTATCTGCTTCAAATCACATTCTAACGTAACTAGCAAAGTTTCATCCCTCAGATTCACACCTTGTAAGGGTAGTTCTCTATCCTACCAATGAAACAACGTCAGAATCATATTCAACGAATTCGAAAATTCCGAAGAAGTCTGTTCCTAATGAATAAAATTTTAGAGTGCACACAGTAATGCCCGAAAGTGTACGATAAAGGCCTGATCTAGTGCAATCAATTTTCAAATAGTGTTTAGAGTCCGCAAAGAGTTGAAAACGAAGAACAACTGTTTGTTTCGGTCTTCGATTTAAACGTTTTATCGATTCATCGAAGAGTCGACTAGGATGTACAGTCGAAAGCAACGGAGGTTCCATGAATAGAAGATAAATGGAAAAGATCACGAGCATCCACGTCAACGTTCTTGTCATCGAATCTGGCTGTTCCTTCAGCAGGATTCCCGGCTTGATGTCCCGTTTTTCACGGCGCGACTGTCAACCGGGTACCTGCTGGAAAAACATTGCAGGCTATCGGAATAAAAAATATTGATCTTATAACACGTGTCTCGTAAGGGTTAGCCTAGTTTTCCCGGGGTTTGTCGCCTACAGGTCCTAAATCAACAACGACCCCTGACTTTCCACCCCGCGTCATGTTGACGCGGGCTCTCTGTTCCGTTTATGTCGCATTTACGAGGCTCCTCAAGGATATACGTCTTGGTATCGGGAGCAATCTCCGACGCCCCCGGCCAAATCGAATCCGCGAATATTTCATTTTCGAAAATGTCGGGCAACGTAATCCTGAAATGTGCTGATCGAAGTTTGAATTAGAAGGCGCTTATAACGGATCTCCTCCGAATCGATCAGATTATCGGGGAGTTATAACCGTACAGCGCGTATCGTGCTGTGCGTGAATACGATATTCCGTGGGTGCCGTGGAAATAAACTGTATAATAACCGGGCGGCGCATAAATCTGCTAATAACACGTGAAAAATGATTCGTCGGGAAGCGTTTAACTCCATTCAACGAATTACCACCTTCGAAATTGCTTTCGCGCCGAAGCTGCACGCCGCGCCGGAATCGAACCGGGAATTTCTGTATCGAATAAAACCCCTGATTTTCGTGCAATACGATTTCAAAGAACGCAGACAGATCCGTTGTGAAAAGCGTCGACGTTTGTATTCGATAAATATTAAAGTACCGCTTGTGATTGAAAAATATTATTCCCGTTGAAATGTCAATTTCAGGCGCCTCTTTGCCGCGATTTTGCGAAATCGTGTTGACACATATTTCCTCGGCAGTTCGTTTCTTCACTGTCGAGAGCGTGGCCGTCGATTTCTCTCGAACCGAAATCGACGAACGATTTTCCCAGGGCCCGCTTCTAATTTTCCCGCGATGACCGGAGAGGCGGTTTCTGTAGCAATCGTGTTAAAAGCAAACCGGAAATGGTGGAAACAGTGTCGACGAACGCGAACAGTGGACGTGTCGTCGTGTTGCTCAGCTTTACATACGTTTTAGGGTGGTGCGTGGTAGGTTGTCTAACCAGTTAATCAATTTCACGTCCTGTACTCCTATTTTAGGGTACGTACATCAGCCCATTTGAATTGCGAGGACAATTAGAGGACTACCGTGTAATGGGATCCCGGATCTGTCCGCTGGCTTGTAGATCACGGGCTTGTACTGCTTGACGGTGGTATCGAGTGAGAAATAATTACCCCTTATTTAAGGCAGTGGCCTGTTTCGTGCCTTACCCAGCTCTAAAATTCATTTCGAGCACGTCGCTAGCCGAGCAGATTTACGGTCCTTATGTGGAACATCATTGTTGAATTTCATAATTACTATTTGAAGAAGTTCAACGTGTCTCCGACGATTCCAACGTCGCGAATAATTCCGAATCTATGAAATGCAATTTTAATGCATTCTTTCAATTTAATTTGTCCTTTGTGTCACACCAACGTAGAAGAAAAGGCAGAATTAAAGAATTAAATTTGCTCTACGTTCATGAAATCGCTTTTTCGTGAATATAATTTCTACATTTGCCGGAACCTGCGCATGTGGCAAGTTAAATTTTTTAAATTGATGGAAATGGGACCTCCGTTCAGAACTCGCATAGCACTAGGAAGCGAATTTTCAATCGAACCAAACCCAGAATATTTTAAAATAAAAAGAATGCCAGAAAGTTGGCTTTCCTGTGTAACTATATTTTAACGAAATTTTTACACCGAATAACAATGCGAAGGATGTCAATGGAGACGGTGATTTTCTACCAGCGTAGCACGAGCGCAGGTTGAACAACTAAAAATTCCATTGGTGGCTCGACAGTGGTTTTCCGCTTCGTGGAAAGCGTTTACGCGACGCGATGCATATCGCGGCGTCGCGTCTCGTCGGGACGCTCGCGCTCGTCTGTGCGCGCAGACAAACGCGCGGAAGATACACAGCCGTGAAGCTGATACACGCTTGCGAGATTAATTTTCGCCCATGGTGCTAAGCCGGACTGATAGCGCTACCACTCCAGCCACTTGAGACATACTTATTCACACCCTCATCAAGGGCATCGTGCAGCTTCTCTTTCGACCGCCGACAACTCTTTTTCACTTCCCCGGTTCCTGCCCCCGCGCACCCTCTGTTCCCACCCGGAAATTTCCTCTAAGCCTCGTCTGAGGAGGCTCGCCATCTTTGAATTCGGCCCTGTCCCTGTCGTCGAACACATCAACCCTGGCTCTTCACCGAACCAGCTTAGGAAAACGAGCGACGTTATGGTACACAGAGTGCTTCACAACCTCACGATACCGTCAGCATTATAGTCGAGCAGAACGTGCTCGCTAGAGGTGTGCGAGAACTCGAAAACTTCGGCTACCCGACACCAGAGTAGGGCACAAATCTACTAATAATTAAAAATTACTAGTAGTCTGATTACTTGTCAGTCACAGCAAAATAGTCATTAGTTAAAATTTTTTTTACGCCTTAAGCGTACAATAGTGACTGATTTCTAAAGATTGATGACTGATCATTTAAACGACCTAATGATTCATCATAACTAATAAGCGACTAATAAACTGTGACTAACTAGTGCCATGTAGTTATGACTGAGTATTCAAAGAGTTTTAACTAATGACTATTTGTCTATGACTAACAATCAATCAGACTATTAGTCATTTTTAATTATTAGTTGAATTGCGCCCTACTCTGCCCGACACTCGGATCTGTCCGGGTCGAGTCGGTTCCTCATTAATGTGCGGGAACCACTCAAAACGAACGGGAAAAAGTTTGTTTCTATGACCTTAACTATAATCAATTTATTTTACCCTTAGCAGTTCGAGTGGTGTCTCTGAGGCATCACCGAAAATTGCTGTACCATTATTCAAAATATTGTTTACATTATTAAATATGTTGGTATCGAATCAATTACTAAGCATTTAAGTGTTGTATGAGATATTACATCAATTTCAAATCCATAAAATGAAAAGAATCATGTAGAATACAAAGAGTTAATGTAGACTGCGAATTTTTATGCGTTTATACAGAAATTGGCTAAACAATCATTTTTATTTAACTCCTGCCGTCCACAATCGCGGCTGAACATTTTTATTTTACATGAAGATCCGCAGTATAATTTAATGAAATGAATTTTTTGTGACATGGCAGTGAACGCGTTGAACGTCAAGATCAACGACAATTGTACGGATAATTTGTCTTCATCGATCTCTTCGGACTATTCTCGAGTATTGTTCGGACAAAAACATATCGGTTTTCTCGACGGGTGTTCGAGTCTCGGGGATGGGTCTATTGTTATATAATTAATAAAAGTTGAGGGAACGGAACTCCGAAGGAGGCGTAAAGGGTGATCATAAAGGAGGAGTGGATCCAACGGAAATGAGCGTTAGTATGGTCTGTGGAGCCCGTGGTTGAAAGAGATTGAATCCTTCGAGAAAGCAGAATCACCTGTTAGGGCAACCGTTAAAGGACTTCGTCCGGCATGCTTCTTCAAAGGAAGCAGGAGAGAAACGAATCCCGCCGCTCTCATCACGTCAAATTGCCAATCCTCTTCCTTTTCCTCTATTAGCGGTGCAAGGAGAACCACCTCGGGCTATGTAATTAATTTCGAATAACTTGTCTCGCCGCGACGCGTATGCGGTGTTGTCTTTAAATCAATAACAGGCTATTCGCTTAGTCTGTTAACGGGGTTCTCTTTGCAACCTTTATTGAGACCGCTTGGATTTCTACTGTTACAAAAACCCTTTAAACAATACATCTTTTTTCCAGCCTCAACAATTTTCTCACAATTCTGAAAAAAAAATATATGAAACGCAGAAGGTAAGTTCGAGTATTTTCGTTTTTTTCATTTTAATATCTTAATTGACAACCGAGAATAAAAATGATGAAGTTAAAATTCTTATTTAATCATTAAAAATGGATTATATGAACACTCTAGACGTAAAAAGCTTTTCACGCTGATTTCGCTCATCGTTCGTTTAATAAAAAGTTTTTTTTATATTTTCTACAGTCATATCCTCTTTAATGGATGATCGTGTTTTCATTTTAGTACGTGAAACTGATTTTAATCGTATGAATCCGCCCGTAAACATTTCTCTAAAAAATACACGCAAATGTAATGTCAACAGCGTGCGTAATATTATCATAAGACGAGAACCAGTCCAAAGCTCTAATAATGTTATTTATGAGTCACAGATCGCAAGATCCAGCCACCTTGAATTTCTCGGCGTTTGTGTACTCTTCGTATTCCGCGGTAATTATTTACCTACAGATGCTCTGAATGTTTTCAATGTTTATTTCGTGTTTCTAGTTCGCCGAGTGTAATCTGCCTGTTCGCTCCGCGGAAACATTTCCTCTTACAAAGTTGTACTACATACAATTTCATTGTATAAATCGTAATTTGGCTGTTCTACTTATTAAAAACATTTACAACTGTACGCTGGAAGGAACCAACGAACAGTATAGTAAATTATATTACAAATATCTTCGCGTATTCTAATTATAATAGTATTCGTACTATAATTAAAACGAATTCGCAAGTTGAAACAGCAAGACTTACTCGTCTACATTGTTGTCCTAAAAAAATGTTAAATTACTAAAAAAATTACGGGTTTTAAAAAACCTGGTTTACGCAGTGGAACAGACACAACAGAGCCATACAATACTTGATTAAACATTTTTCGGATACCTTGCACCCTTTTTAAAATATTTCGCCGGAAAGGAAATTAAACATTTTTTAAGATGTGATCGCACCCCTTCCAAACTGAATTGCCACAAACATTTTTGTAGTTCCTGATTGACTAATATCTCTTATCACTCACGATTGTAAATATATAAAATTACTTGTTCTAAACTGGTTTCTACATTGTAAATTATGTATGAATAACGGACATCTTCTTGTATAGGAGAACCATAATCAAACCGGCATGGCGAGGCGCCGCATGTTAACAACCCTTATGGCAAACGACGTTCGTCCGAACTATCGAATAACGGTACTTAGGGTCTCATTACTCGAAGCGTCCTATTACGACGTACTGGGTTAACGAAGGGCGCCACAGATTATCTGTCTTCCGTTACGATCTTCGCGTCATGATCTTCTATCCACTTAGGCGAACAATGACGTTACGCACCTACCCTGAACGTAAGGACATTGACGATATAGTACGTCTATAGTTACATTAAACAGGCTCGTGTCCTACCAATTCTTATGCAAATGATGATTCCTCAAGTAGTGCCAATTAATAGTAGCATTTGATATTTTCAATTGCTTCTATAAAACCGTGTTTACTCTAACAATAGGCTTTTCATGTCTTACACGTAACTTTCATTTCGTAGTATTTTCATCTGTATAAATAAAAATGTAAATGTTCGTTTGTTCAAAATCTTAAATCTCCGAAAGTTCTTCACCGATTGCTTTGAAATTTTGACACAATATTGCATTCGAATACGCGCGTGTGCTTTCTCTTTTGTTTTCTTTTCCATTTAACCAAATTGAGCCACAGCAACGCGTGGCCGGGTACGGCTAGTGCAAAATAAAAATTGTTTACCGCAACAAATTTGAGTGAAAAAGAATTTTTAAATACTTCTAATGTTTTCACTGTTTTAAATTATGCTTACTCATATTTTTCTCGTAAATCCATAAAATCCGCTGCCTGGTTATCGATAAGATGTCGCATATCTGAACGCAACAAGTGCAAATCTAAACGAAGGATACGCAGTTAAATTCGCCAACGCTTCGGATAAATGGTACAAACCCGAAAACATTATTTTTTGTAAACCGAAAACATTCGACGATCACTGGAAAATAAATCTGAAAATACGGAAATATCAACGGACACGGAGGGGTGAGAAGTTACTCTGATATGAAGATTAGTGCCGCTATTCATACGTGTGAACATCACAGGACCTTTTATGCGTTGCGATCCAATAAATCCGGCGAGATGTGTGTGCAGTAGTGTGCACGGTTGCCAGCACGGATACGTTTGATGCCCCCGTTCGCCAGTGGTTTAGTATTTCGATGTATTCCCCGAAATCAAGACTATATCTCTGGAAATTTTTTAGCGGCCGTTGCGACAACGCGGCACTGTCAAAGCTGGAACAATTTTTTTATTGCGTTCATCCGACACGACAAGGGTTACGGGTCGTTGACATTCCGCGCGATAAAATTTCCAATTATAGTCTTCCATCTTGAACCAGCTAGGTTCAAGTGGACCGATTGAAACACATTCTAATCCCATGGAGCCGATCCCGGTCAGTCCGGGCCGGATTCCGATCCAAGAAAGCTGGCTAATCCTGATCGAGAAAATTAAGAGATAAATAGCGGAGGAAATACTATAGTCAGAATCTGAGAGACGTCAGGAACCTATAAGTAGTGTAGTTCAGGCCTAGGAACCTTCTTACATACACTGCCAGTAGTTTGAACCACTACTAATCCAGTTACAAAACTTCTTTATTTTTCATTATTTTTTTATGAGACTTTCAACAACTTATTTGTGGCATTTTTCTGATTAAAATGACACTACGCACGATATCATTTCAACTGTATTTAGTGGTTTAATTGACGATGAAAGTTTCGGGCGCAAGGAAGGACAGCGCAATTCGTGTTTACATGCTGTCCTTTTCTACGTTCGGCTGCCTTTGTACTTTCGGCGCGGTAACTCATAAAAAAAATAGTGTCCCTACACCATATATCTCCGTGCAGACAACAGCCGTTTGAAAAATAACGCGACTTTACTGTCGAAAGATTGACGCAATTAGTGAAAGCGGTAATATCTAATCGCGGTGGATACGTCGACGAATCTCGTATTTAATCTCAGTCTAATATTGGCAAGTTTCCACATACATAGTTTTTAACTTAAAACGTTGGATATTCCATAAGAAAGTAATAAAGAACGATTTTAGTCACTTTATGTGTTGATATTACACATTTCGCAAGTGTCCGGATACTTTTGAGCGGTAGTGTAGATAGGTGTCACGTCATTACGCAGACGTAGACGTAATGTAAAATGGGCGTGGCGGGAGTGGCTCGGGAGTAGGGGAATAGAGTGGGACTACGGATTACTAGTTTCCTAGTGACGCCACTAGTTACCCCCTCTATTGGTACGTTGGTGGGATGATTCTGCTTCCACCCAGATATTTCGAGTAATGGACTTCTGTCTGATCCGCCTTAGGTCCAGCATTTTTAACCCCCATCCCCTGGCCGCAGATATCCCTTCTCGCCGTCACGAGACAGCCGACACTTTTAATACGGGGCCACATATAACCGTAACACCGTGCATGCTCGTTTCCATCGCGCATCCATCTCGGAAAAATTGTCTGTGTTCGTTTCAACCGTGCAATTTATTTCTCGCCGCACACGGATAAATTTTCCCGGCGATCGTGCGCGCGAAATTAGATCGCGTCTGCCCGTTGGACGTGCAAAGATCGCCTGCGGAAATTAATACGACCGGCGAGACTGCTTTGTTCACGTTTAAAATGATGGTATTAATTATAATTCGTTTTTATATGGACTGTGTCAGATCTCCTGCTTCAGTCGTATCATTTTTACACACTTTTCATTCATTCTTAAAAAATCGTATACACGCATTTATATTCCGTGCTGTATTAGTTTATTATTATCGAAGAAAGAATTTACTTTAGCTACTCCGACATAGTGATTTTTTAGCATTGAGTGAATTTGTGTGAAGTATTGCAAAATACATCTATAATTTCATACTATAAATAAATTCGTTTAGTTCGCAAACGTAGAATCCATATGCTCGATGCGTTTATCTCTTTGATATCAGAATTATGTTAACGATAAGTGTACAAGCAATGTCATTTATTTGCTGCGAGAGACTGAATTAATTATGATCCCATTAGCCATAGATGATCACTCAACGCGTTGACAAAGTGCACGATCAATATAGAATCAAGATCGAATATTCTATTACCCGAACAATCGTGTTTCTCAATTAGTTTTGACAAAAGGGAATTTGGTAGATGTATACACCCATTTATGTATTGTGTTATCTACGGAGATTATTGTTTGTTTAGTCGTCAAACGGCGTGTGTACACGACTGTCCACAAATATTACAACATTTACAACGGTTAAAATTAACCTAAACAATTTGACCACTTCAATTATTTTTATCATTAGCGAACTTATCAAGGCTACGAGGTGTTCAAAGTCATACATTTTTTTTAAATTCAAGATACGAAGTCTTACACACAAAAAAAATGAAAAAACTGTAATATTTACATAAAAAACCACGTAACAAAGAATCGTCGAAACACCACCATTTTTTCCGGAAACAAACGCGTACGGGTTTGTGTATACAGCCTAAGCATCGATACTTCATGGCGGTCGCGCGGAATTTCGATTCCATATCGCAAGCAGCAACGAACCGGATTAAACCTCGGCGGCTGGTTTGCAATTAGATGGGATCGAAGTCGACTATCTGATTTTTGGATAACGATGATCCATGGCGGTAATTTACATAGAGCCAGGCAACGAACACACGAATGACATTAATAACAATACGCTGGCCGCGCGTGGTGTTTCGCGGAGAGGGGGTGAGGATTTCGGGGGTAGGTGGTGGGCACGAGAGGAAGAATAACGAGCCCCGTCCCGGCCAGTCACGGTCCAAAAATTTCCTGGATCGAACAATTCACCAGCCGCTTTGTTCGAGTTTGATAGATGGTGCCAACGCAAATATACGAAATTCCGGGAGGGGGGGGGGGGGGGGGTAAAAGGCAGAACCCAGCCGCAAAAGTGTCACTCCGATTTCGCTGATTGCTACAAATTAACCGAGTATTTCTATTTCGCGATCGAATAATATACCGGTATATTAATTCATCGGTCTGATTGTTCGCTGTCCGCGATCACCAAGCGACGCCGTTAGCCTGGCCAGGCTCGGTACGGTTCGATCGTTCGTTCTTCGACGACAAACGAGATCAGCATATACATATTTAAATATGTAATCGTGTCGTGGATATGTCGATTACAATAATCCTGTTAACTTGACGCGTCGCGATTTCCATGTTGTAACTGGAATTTTGAGTCGCTGATTGCCGCCGGTTATTACTACGATCGTATTTTACAATGTTTGATTTCTGGATCGCCGATGCTGATATCCGGTTGTAATTCATGTGCTCATTATCAAAATTACTGTCTGCGGTTGCATTCACGTAAGCGTGGGAAATAGTTTGTCGATCTAGTGTGGTAAAAAATATTGTACCATTGACGGAAGGCTTTATAGATGCTCGTCGATCTAATACTGCGATAACCAACAATGGTTTCATTGGAAAGACAATTTTGTAAACGGCTGTTAGTTTAGCACTGTATTAATGTGACCAGGTCGTTCAGGTTGTCCAAGAGAACAAGCTTGTAAAAATTATACTAGGGTAAGGGCACCATTATCGTTACTCGTGATCAAGATTTAACCCCTTTAACGATTACCTCCCATATTAGAGGATTGGTCGGAAGCTCGGAAAAGATGTTATGGCCACGCGCGGCTATCCCGGTTTCATTCGAAGGCAGTTATACGAAGAGGGACCCTGTTCAAACATTATGATATGGATCCTGCGTATTTATACGATTTCTCCAAATCTTTTCGATAATAGAAGATACTTATTTTTACCTTACTTGTATCCTACTGACTCGTTTAAACCCTGTGTCAATACTCAACCACACGAGTACCTGCTGTGTTGACGCAAAAATTCCCTCTGAGGAAGTACATGACGTCACGTCCCGAGAATTGTCCTACCAACGTACCAGTAGTGGGGTAAACAGTGACGTCACGATTCGTACTGTAGGATCGTGATAGGATTTCCACTATAGCTTCGTGACGTCACTCAGTTTCCGACTATAGCACTTCCCCCACTATTTATTCTTCAATTCCCTCAATTTCCTGAAACTTTCATGGTGATTTGCAGTCCAGAGATTATGGGATTCCCACTATAGCTTCGTGACGTCGCTCAGTTTCCGACTATAGCACTTCCCCCACTATTTATTCTTCAATTCCCTCAATTTCCTGGAACTTTCATGGTGATTTGCAGTCCTGCGATTGTATGATTCCCACTATAGCTTCGTGACGTCACTCAGGATCTGACTATGGCACTTCCCCCACTATTTCTTCTTCAATTCCCTCAATTCCCTGGAACTTTCATAGTGATTTGCAGTCCAGCGATTATAGGATTCCCACTATAGCTTCGTGACGTCACTCAGGTTCTGATTATGGCACTTCCCCCACTATTTATTCTTCAATTCCCTCAATTCCCTGGAACTTTCATGGTGATTTGCAGTCCAGCAATTATGGGATTCCCACTATAAATTCGTGACGTCACTCTGGTCCTGATTATAACTATTTCCCCCCTATTTTTTCTTCAATTCCCTCAATTCGCTGAAACTTTCATAGTGATTTGCAGTCCAGCGATTATGGAGAGCGCATAAAGCGGCGTATATCGTGTACAAGCTCTTTTTTATGTTTCTTCAGGCTTGTGAAATACAGGAGAACATGGTTGTCGGTGTCAATTAGTAATTTTTGGGGGGGAAAGGTTTCGCTATCGTACGCGTACCTACGGTCGACTCGTAAATCAACGAACGAATGAATATTTATGGCGATTATTAATGGGGTTATGTTGTCGAGGATTATTCGTAGAGCACGGCCGAGGGGTGGAACGACACAATGAGAGAACATAATGCAGCATGCGGTCTTCCGATACTACAGACCGCCCGTATGCAGAAAGCATCATGCATAAATTGCGATACGCTTCGATCGTCTCATCTTTCGGAGCAAGCCGATTTTCACGGTTACTTGTTTTCTGCTTAACAAAATAAACTTCGCGTAAACCATGTTTTCGAATCACCAAAAATCAGTTCAATAGCGTTCAACGTTGGGTGTCCCTAAACAGATGTACGTTCGAAAATTAAATATGATATCGCCAAAATTACGCTTCTACATTTTACTCTTCAATGAAAACATTAATTTAACTGTGTGAATACATTAGAAAGTTCATTACTATATTTTACCAGTTTCATTTTCTAGTATACGCAAACAAGCACTACAAATGCATAGTCGACTTTGACCTTTAATTGACTTTTTCATGAATAAATATACCAAATTTTAATAAACATACTTTATCGAACCCCGTCTGAGGCAATGTTTCATTCAAGATAATTTCCAACAAAAATTTATAAACGTGCGGTTTTTTCTCGTCGTTGGAATACGACGCAGACGTTTCCAATGGCGAGCAGTTATGTTCGAGTTCAAGTTCCAGGTTTTTTCTCATTATGAAACGCCATTAGATCACGATCGTTTGCAATTAATGATCATTGGTTGTCCACTAAATCATCCACGTTTTTACTGTGACCAGCGCAGTGCGAACGGTCATATAATCGGCTGATCAGTTCGAGCGGCGATCCCATCAGTATGAAATTGAAATAGCACTTTCAAGTGCACTGTGGTGCATAGCGACAACATTATCATCGACCCTATTTGCATTGCCTTCATCTATCAATCAGGGACAAAGGGTTTCGCGGGTCGTTGGATCGACGAGGCGTGTGAATTGTTGAGCACTCGTGTGCAGTCCATTCACTGGCTGTTTCGAAATGATACTGTCGATGTTTTATGTCAGTAACATTCCTATAAACGTAAACGAGCGTCGCGGATTGTCCGGCCAGTTGAGGCTTGGGGTCGATACCAATTCGATTTGATCGCAGCCTGTTCGCTACTAATTCGATGGCTCCACGTACGTATGAAGTGCGCATACGATTTCCGCTTTCGTCCCAAATAATATAATCTACATATTCCAAACACATTCATTCCAAATAAAACCCTTCATCATTTTCCTACTTGTTACACCAACACTTTCAATTCTATAATTCTACATTTAAATGCAAGATTAATCCTTATAGCATTATCCAACATTTCGTACGATAATTTATAATTATCCAAGAAAATAGATATCTATAACAATTCTCCTGTGTTTCTCAAAAATCACATTCAACGAATTTGATTGATCGTGAGTACCTAGGATAACTGTATTGATGCAAGGATTAGATAAAAAGTAATAACATTTTTTAAAGCAATATAAAAATAATTTAGAAATATATGTAACTCTTTCAAAAATTCCAATTTTTAACAGCTTTTATCTGTATCGAATTAATGTAGCTCCCGATCCTGTTTGAAACCTTCTTAATCCACGGGACGCGGGATAATGTAGCAATTAAATTGTAAATATATAGCGTCGCGTATACATTAATGGCGCATTCTCCATTTCTCCATTTACAATCGAAATTTTGCGAGTGAATTAACAAATCGATGTAATGCATTCGACGAATCAAATGAAGAGGATGACGATGAAATTTTAATCCAAGATAGAATTTATTAACAAGATATTTTAATGTAGATTACCGAGGTTGTAATGTAGTGTTATGATACGCATAATGACGATGTTATTACGGTGCACAAAATACGTTGTTAACACCGTTGTATATCAAGTTGTTTCAATTTTTCAGGTGTTTGCCAAAGATCAACCGAATACATTACACAGCGGAATATATTACAAAGTAATTAAAAATGATTAAAAACGTTATAATCTCGAATGTTTGGAGAACACGCAATGGTATTAGCAACAACAACAAGCAACAATGTATTATCACACTGTGCGGATCTCTATGCAAAATGTCTTCTTGTTCTCGTGAAGAAAACAACACCGATCAGATTTATGCTGATTTCCATGCTTTTTTTCGCTCCCTGAAAACTCTTTTCCAAACACAGCTCTCGATAGCAACTGGCCACAACGGAACGAGTAAGAAAAATACCTGAACGTGCCAATTGTCTCCATTGTTTTCAATTTTATGGAAAAATTGTTTGGACAAGGTTACATTATTTCAACGGGCGTATTCGACGATGGTGGAGAATTTTCTTCCATTAATATTTTCCGCGAGATTTCACGATCAGTCGTATCATCGTTAATGATGAAGCACAAATATAATCGTAAATAATTTTTATTTCTAAAGAATTGACAAGTAAATGCACATTCTATTTCACCCTCTCATATTAAAGTATATAATTTCAATTGACATCTGATTTGTTTCTTCCGACTAACTTGTAATTACTCATTCTATCAATTCGGGAAAAGTGTATCATGTCGGTCCATTCTGGTGAAATCGTTTCCGTGAAGCTTGTGTCGGCGATTCCAGTGGGACCGGAATAAAATATCTTTTTGTTCCCGAAGAAAATAGGCGTTCCGCAGCGACGGCGCGTTCTATCCATTGAGATATTACTCGAATCAAGATCCTTCCGGATGATCAAAGGGTGCTTGAGATTTCAAAGGGCGAAACCGTAAGAAATCCAAATTCAGACGTCACGTTTCTCTACATGATTTGAGGCGGAGCGGCTGGTACACGTACCGGATCCCGTGGGGTTGCTCTCTCGACGGACCAGAAGAGAGAAAGAGAGAGAGAGAGTGGAACGTGGGTATAGCTGCACGGCTGAGTGCGTGCGAGCAATCGGTTTAGAGACAGCCGACCAACGATAACAAGGCTCAGGCCCGGCCCGGCCCGGCAAAAGGAAACGAAACATCGCGTTCATATGCGTGCGGAATTTTTCATGCAATCCCATAAATGGAACCCTCTCTCTCTCCTTTACAGACGCGTTTCTACCTCTGCCGCGAGCAAACGCGTATACCTTCGCCTCCCTGCGGTTCTCTCTCGCTTCTGGTCCAGCAGCTCGCCCAGTCTCGCTCTCTATATACGAACGTACACCGTTCCTCGTGCACTGGTTACACGTCCCATTGCGCAAATGCGCCGTTTGGATTCCACCGACGAGCACGCTCCAGAGATGTATTTTATGGCCGGCTTGTACGATATAGCCGGAGAGACCCAGCACCGAAGTCCATTCCAGAATCATGGATAAAGGTGGCTGGCTCCCGATCCCGCGTCCCAAAGAATGACTTTCCCTCGATTGTTTGCCATTTAATTGGCCACGCCTACAATCCTCTCGACCCTGCGCCCTTACAAGGTTTTTCGAATCGAGAACGCACTCCACTCCACTGCTCTTTGCGTCCACTGCATCCGCTTCAGCGCCGAGACGCTTTCAGAGAATGCCATGCATGGATCGCGTATGGGTACTATGGGAAAACCGCGGGTAAAATGGCTGAAACTGCGTCGATCATGTTTCTTCAGAACTCCGTGACACACTGCTTCTTAACCGGTGTTTCGCGAGCTTTTTGCAAGTCTTTCGCGAAATATATGAAATATCTTTCTATTATTGTAAAATAGTTTTGTAGTTTCTGTCACGCAAATACTCCAAGAGTTGCCTTCTGAAGGGGAACCGAAAATTGAGGAGCGGCGAAGCATTCAGACGGGTATCGAAAATTGAACGACGTGACAGTGTGTATGCGAAAGAGAGAAAAAGAGACTCCTAGTATTTAATAATACAATATATTTTCTAAAATATATTTATTTCTACGCGGGATGTTTCTGTTTGTTTTTTGGATCATTAATTTTGGCGTTCCGCAAATTTTTCGTATAGTCAAAGTGTTCCCTGACTTCAAAAAGGTTAAGAACCACTGCCGTAACATAACAAACAGGGATTACAAAAGATTTTTGATCAAGGAAATACGTAATCGGCCATACTATTGATATACTATATTGAATTCATTCAGATTTCGCACTGTATGTTGAGTATTTCGCTATCATTACTGACACACGGAGACGACACGATAATTGTACTCTACGAAAATACTCGAAACGATGATCCAATTACCGGATTCACGCACATTTGCGGTTCATAAAGCACAAAGGACTTACGTTCACTGTGTACACACGGATCGAAGAATCGTTATTCCGCTAACAAGTTCGGTAACCGCAGCTATCTCGCGACACATAATTCGTCAACACATCCAGTTAGAATGGCGTTACCATAATTAGCTGATTTCGACGACGGTTTCGGTTTAGGGGAGGTTATTGCCTTGTTCAGCCTTTAATCAATGCCAGTATCGTCTGCTATACGTTTTACCGGTATTGGAATCAGGAGATGAAGAGACACGGCGCAACCTCCGCGTGCTAGTGTTCATCAGTGACGCCGTAAACCACCTGGCGATCGATGGAAACAACGACCGTGAATATGGTTAATTGGCAAAAACGATCATCCACTCGGGGAACTTCGTATAACTCAGAAAGTTGAGTCTTCGGTTTTTGCCGCAACGTTATTCACGTCACAAAATCAAATAACCACGCTGCTCAGTTTGTTTAACTGGTATTTACTATCCAAAAAGCGTTTCAGAGTTTAATGATTCTTTGCGAAAATGTTCTCGGTGTGATTGGTTCGTGCTTTTCGTTAACAACTCCTTAACCCCTAGCCGTACCATTTTCTTTACAGTTACAGTGATTAAAGCGTCTTTATCCCCAAAAATGTCGTAGAAAGAAAAAGAAAATTTATATTTTTTGTATGGCTACATTTATTTTAATGCCTCAATATTAATTACAAACGATTCAAATATTATTTCATCCAAAAAGAAACGCGTAACATTCATATTTGTTACACTTTGTTAAAATACGGCAAGGGAATAAAAAAGCCGCTGAGAACATTTTCGCAAAGGTAAGAATTACTTCAAACGACCTCGAGAATTACCCCATTCAAAGAAAAACTATTTTTGGGGCACCGTGTGTCAAGGGCACAACAAAATTTGATTCGGCTTTCAAGGGAATTAATAACGTACATATTTGGTAGTTTCTGTTCGAAATCATCTTCTGACTCGTTGTAGTGCAAGGGGTTCGCGGAGTAAGGTTCTTTTACCGAATATGTAATAACTCGTCGGCAACACCTCGGGCAGGATATTTCTCAGCGGAAATCAACTTCGGGTTAGTCGACGACGACGAAAGTGTGCGCAGGAGCATTTTTGCGTTGCCGTGTTGATGAAGAAGCGACGAAAAAGCAGAATCGCCTGGGAGAATAGTACATCCTTCCCCTATCCGAAGAAAATCGAGAATTGTGTCGTAAAAAGGAATTTACTGGACGACTTATGTCCCCATAGAAGAAAGAGCAGCAATAACATCGGGTCGAGGAGGTTAAAGCACGCGACGAGCCTTCCGGCATGGTGTCCGAACCCTTTAATTAAGGTCACTTCACCTGGCACGTTGCGCCGCGTTGAATTTTGCAACCTTTCTAATTAGGTGCGTGTCGGGGATACTTTCCTAATTAAAAAACTTTCGGCCCGCGAAACATTGTCGCCGCTGCTCTTCCAACATTCTTCACCAATTAATATCGTTGGAAATTTTCGTACGGTGTTTCTGCATACAGGTTGGGCCAAAATTCGTGGTACAATTCAGGTCAGGTAGATAGCTCACGATAGAACGCAAATAAAAATCAACGAAATCGCGTTCACAGCTTTGTTATGAAATAATTAAAAATACCTGGGACGTGCGCACCTAATTGGTCATTGGCACTGTTATGATGGTAGTCGGAGGTCATAACGTAGGTCATTTCAAAGTGAACATGAAAGTGAACACGAAGGTGAACATGAAAGTGAACACGAAAGCGAACACGAAAGTGAACACGAAAGCGAACACGAAAGCGAACACGAAAGCGAACACGAAAGCGAACACGAAAGTGAACACGAAAGTGAACACGAAAGTGAGCACGAAAGTGAACACGAAAATGAACACGAAAGTGAACATGAAAGTGATATTATGTTGAATTTGGTTTTACATTAGCTACTGTGTCACGCTAATAAAAATACGAAAAAAGCGTTCATATCATTAAAAACAATGGAGATATGTCAGGTGAAAATGGCGCCTCGTTCTATACAGATAGTTTGAAAATACGTGGGTGGAATTTCGTCAGACACAAAATAATAATAATAATAATCGATTATCCCAACAGGCATCGAGATGTCACATTATCGTTTCGCGAACGCGACCGAACGTTCGTGTCAAGTAATAATCGCTTCTTACGCTTCTTTCGCAGTTCGCAGTAATTTGAAAGTCTTAGCAACAGTTGTTTCAGCCAACAGTGCGTCCCGGCCGAATGTAAATTCGTAATTAAGCGTGAAAGTTTTGAAATGGCAGTTGCCGGTGAAGCTGCAAAAGGGACCAGACTACGGAAGAAAGCGGGAGACGATTGCTAGTCACATCTCGAAAGTTTCTCATTCTTGGGACTTAAGTTCGCTTTTCAAGGGACGGACGAAGGGGCGGAGTCTCTTCATCTGTCAAGTGCAACCAGTTATCGAGTTACTTAAAGTGTTCCTCCTTGAAAACGCACCTTGCGACACGCCAGCCACAGTTACGTCAAAGGGAAAACCGGCACGCTGCGCTGGCTCCTGTAATCCACCGGTCGCCTTTTTATTGTTACGTCTCCTTAAGCTACTCGCACACGTCGACCGAGACAAGTGCTCTTTCAATTAATTTCTGCTAATTATCCTGCAGCGAAATGTGTCACTGGGCATCGCTTGAATCCTCGCTTATTTTTTCGTTTAACGATACCGCGGTACAGATTAAACTGACTAACAGCTTTACGATTTTGCCTTGAATTCGTGAATTTTAAAGCGGATTAAATAATCACAGGAAGTAGATTGCGGATCTTTATGCATTTATGGTTTATAAAAATTTGGTACGATTTTTATTTATTTTGAACCTACAGATGTTATTACCAATAAAAAGATTTTCTAACAATAAATTTACAAGATGTTTCAACGTCCGTCGTCAGCATCCATCGTTCGTAAATATATTTCAAGGATTTTCTAAAAAAAATTCTACAATGCCTTCTAAAGGTACTCCAACATGGCTCGCAAATGATATAGTCATCCTACTTAGAATGCACCCCCTATATTTACATAACCATTCAAATCAGATGCTACTGCTTCATGCTCATCGGGCGGGCTATAGGTAGTAAGCTATCACGACAGAGTTATCCTATCAATGGTCTCGTTTATAGGATTTTGCACTCAAGAAGCAGCTGCCAGAAGAAAAATGGAAAAAAATAGTTCTCGGTATGGGCTAATAAATTCGATCAGAGCATGGGCTTCGAACGGGATCCACGTTTTTATAAGGCGTTTCAACGATACGACGAGGAGCTATCCAAACGGTGAAGAACCTCGAGAATGGCTGACCGAGGAATCAACGAAATGGAGTAGGAGAACACCGACTAGCAGCAGTCCGTCGGGCGAGAATAGTTTGCGAAGTTAGGAGGCAGTTAGATGGCTGTGGCGTGACGACATTAATAACACCTTATTAGCCCTAGGCGCAACTCGCATACCGTCTGAAGATGGATGAGATTGTAGTCAGCTTTCCAACGGAGACTGCTTGCACCGCTATCGAGTCGCAAAATTCGGGAATGCATCGTTCGCAGTAACGTAACCTGATTTCGGCTGTTTTGCAGCTAATCTCAACGACGGACATTTTACATTCCTGGAAGAGAAATTCCATTGTGTCTGTTAACGCGTTTACAGGCTGCGTATGAAATTTCAGAGCAACCGGAGAGGGGTTGAGAGATTTCTTCACGAGTCACTTTTGCTGTTAAATCAAACAAATAACGAAGCGAGTTAACGGCCACCGAAACTTTCAGAACTTTAGCAACTATTATGTGTAAATGCAACGGCAATATGCACGGATAACATCTTAGGGAATTTACGAGGCGTATAAAAAGCGCACCGTGCAATCAATATGGAATAGGACTTTATGAAACTTTTACGAGCGTGCACAAAAAAATATAAAATTTATACCGTCGACCATGAAAGGTACAATTTTGTCGCGAGCTGGTTTAATGCTTCGTTTTACGATTAGATCGTTGCAACGGTGTATCAGGTCCGACGAAATTCTTGAGCGTGCTTACTGTTAATTTTGACGTGAATTTCAGTCATAGTGAAGTCGATGGTATACAGGGTGTCCCAAAAATGTTCAAGTTCCTTGAAAAGGGCGGAGTTATTTATGACAAACACGGACCAATCAAAGAGCGGCCGTATAAGTGGACAGGCATAAACTCCAGCAGTAGTTTGCCGTTGACGCGAGTGTCCCGTTCGCGTTAGTATCTACTTTCCATCGTCTTTATGTTCTGGTGGAATCGCTCTTGTTCTTCACTTGTGTCTCCAAGATTATGCGGAAAGTAACCTAAATGGCTGTGCAAATAATGGACTCTTTAGTGCTTTATTCACTGAATCTACATAATAATTCAAGAACCTAGGAAATGAGGATACCGCGAAAACTCTAGAGCTGATGCGTCGCTAATAATAATTAGGTGGGTAGAATTTAAAGCAGTGTAGAGATGAAAAGAAAATACTTGGCTCCTGCGTCTTGTAATTGACAGAGAAAATTTGTATTTTCCATAAAGATCCGCAGTCTACTAACAATAATAGAACTAAATGATAAAGTACAGGGTCCGGCAAAAAATGCATGAATTTCCGGCGTCCATTGTTCCTATATGGGTGGGGGTAGAAAAATGTGATGGGGCTTTGTAGGTGAACTAATTCATAAAGTTTCAGTATCCCATTATGCCTTGGTCCCTCACTGGTCAGTCTTACTTGGTCACTCTGCGTGGTCGCACACAGCAGGTCCCTTCATGCGAGTATTAAATCAGATGTTCCCCGGCTGCATTATTTCACATCGCAGTGACATAGCATGGCCAGCGCGCTCACCCGATCTCGCGCCATGTGATTTTTTTCTCTGGGGCTACCTGAAGAAAGAGTGTACATTTATGTGGAATTAAACACAGCCTAGTGAAATAGGTAACTGTATAAATACTTTATTATAAAATATACTAATATTAAGTTGTACCAGGTATGTCCTGCCTATACCGACTCTCTCGTCGAACTGAACTCGCGTCTCGCGTCTAGATCGTCGTTTTGACTGCAGCTCGTCATTTCGAAGCGACGCACACCACCATACATTGTATCTCACATTGTATCTTGGATTCTGAGTTTTTCAGAACTGTTTTATTCCAACATACACCAACCGTCCTCAAACCATCGATACCTTGAAAGCAGCAATTCGTGCAGAAATGGCAAGGATACCGCCTGAAATGACAGCACGTGTTACGCAGAACTTCAGAAATCGCCTAACCCGCTGTATCGCAAACGGGGGACACCATTTAGAAGACATCATTTTTCACAAATAAACTTTAAGATACTGCAAACATTTTGTAAAATAAAAACTTTTGGTTAATGTCGTCGTTTATCGTTTACTGTCCTTGGAAATCCATGCATTTTTTTGCCGGACCCTGTATTACCTACTTTACAAGCATCGGGTATAAACTAAATCACGGTAAACAAAAAGGTTTTTGTGGACAAATGTTATTTGTAGAGAAGCTGAATGGACATTTCGTAACGCTGCGCCGGGTAATGTATTCCCGACCACCGATCAATGAAAGCAGGTGCTTAACCGATGTCCCGGGAAGCTCGATCTGCCAATAAAGTTTGTCTATGCAGTCGGGAACATTCTTCCCGGAAACCGGCCGCTATCAACGTCTGGAACAGAAGCGGACACGGACGAACTACTGCGGGAACAGTGGTGCGAGCCGCGTCGCAGTCGAACAAGTCCGATTCGAACGGGAGCGGCGATAACGACGGGTTATGAAATCTTCGGCGACACCGTCTAATATCGTGCCAGTTCGATAATCCGGTGGATGTTCGCGAGTCGACGCGCAATAGACGCGGGCTCCTCGTTATTCGCGGTCGGTGCGCTCGGCTTGGAAAAGTACGCGCGAGGTCGTGAAATAGCGTCGGGTGGACGGAATCAAATAACAGAACGCGGTTTGTTTGCAAGCCACCCCCAAACGACGGGCAGGAACATACAAACCATTCCCCCTCTGCAAAACAGTGGGTCCATCCCCGTTACACCCCGATGCACCCCCCGAGGTCCTCTTCATTCGCCCCATCCCCACCTCCTCCTCGTTCACCACCCCCTGCGTTCGAAACGGAGCGACGCGGCTGTAGCAGGACACAGCAATCAGCGCGAACGACAGCAGCAACGCTCACCGCATACAGATATCCACGGTTTTATTTAGGGCTTTCGGTTAGAAGGTATAGGCGCGTGCAAACATGGCCTCGCCTCGCCGAGGGGAGCCTACTAGTTATACGGGGTCAGGATTCGTGCGGAACCATCGGTAAACCTTTGCCCACATCCACTGCTTTTATCCACTAATTATCCAACTCCAGAAAGTCATTAGCATCGCTGATTGTTTTTATTGTGCGCTCGATTATACATGCATGATCAATGAATAGAGATGTGTTTACCATCCAGCCAAACCGAGTCCTATTAATACGGAAATGGAGATCGGATTCTGTAGCTATGAAGTTATTTTCAATTCTTCTACTCTTTAATTTTATATTACATTCAATATGAAGATTAAGGTTGGTCTACAAGAAATAAGTTCGAAAAATATTCGAACGTATCCAACCATGTTTACCAAGAAACCGTCGAAACTGTCAGGCAAGCACAAACAAAGATGAATATTTTCATTTTTGTTTATAAATCACGATTCTCCGGCAAACAGCAAAGATTGAGGCTGATAAAACGTTCAATGAAATTTCCGGTGGATTAGAATATTAACACTCGTAGACTCTTCGATGCTCCGATAAAATAGTTAGAGTGGACAATTACGTCTCCGCGAACACATAGTCGCGCGTCCGTGCACGCACAGGTCGGATAGCTGGTAAAGTCCTTAATTAAAGCTTTCCCTCGTGGGCGAAATCGCTCAAGAGTCGGATTAGTCCTGCGAAATCCCCATTAAACTTAAAATGAATTTCCACCGGCCCGTAGATGCCCAGAGAGCGTCTACATATGTATACGACGCGTACGTGTGCACCTGCGTATACAGGGTGATACACCTTCACACGTTTCTCGAGCAACCGCTGCGATTAAGTCGAGACTTCATTTTCGGAATAGGAACATGCATGGATTCGAGCATCGCTTTATTCGACGTGACTTGATTAATTAATGAGACCTATACATCATGTGTTTTTATTCTTATCTTATTTATGATAAAAATTCTTGATTGTGCATGAAATGTGTATGAAATGTAAATTACTAGACTGTGGATTTTATGCATTTATACCAAAAATATTAAGAATATCAATATGGATTTGTGTCTTGCAATCCATACAAAACATTTTTATTTCACACAATGATCCGCGGTATAATTATTAGGTACCGGAGAAATGTTGTTCCGTCTCGATAGACACACCCAGTACATGGAGTATCAAGTCCGTTAACTAAAAGCTGAGAAAACGACTCGCGCTAAATACAGCGAACGACACGTTCTCGTTATTCCATCCTCTGGTAACCGACGCGTTCACAAAGCCTCGGAATCTTCAGCTGTAGTGCTTCGTTGCATAATTGACGACACGAGGAGAAGAGTAATTCGCCTCGTTTACCAAGCGTGCTCGAGACGAATAATAATCGTAAAACGACGATTTTAATGAATCGGCTCTCCGTTTAATTATTATATATCCAGAAGGGCAGGTAATGAGATTGTCCTTGAGCAACATAAACTCCGGCTGCGATGCGTGTGTCGGTGGACCTGGGCGTCTATGCGTTTACCTTTTCCCGATGCATTCGTACCTGTGCACCGTGCACTTCAGGTGAAAGCCCTTCGAAGAGACGGAAACCCGCGACACCGTGTAACCCCGCGTTGTTTTTCGAAAATCCCTGTACGTGCGTCGACCTCCTCGGCAATTGCCATCGCCATGATTGCGGTGTAGCGTGCCGTGTGTTATCCGATTACGTGAAATTCAATATTTCATATTATACGAAACTAAATCGATTTACGTGTTCGCCCATCAAAAATTTCGAAGCCAGTTAAAACTAGAATGCAATCAATGCTACAACGCGACTCGAAAACCCGTCAAGTACTCGAATAAGAATATTTATTTCTAACAAATATTTCTCGGCGAATGATAAACCATAATCCACGGTTTCATTTTTCGCGAACACGATTTCTCAGAATATTCTCGAGGCGAAACAGTCTTGAAAATTCAAGCTCCCAGCTATTTTGCAACGACAAGACAATATAACGTTCGAATGTACCCGGAGAAAATCTTGTGCAGCGGCGTAACTTCCATTTCCCACGAGAAGCTATCAAAGTTCCGCGGTGCAGTAAAAATCGTTTCTCGCTCTTGTCAAATCCGAGTCGCCGTGAAATATTGTGGGACAGGATAAACGAAAGGGGGACGATCAAAGTCGTGTCTGTTAAGTTCCACGATGGAGTCAATTAAAAGTTTCGTAAACTTGGAATCTTTCGCGCTGTGTGTAGGAACCTTTGTAAGCGTAGCGGGAGCGCCACAAATTTTCACTACGTACCGGATATTATACTCCACCAATACACGTGAACGGTGAATTCTGTCTAGACGCGAATCTGCCTGTGCTGTTGACATTTTCGACGAAGTCTGAAATATGCAGCTTGTAAGAGGCACTTTTCCTGCTACTGCTAGGGAGTGTGTCCTTAAAGTCGTTCAGATAAACTTACGTTCAAGTGGATAACATTTAACAGGAAACCGGGTAGCTACTTTACGTTGGTCGATCATAGATGGAGAGGTTATTGAAGAGAAATTGAGGATTTCCCTTCAGGTTTTAACCAGACTTTTTCTAATCATTTTGTTTTCATGCATATATACACTACAGTGCAAAAGAAAGAAGCACCCAGTATAATTATAAGTTATAATGACAAACAATATCTTTATGTAGAAATTGTATTGTACAATGATTGATTTATTGCATTTAAACTATTATTTGATTTTTACGCTTTCCTATTCATCCTTTAACTACGGCTGTCGTTAACAGACGACGGTACGATACTTTCGTGAGATACGGCCGTCGTCAATAAGAGATTTGATGAATTATGCCGGGAACGGGGGTCGTTCATTGGCTTTTATTTATTTTATCGAGATTGCGTCGATGAAACAAGTGAGTAAAGTGTTTATGTTTGGTTCGTTGCGTATCAGACGCCATAATAAACCCGCTTTGCATGCCGGATGTATTTGTTTACATTGCCTTCCTCTCGAACGTTTAGGGGCCCATATTTCCGAACGCGCATAAGAAATGCCAGTTTAGCAGTAATACTTGATGTGTCTAGCTGCATTTTATATTTTATTATCTAAAAATATTTTTTATTTGCCGCATTATAATATCGAAAATGGATTTACCGTCGACATCTCGTAGTACTCGCGGTTCAAAGCGTTTTTTTGTTTTGCGTTTAGACAGACACATTTGTAAATATATACCAGTAGCTAAAGGGTTAAATATGGCCGGGTACTTCTTTCTTTTGCACAGCAGTGTGTAACAGAAAAAATAAAAAAACCTGTCGGTCAAATCTCGATGACCAAGCATTTAAGTTAAGGCACAGGAAGACCCGAAGGTCTGTGACCTCGAAGCTAACCTTGTGAGATACTCTCACTGCTCGCGTTTTGGTTGGAAACTACAGGGTCAACCGCAGAGTCTGTTTCTCGGAGCGTCCTTCGACCTTTTGTAAGGGTAGAATAGCGGTTCACACACCACCCTTGCCACTATTCTTGTACCCGGAGGGAAACGCAACCTTCGCAGTGCCTCTAGAACGCTACATTTTTTCTGATACCCTTCTTGGACGAGGACGTGATAACACTTCCACGATCCCATTTGACCCACAATTTCCCATTTTATCCTGCTCTTCTTCAAACCGTAGGGGTGGAGATGACGTTTGTTCTATTGACAAGGGGTTGTGACGATCATCTCAACATTCACATTTTAACCCTTGCACACTTCTCTAGAAATTTGAACATTTATATTTAGAGAACTGAAATTATGTTGGTTGATATAATGATAGAAGAATAATGATGAAACAAGTAAAAAGGGTACATCATATTAGAAAAATATATACTTCTGTAGGTGATGTACAATCTGAGATATACGTTTATACATCTACTCTGCGAAACTATTTTCAACCCTTATGTCAATTCTCGAGTATCAACTTCTAAGTTCTAATTGCTTTTAAAAAAGCCTTCAACAGATTTCTAGCTTTATGGACAATTATGAACTGCTTTACAATTTACAGGATAAACATAAACGTTAACACGTTGAATGTCGTAGAAAACTGTTGAGTATCAATGCCTTCATAAATTGATTAAACTGAAGTTGATGTGACGGTAATGAAGCAACAACAGAGCCGTGGAAATTACATCAAGCATGATTTCTAGAAGAAGTGACGACGAACAGTAACTACCCGTCGGTAACTAGATTTCTCGATCCCAAAGGGCAAAGGATAGTCCTTCGTGCTTGAAATTCAAATTTTAATAGGATTTCTCAAGAAACTGGATGCTGGCAGAAAACATTGTCATTATTTCTTGAAAGAATTCCAGTGTCGGATATCTTGGGATCGCAATGGGAAGGAATAAATGCGATAAAATGGTTCCGATTCGAGTATCCGTGGAAATGCCTTTCCACCGTCGCACGTGCTCCTATAAACATTTTCTTACGATCGCTCCTCTGGATAGTTTAAAATCTCAGCCTAGTTGTTCTGCATGGAAGTTGCACACTTCTCGCAGCCAGCGCCGTTTGTTCGCGTTGACCTACATTCTCTTCTGAATTTTATTGGCGGCCTTTAGACAGTTTCCACTGCTTCCACGAAACATGAGCGCTTTTGCAGAAACAACCGTAAAAACATTTAATAAACACGATCCTTGCGAGTGAACCACAAGCACCGGAAAACGGAATCCTTTCACATTTTCCAAAATTAACTCTCTGCGAAATACACATCTGTTAAAAATACCAACTCGTATAAGTAATATGAAATGCCGGGATTTCAAATAATTTACAATTTGTATGTCTCTAGTTGTACGTCTCTAGAAAATGATAATTCATTGTTCAACAAATCAATGTGGTTCATTTCTTGGGTTAATGAAACAAATTTTCCATCTTGTAGATGAAAAAATTTAAAGAAAAATAATTTGCTTGTCGAATAAGCGGTTCGAATTGCTATAATATATGGCTGTCTATCAAGTTCTAAGGATTTATGATGAAAGCGAAAGAAATATTAAGAATTTTACAGTGGCCCTCTCATGAATATATGTACCTCTTGAAGAATACGAGACAAAATGCTGACGCAACGAGTGCGCACTAACCTTCGCGTGTAATTTCGTCTGTATTATTTTAGAATGCATAAAAATTCAAACGGCCTGTAAATTCTTATCATGCGCACGGGATAGTTTCTTATCAGAGATACCATTTATTCACGCTGGCCCACTTCCTACCGCTCGCCTTTCCTCCCATTGCTTGATGTACCACTACATAGTCTGTGTACGTGCATCCACAATGCAACTTATCACAGAAAAGATGTTATAAAGCATTTTCACGATACGCTTGAAGTAGGACAGTGGTCATGCCGCCATTGAAACGAGCAACATTATTAAACATCAAATAGTTAAAGGAGAATGAGAAAGAACAGGATAATGAGTTTGTCATGCTTTTGATATCAATTCAGTGTATATAAAAATGAATTTCCTTTTTGACCCAGGAAGAAAATTGTTCATTACTTAACTTGTTGAAGTTACTGAATAGCGACGACCTCATTATAACAAGAAAGAACAATTAATTATGGGGGCTAATTGTAAGTATACGGACGAGCGCATAATGAAAAATACATGCGCGATGCGTCTAAACATTTATACTTTCGTTCTCGAACAGAAACCGCGTGATTCGAGATCGTATAACAGAATTGTAAAAGTGAATGTCGGAATAAAGTGATTATGAAAAGTCGGCAGACAAGCGAATTATACTCGATTTCGTCGCTGTCTATTTATATGATTATCTTCATTCGTTCCCTTCCACTCCGGTTCGTTCTTTCGTCTGTAATTTCAACCCCGCAAGGTTCCCTGTACTCCTTTTGCATTGCACATAACACCAAATCGGATTTAACGAAGCAATGCGTACTGCACGAAATGTAATTTCCAGGTAAACTAGCGGCAAAGGTCCACTCCAGGCGCGGGCATGATTTTAATACGGTACGTATAATGTTCCCCTCGAAAGCTCCGCGGAAAACGAAGCAGATTAATTTAAAACTACATTTCTAGTGCGCTCATTGCGAAACCGGCGAGACCGTTCCCACTATCGTTGCTAATACTGCTTAACGCCAATTCCCATTGTCGTCGTAAAATATTAAGTATTTGAAGCGTAATGTCTCAAAAAGAAAACGTTGTCACCCGCGAACCCGCAACTGGAAAAATCCAACCCGTTGATTCAATCGTTTCAAAAAGTCAAATTGTAAAGGTTTTATCTTTTCGTGTACTGCAGAATTTCAATTTTCTAATGTGTGTTTCACGCGTTCGTTTTAAACATGGAATTAACACTAAATCTACCAAGCTTCAAAAGTAACTGGTACATATTCCCTTATAAAAATGACAAGATTGATTTTATTTAGACTTTGTGCGGCTCCTATTATAATATGTGCTCTACTAAAGATATTTATACAATAAATTCTTATAAAATCATTTTTATTATTTCAATAATTGTAAAATAGTAAAATAATAAATCTGGAACCGGTCATTTTGATCGGTGTTGGTAGGTTTAGTGTTAAGAACTCATCCGCTGTAGCCGGAAAACATTTTCCACCCCTTTCGAGGAAGTTTTGGGTCACCCTGTAGAGACTCTCGTGTCTGGAGATGCGCTAAGTTGGCAATGCAGAGTCGAACATTCGAACAACGTCCCTCTGCGGACGGGTCGTCATTAAAAGAATCCAGCTCCATGGATCCGGTTTCGCGTGGAGCTGACTCTCAAATGGCAGCGTACGCTGGCAATTTGAAGCAGCAGCTTCGAGACGATACGTAGAGAGAAAGAAAGAGAAGAGTCTGGTCGTCGTCTTTCTCCGGGTGGCTGTAAAATAAAGAACAATAGGAAACTGGGGTGAAATAACAGTGAAAAGTGAAAAGGCTCGGAAGCAAAGCCGGAGAGATAAAGGCGAGGCGAAGGGAGCCGGGAGGTAGATAGGGAAAGGGCGTGCAAGAAAGTGGGCCAGCCAGCGCGAATAGATTGCAGCTCGGATAAGAAGAGCAGCTCGTGTGCATTCCGTCCGGTCAGAGACAGGCAAGGAGCTATTTTCTCTGGAACCGCCAGCTATCCAGCTTCGCAACCACGGCCTGGGCACGAATGGGGTAACGTAACGGCACGAAACCTGGCGCTAGCAAAATATATGACCGGCTCGTGGCTCTGGCGGTGCTTGCAGCGCTCGCATGCTAAAGGGTGTATGCTCGTGCCACGAGGAACCCTCTGCACCTCCAATTGTCAGCCGGCAACGTCCGCGAGCTCTAACCCGTTTACCGTTAGGTACCACGCTCCTAAGCCGCTTACGCCGTTCCGTTGCACCTTTCAGAAAAAAAACCGACGACGCTAACACCCACCACCGACGACGACGACGACGACGACGACGACGACGACGACGACGACGACGACGGCACGACGTAGATAGTGTTTTGCTTGACGTCTCGAACCGCGGATTGTGCAAAGACGCTTGCACAACGTCGCGCACGCTTTTTAGTAACCCGATTGGAAACCATCGCCGCGAACTTCTTGCTCGAATATTTGCCCACCCGGATTGCCATGCGTCTCCGCAGACGGATTTCTTCACGCGCAAAAAGAAGCTATTAACCTGTTCTCTGTGCTAGCAACCTGCCCCCCGCGGCTCAGGCACCGTCTAGCTGATACCGATGTTTGAATCTCGTATTTTAATTATATGAGTCTTTGGTATACACTGCCGTCGAATTAATTACCGGAGAATGAATATTAATGTATACAATAGGAATTCTATTTACGGGGAGTGTATGGATTTACACAATGCGCGTACTCTCCCGTGTTTCTTTTCACGTTACACGCTCTCCCCTATTTATTTTAACCTTTATTACCTCGGTTCGCATTCACGGTTTTCTACGCCGGATCTGCGCAATAACAGCGATACACAACAGATTCGGCCTGAGCATCGGATTTAACTTGTAATCGCGGAAATGTTGCTGCTTCGATACGGACGCGAGATCTCAAAGTCTGCTGCGTTCAGATCCGAATTAATGATCTCGAGAAATGATTTTTTGTTCCCGTGGTTTCTAGAATATTCTAAAAATACAGTACGAACCAATTAACTATTAGCGAAACCTCTGTTATCCAAATTTGTCGATTATCCTGAATCTATGCTAATGTGGCAAACCGCTGCTGCGAGTTATTGCTGTGAAAAGTCGCGCGCTAAAAGATTCATCGCGAACGTCTGCTAAATTATACTGGCGAACCGTAGAAGCCAAGAGAACGAACCTACTTGGAGGAGGAACCTATTTCTTCGAACTTCTCGTCCCGGTAGGATCAAGTCATGCAGCAGCATCGATCGCTCGGGAAAGTTCCGATCGCATACACATTCGGCCGTTTTGGCGAGCGAGGCAAGCTGAATTTCCATCACGCGATACCGCAACGAGAACGTCGAAGATCCACGGTCGCGATACGTGCTCGTGAGCGTGTGAAGATCGGCTGCACGTTAAGCTGCCGGGGAAAGAAAAAATTGCGACATGCTAGCGCCGTCATGGAAGCGATAATACCTGCTTAGGAAACGATTATTCTGACGGGGCTGCCACGGGGAACATGCATACGGCTAGTTGAACGCGTGTAAGATACCGAAGTTACCTAGCGGCTGATATCAATTTTCATGCGGCTACACGCGGCTACGTCAGGGAATGGTACTACTTGAACTTCTGCTTACGAATGCTAATGTTATGATCTGGCTTACCGCCTATAAAGTCCCACTGATCGCCGACTTTAGTAACGTGCTCCGTTTTATTGGGTACTCTCTTACTGCATCCTCGTAAAGCACAATGGAACGTTGTATCGAGCTTTGTCGTCTTACTATTGTACACTTCGAATGGCACCTGTTCGTTACGTTATATAACTGGTAATTCTAACAAGAATGAATCTCTGCTGATCCGGCACCAGATGGAATTAAAACTGCAGTTATAATGAATGCGTTTTCTCAATGACAATTCAGCATACAGGGTGCAGCGGAAATAGTAGAACAACTGTGCGGAGGTGATTCTACATTATAATTTTTTTACATAAAGAATCATCCCTGCTGGGTTGTACTACAACTTCCGCCCCACTCTGTATATCCCTGTTATCAATATTTAGCCACTAGATTAAATAACAGTAACAGGCATCAATTAATTTTATATATACAACTGTGCAAAAGAAAGAAGCACCCAGAATAATTAAAAGATATAATGACAAACAATATCTTTACGTAGAAATTGTATTGTACAATGATTGATTTATTGCATTAAAAGTATTATATAATACGCAGTAACACATACGAGGTGTGATCAAAAAGTAAGGTGACTTTTTGAATGAAGTGGAATACCTATAGTCGATTTTCGTTTTCTTTTTTTTCTTATGCTGGTACACTCGTCCCGAACATATGTTCGCAGTTTCAGCTATATAGCATTTTTTGTTTGTTTGTGAGAAGCATAAAGGTTGGAAGTGTTTTGCGTGTTCACGCAAACATCGTGATCAAAGAATTTGCATCAAATTTTGTGTAAAAAATGGAATTAAGTGCTCCAAAACACTTGAAATGTTGACAGTGGCATACGGTGAGTGTACTCTGAGTAATAAAAATATTTATAAGTGGTACAAGCTCTTCCAAGAAGGCCGAGAAGATGTTAATGACGAAGCTCGCCCTGGACGCCCCAGCAAGTCAACAACTGATGAAAACATTGAAGAAGCAAAGAAAATAGTGTTGCTGATGATGTCAGCATCTCGTTTGGTACGTGCCAAGCAATTTTAACGGATGTGGGCATGAGACGTGTGTCAGCGAAGTTTGTTCAGAAACTGCTTAATTTTGACCAGAAGAAACGTCGCATGTGAGTAATATTTTGGCCAGAAACAACACCACAATCATGCCTCAGCCACCATATACACCGGATTTGGCCCCCTACGACTTTTTCCTGTTCCCAAAACTGAAGAGACCCATAAAAGAACGGAGATTTGCAACCATTGAGGAGATAAAGACTGCATCGCTGGAAAAGTTCAAAGCTATACCAAAAAGTGCTTATCAGAAGTGCTTCGAGGATTGGAAAAAGCGCTGGCACAAGTGTATTATATCTGAGGGGGATTACTTTGAAGGGGACAACATAAATATTGATGAATAAATCAATATTTTTTTATTAAAATAAAAAGTCATCTTACTTTTTGATCACACCTCGTATTCTCAGAATTATTCACTATATGACCGGGTGCTTCTTTCTTTTGCACAGTAGTGTATATGTTGTCCATAAATGAAAACATTTTTCCGCGTTTCCCCACCAACTTGTAAATGCACTATTCTTTAACGACAAATTTTAAAAGAGTTAATACAACCAACGTGCCCTACAGGTTTGAGCCGAGGAATCTGATGAAGCTGTTCAGTCGTGTTACAGTAATTTATACAGGCGTAGCAATCCTCCGAAATCGACGAGGTAGGGGAAGATCGATGAACTTTCGACGTGGCTTTGCTCTGCGGAGAGCTTTCCCTCGGCATTTCCTGAATCATTAAACCCGCGATCGCGCGGAAGTCGAAAGTTACGGTTGCTCCCGTCGTCGCATCCTCGATGATTCGCGCTTTTGTTCGAAGAAGGCGAAGCAACCCCGACGTCGGTATCGCGGCTAAATTGGATTAATCCCTTACTTAGCACCGGGTTCGGGCCGACTAAACAATTCGCTTATCAGGAACAGACGGTGTAGGAGACCGACGATGACTGCAACGTTGCCGACGACTCCGGCACGTCACAACGAATCTATTCGGCAGTTACAGCTGTCGAAACTATGAAATTCAATGCATCGAATTTACATGCTAATCCGGCCAGCGTAAACTCGGTGTGTGTGTACGGGCCGCTTGGATCCGCCTAACATAAGTTGTAATTCAATGAAGACACCGGCGCTGCCCGGTGTAACCGAATAATTCGGTTAGTTGGTAACGTCATCGCTACAAGTTGCCGAGAAGTATTCTATGGTCCATCCGAGACAAGTCGGCGTAGATAGACAAAATCACTTCGTTAATTATATGAGAAATGTATTTTCAACTCTGTTACGATCAAGTGGCTACTATAGTAAATATTCTATAGACGCAAGAAGATGTTACACGTGGGATGTAAAAAAAAATCCCCTCCGCTGCGGGGGCAGCGAAGCTCGAGCTGCCTCGGTCGCCGAGCAGTGTAAACATGCCGTGCAATATCGACTGAGGGGTTTTTTCTCTGCAATAAAAATTTTTCCCCACACCAAACAAGACTGAAAAATGTACCTTTATTATTAAGTTTAAACACCAAATGTTATATTGTAACAAAAAAATCTATGTTTAAGAGTTACGCAGGCGAGCGTACCACCAGACATACTTAAGTGCAATCTAATGGTTGTTTTATCTCATGTTTTTGTCACCTGTTATACATTTTATTGTATGAACTTTCCAATAAACATTGTTAAAAAAAATGTAAACACGATCCCGTAATCTGATCCCGGGTCGGGTATACCGGTGTGAACCACTACTAATCCAATCTGTTTTTACGATAAATGAACCTTGTTTTTTATTGCACGAAGCGGTTTTATCGGTACGCTATTTTTTGCTACGCTTCGGCCGCGCGCGGTCTGTGTTTAGACGCGCTGTTCTTTTCTACGTTCGATTCGGTCTTTGAGGCACAAAAAAATAGTGTCTCTCTACGAACTATGTAACCGAACCTCCCCGAGGCCCTTGCGTCCATCGAATATTTACTGTATTGTGTGAGATGACAAGAAGAGAGAGCACGAAGTGAGGGGAAAAGTTACCCACTCTCTGCCATTGAGACGAAACGCGTCGTAGAAGAAGGTTGGGGACACGAAACCTTTTTGTCATCTCATCACAGTACATGCATTTGTTTACCTTTACTGACTCGACTCGTTATAAACGAAGTGTATCTTTCGAACAAAGTGAGAAACGACGTACATATGTTGAATGTGCCTCGACATCAACTTTATTCACAGGAACTCCTTTGTCTTTAGTCCTATACGATCTGATTAAAATAAGATGCGATTATTGTTCATATTTGAGACGATATATTAACGCACAAATTAATAAATGTAATAAACTTGCCCGTTTTGGGTCCCGTCTATAACACCGTTCATAACAGTGTAGAGCAACGCTCTGTTGGCTGTTCCAGGATATTCTCCCGTTATTTACATTTCATAAGTAGCCTCCCTTTTATTGTTTGTCCGAAGTATTTCATGGCTCGTTTCCCCTGTCACGGAGAAAAGACAGATTCATTACTCGTATTTGGTAAGCGAGTTATGGCGGTCCAGTGAATCGATATTTAATTACGTAAATCCGAGATGAAGTAAACAAATCGGATAGTAGGAATGCCTACCGCACGCGAATCCTCCGGTGGTTCGTTTAGCGGATTTAATTAAAGTGTTCCTGTGTCCGTCCTACTGGACCGACGCAAAATTGTATATTAATTGGAAATTTTTATTTTCGTGTTTTAATTTCGTAGTCTATCAAGAGTCAGCGAGTGACGGTATTGGAAACAACCCGATCACTATTGCATTTATACTGCTATGGGTGTTATGTATTTTTTCGATATCATTATATGTTATGGCATAATTATGAGCGCGAATTATGGTAGATTACTAGACAGCGGATTTTATGCATTAATGGCAAAAATGGGTAGGTGTAATTTAAAACAGTAAAAAAATTAGAAGAATTTAAAAATACTGTTATATTATTATCAGCCTATTAGACATATCCAGAAAAAAAATAGATTTATTTTGCATGAAGAACCGCTGTCTATAGATTACTCATCGCGTCAATCACGATTCTTTTCCCTTTAGAAAACAAAGTATTTTTTATATAGAATATTGTATTTAAATATATAATTGATTAGAAGATGTAATCGATGATAAATAAAGAATGTGTATCTAATAGATGGAAACTATGGAGTTGCAAAGCGTTGAAGTTGCGGTTTTAATTAACGCAACATGTTAATAGCGCGCGTTGCATGAAAAGTTTAGCGATCCACTAATATTTTATGCAGAGTGGAGGGGCGGCGATGCTTTGCAAGTCACGTAATGATGTAAAAGTTAATAGTCAATCACTGAGCGAGCAGTTGCCATTTGCGTAGTGCATTTTTTACGAGACTGTTAAGCAGCAGTTCTGCCGATGGCCGACCTCGTGCCAGCTAAATTATTTTGGATTTATGTCGTTCAAAACATAAAACCTTATTAGAGGAACAGTTCGGCCGATCGCTCGCTGGGAACTTACATTGACGAAGGGAGAAATGAAAATGTCAAGTGGGATTTAACCGAGCACATTCAAGTTGAAAAATTGAAGAGAGCCGACCCGGTAAAAAAGCGCAAGAGAAGAGAAAAATGAACAAGGATAATAGATCGTTGAATTGCATCGGAGAACGGGGACAGTGCCAGCAAGGGAGGTACGAACCGCTGTCATTTTCAATTTCGCGAATTAGCAGACACACAGATGCATGATTTTGGTAATTAATTTCAGTAATTGGTTTTCTACGGTTGAATAATTTATTTTGTATAATTACCTTTCATCGAGTATTACGCCTGGATAATGTGCCATATAATGCCGGTAACGCATTCACTGATCAATGGAACGAAACTAAATATATCTGTATGTGCGAGAGAAAATGATCGAAAAGATATTGCATTTTACTGTAACGTAGATCGGTGGTTGCATCAAACTGCACAACGACTACTCGTAAGTAAGTAGAATGGTCGAGATTATATCTGACACTGGTGTCTTTCATTATCTTAATACGTATATGAAATAGAATGTTGTTTTAAGTGGCAATGTTCAAATTTAAGTTCTATTTCATGAGTATTAATATTGTTTAAAATATCATAAATATATTCATGGAAATGTAATATTGATTGTAGTTAAACATAATCTGAACCTCAATTACTAATTTCTATTCTGTTAAATATTTACAATATCGTCAATTAATAGCGAAATAATTAATACTAGGCAATCGTTGAATATTCAAAACATAAACATTAACATAACTTGTTAGATGTAGATACGTAGGAAAAGTCAGAAAAAAGTCGATTTCAAATTTTATAGAAGTATATGCATACAAATGTAAATATATATTGCAGCATGTATTTCCCGATGAAAATCCTTCCTCTCGATTTCGAAATGGTAATATTTATTTAAATACTATAAAAATGCAGATAATATCTTTTATGTTTGTGTATGTATATGCTATGTATAAAGTTTTACGAAACACCGTTGTATTACTTGACAATTATAGGAAATGCAAATGATAGAGAAATGTCTTACAAATCTAATAAATTTCGTAAAAATGTAATATAACTCAGATCAATCGGAAGCGATCACGAAGAGCTATGACCAATTCAATGACCTACTTACGTATTATGTCCTTGAGCCCATAAATAACGCTAAAATACTTTTTTCCGACTTTTCGGGCCAAATATCACACTGTGCAATTTGAAATATGAACCTACTTACGTATTCGATTGCACCGACTGTCTGATTATTCCATTTGGTATCGGCATCATCGAGTTCCTCGGAGAAATTGAACACTGTTACATAATGCTGAACGGTAACGTAGTAACGTCCAATTCCGTGGCTGAACAGGTAATTAGTTCGACGATCGGGGATGCCCGCTAACTGTAACATTCGATTGACGAATAAGACGAATTCAACGATCTACGTATTACGATCTTCGTATTACGACCTAGAGCCCATAAATAACGCTAAAATACTTTTTTCCGACTTTTGGGGCCAAATACGCGACTGCGCAATTTGAAAAATGAAACTTCTTAGGTATGAAACAACTTACGTATTCGATTGCACTAACTGTCTCATTGTTTCGTTTAGTATCGGCATCGTCCTCGTTCTTCGGAGAAATTGAACACTGTATGTTAGATAATGCTGAACGGTAACACCCATTAACTCTAACATTCGTTTGACGAATAAGACGATTCAACGATCTACGTCTTACTGTCTTACGACGTGACACCTCGAACGAGTGCAGAGATATTGTGCAAGATTTTACGCGCATGCGCGGCCAAAGCAATAACGTATCTATGTATATTACGATGATGACGTAGCAGAGCCCTGAGGCAGTTATGTATATTGGCGGAAATGTACCGAAACAATCTGTTCCGGACAAAAAGACTCCAGAACGTGTCCTACGAGTTACAAAATATACACAAATACACATGTTGTACGTGCTGCTCAAGGTACCCATTTTTATCGAAAATTTTACTTTACTGCTTTAGAGTAGAGGATTTACGTATTTACAAAAAGAAGTCATGAAAACAGATTCGAAAGGCTCACCCCCTTCGGGTGGGGGGTACGTAAAGGTATATTTTCCGCACGTCTCTAAAGAAGAAAAAAAAGGTATGAAACTATATTACTTACGTGTTCGATTGCACCGACTGTTCCATTACTCCATTTAGTATTGGCATCGTCCTCGTTCCTCGGAGAAATTTAACACCGTTCCATAATGTCGAACGGTAACGTCCCATTCCGTGGTTGAACAGGTAATTAGTTCGATGATCGGGAAAGCTCATTAAGTGTAACATTCGATTGCGTGCTCGCATTTATCAAGGATCGCAATTATGACGTCATTGTTGGATATTCAGGAGCTCCCACCCAGTGGGCGAAGTTTCTCTTAACGGTTTGTTTATATCGCATGCGCACTGTTTGCCGCAAGAAACAGCAGCCGCGCGGTCGCCCTTCCAGTCGTCGGGAAGCGTGCGGATCTTTTGTATCTCCGGTGACACGTTCGCGGATTTTCGATTCGCGACCGGTTCACAACCGTAATCATTTCATAGATTTATCGATTTTTCCTTACCGTTCGTTTCCCCGAGTGTGCTGTCGTGCGTGTCCTCCCTGGTTTTCCTTAAGTGAACCCCGTACGGCGTCCGTTTTGGCGCGAATGTGACGTAAAATATTTTTGGCACTGGTTGTACGCAAATCAAGAGTCAAATAGACAACAGATTTTCCGAAACAAATGGATACGTGTACCGTTTCCTTGTTACACGATCGAATCATCTCATTTTTCAAATATCAAAAATAGTTTAGTGATTTTCTCTAACATGATTAGTGAAGATTAGTCGAATAAACCGTTTAGTTTTAAGACTAAAGAGTTACGGCATACATTAACGTAGTAGGTGGTTACAAAGTTACAGAATGTGAACGACCGTTATAAATTGTGGGCAAGTTGTTGCGCAGTAATGAAAACAGTGTTTAATTGCGTCCATTGAAGAGACTGATTGACTGGAATCGTGCTGTATACTGATGCTTCTGTGAATTTACGAAATTCCATGCAATACCGGAAAAAGAAGAAACAGAATTGACAGGAAGAAAGGATTACAAGGGACGCTGCTTCGTATGCTGTGCAACACGTCGCCGGTAAGTGCGAAAAACATTTGACTTCTTTCGAATAAACATTGCATGACACGATGACTTGTTTTGTTTTTTTGTACATTTTAATCGTGTGCCAAGGTATTGATTGTTATTGCATGTGTAGTTTAGAATGTGAACGACCGTTATAAATTGTGGGCAAGTTGTTGTGTAGTAATAAAAACAGAGTTTAATTGCGTCGATTGAAGAGACTGATTGACTGGAATGGTGCTGTATACTGATGCTTCTGTGAATTTACGAAATTCCACGCAATACCGGATAAAGAAGAAACGAATTTGACAGGAAGAAAGGATTACAAGGAACGCTGCCTCGTATGTTGTGCAACACGTCGCCGGTAAGTGCGAAAAACATTTGACTTCTTTCGCATAAACATTGCATGACACGATGACTTGTTTTGTTTTTTTTGTACATTTTAATCGTGTGCCAAGGTATTGATTGTTATTGCATGTGTAGTTTAGAATGTGAACGACCGTTATAAATTGTGGGCAAGTTGTTGTGTAGTAATAAAAACAGAGTTTAATTGCGTCGATTGAAGAGACTGATTGACTGGAATGGTGCTGTATACTGATGCTTCTGTGAATTTACGAAATTCCACGCAATACCGGATAAAGAAGAAACGAATTTGACAGGAAGAAAGGATTACACGGAATGCTGCCTCGTATGTTGTGCAACACGTCGCCGGTAAGTGCGAAAAACATTTGACTTCTTTCGCATAAACATTGCATGACACGTGACTTGTTTTGTTTTTTTTGTACATTTTAATCGTGTGCCAAGGTATTGATTGTTATTACACGTATACTTTAGAATGCAAGTTTCGTTGATCGGGATCGTTGTATTGTGAGGTTAACTGTCGCAGGGAATAATGGAATATTGAACTTGTGCATACATTTCTACAGAATTGTGCAGAATTGGAAATGTTAGTCGCATGATTGGAAACAATAGAACGAAAAAAAGTTACAGCGAGGTATGGCATCAGTAGTTTCGTTAAATACGACAAACGTGTCAAGGTCATTTTTCTTTTCACGGTCGCATACGACCGGTGCATGTAATTGTTCTTTCGATTATAATAAATCAATTATAAAGGTAAAACAACAATTCGTGAAAATAAAATTTAGAATAAAATATCTTTGTTCAGGAGATATTATTAGACATCGGATTTTTTGCGTTTATAACAAAACTGAGTACGTGCAATTTAAAACAGTATAACTAGACAGCAGATCTTTATGCATTTATAGCACAATTGAATAAATGAAATTCAATATTGTTGGAAAATTTTAAGAATTAAAGATGTCAATATATGATTTCTCCTCTATTAAAATCTGTAAGAAGTAACATTCAATTTAGTTTCTATTTTGCATAAAGATCCGCAGTCTAGTAATAACATTAGAAGAATTTAAAAATACTGTTATATTTTATTTGCAACCATGCTAAGAGAGGAAATAAATTTCTATTTCACTTCAGTTTGTTGTCTTTTTACGTATTAGATAATCTCTGTGACCAGTCCTGTTGAGCGCGACGTTGACATTGGTCGAGCCGGAATCGCTGTAGCTGCGCTCTGATTGGTCCGTGTTTTTCATTAATAACTCCTTAACGAAGTCGTAGAAAATATTTTCGTAAAGGAAAAAGTTATTTCAAAAGGCCATGGGAATTGCCCTTTTTAAGGAAATGCAACATTTCATTCCATACATTATATGTATTCAGTATTCTATCCCTATCATCCTCCAGGCACTGACAATGAGTCGTGGTAGAACGGTGAGACTGGCTCGACCGAATTTAGCCGAGCAGATTTTGTTCGATTTTAACCGAGCACGACTGCAATCAGAATTTACGTAGGGAAACGAAGGGATCGGTCTCGGTGTACAGACCGAATAACCAAAACCGATCGCACCCATATTGTCTCTGGAGCACAATAAACATTCGATACCACATTGAAAGCGGGCCGCGGTCCTCGGGCCTTCTATTATATTTTCAATTAATTAAAATCATTCGGAGTTCCGCGAAATATTTTTTTTTTGTTGCGCCATACATTTTCAGCTTATATTAACGAGTCTCGGCGGTGGTAGCTCGCCGAACGATGCGCGCTGCCGGGTCGTTCATTTTTCAGCAACACACGGAGCCATTTTATTTTTCATAGCTCCGGGTCATGCAGCCGGCGTCATTATCGTACCTCAGTGCAGGGTCGGCTAATTGAAATTCGGGTAATGGACGAATCGATGAACGCTGCCGCTGCCTTCGGGCGAGAAGGTCGTTTTTGTCGACATCGTTACGCGGAATTTAATTTTCATGGTTCGCTAATTTCACCGCGATACTGTGTCGCGCGCCACTGTTGCCACCACCACCCTTCTGAGCTCCGCCATAACTGTTTCCCTGTCGAAAGGGGGTCGAAGGGATGTCCCTTGAATTACCGCACCTCCACGGCAACGGTTTCGCGAATATTGCTGGAAATTATTAGGTTTTAACGGTAATGACTTATCATTGACAAGCGATCGGCTGCGCGGACCTTGCAGACGCGGCTAATTGATTCATTAGACAGGCGAGGTCTGTCCTAAGAGCCACGATATTGCGAAGGTCTCGCTACTCTTATTAACACCTTCGCCTTACCTTTACATTGTGCACCATTTTCAGGTCCAGGACTAACGAAATTCATCCGATAAGCCGATAAGGCTGATCTATGAGATGCCCTTTGTGAACGGGCCGATTGCAAGCCTCACCTGCTATTGTATAGCTACTTCATTATCTCAAGTTCGCGACGGTTCGAAGCCTCCAAGCAATCATATCAGCGTCACAGTGTGTTCTCATTAGGTTGAAAAATTGGATTTAAACACAAGTAAGTGTTCAGAACATTATATTGACCATTATAAAGACCAGGTTTTCCATTTAATTATTCGATTCTTTTCTGTCTCCGGTTCGCTCTGAACGAGTTGGTAGTTAGATCGAGAGGTATCGCAGCTAATAGGGCAAAGATTACTGTTGCTAAGCAGAACAGACTCCATTTATTTAAACGAAATTGTAGTCGGAACACGATTAAATGAACCTCCGCCGTGCTATTCCATCTATTTATATACCATAAACGTTTAACAGCTGCGGCGAGAATAGTGCTCGTGATTGAGAGAAATCGCTTTCGTAAAATCTATAAGTGCACAAAATTAATTGTATTTTCCCAAATTGATTGAATCCATTAGCATAAATTGCTCATCGGCCTGTCCTCTACAAGCTGTTAGTCAATTTTGATATTACTGTACTGTATCATGTGTGCGAAAACATAGGTTGATTAGAAAACGAAGAAAAGTACTAGAAGTACTAAATTACTGTTCTGGCTAATTTATATCCATACTCGTAAAGTTTGAAACATTGTTGTGTAGGAACAAAGGTCTGATTGGGCTCACTTATCCGTTCGTAAACTCCGATTATTCGAATGAAGAACGTAGTGGAGAGAATTAGGTGGGCTCGTATCAAACGAACTAGTGATATGAAAATGTGCTTGTTTAAACTGAGTTCTACCTTGTAGTTATCAATAGGTTTAATCTGAAGTATCGATATCTAAATTATTTTCGAGTAGGCATATTGAACGATTGCTAATTACATCAAAATTGTTTAATATCTCTCATCTGCCCTCTCATTTCGAAAATAAAGAATGAAAATCGTATTCTTTGCGTTTAGAGCAATGTAGCTATGTGCGCGAGGAAAATAATTTGTTAAGTTGACGCAAGACGTGGGTTAAGATCTATCCTAAACGTATTTGGACACCGGCCATCAGGAGAGGGACGTTTGCATATTCGTCAGAACGTCGTGACGCATTACGCGCGTCATTTTTAAAGATCTCACGAAGCGTCGCGTTACGTATTCAAAAATTCATCCCGATCGCCCCTCAATCGTCCCGTCAGAATTCAGGCGAATCGGGAGGATGATCGAGCCCCTTAAATATGCATCGATCGTTTCGTTTTCCTGAGAGTTTCGGCAAGCGAGACACATCGGGTCGGCGACGTTCCGTGTTACAGAGGTAGTAAGCGATAAATTTTTCAGTTTTACGAGGCATCCCGAAGCTATACGCGATTCACATAGAAGGAGCCGTTTATATCGAAACGAAACACCTTCCAGTTCGAGGTGTATCTATGCATCACGCGAATCGATGTAGATTCGCCTCTCTTTTACCCCCGACAACTTCTTTGTACCCCTCCAACTCTTTGCATTGCTGATTTTTTCGCTCATGTTCGCGTTCCAAGTTCTCTGGATGATCTGATCGCTCTTTTCTCTTTCTGCTCGAAAATGTTTCCTTCGATCGTGAGAATTGACTATTGCTACTTCACTCGAAAAATTTATTACCGATTTTAGACGATGTCGACATTTCACGCGACATCAAATCCCATGAAGACTACCTTTATATCTGTTTATACCGAATTTCCCTCAATTCGTGCTCCCTCCCCTCATCTGGCAACACTGTTGCCAGGGATCTTCTTATCATTTCACCATGACCTTATCTGTGCTTCAAGATTTTCAGTATAGTCTTACGCGCATACTGTTCGAGAGGCCATAGAAATAGTTTATACTTTCAAGATGATCAACAAATGTTGATAAGTGGACGATTCATCACTCTGATCGAAAAATGAAATAAAGAAAGTGAGTTTACGGAGTGCCACGTGTAAGAAGGGAATACTGTGCGGCACATACAATATCCATCATCATTTTCGAGCCATGCTGAAAGTATTCTCTCGTTCTACAGTTTCATACAGCTCCGTTCTGAAATGGGAAAGCTTCTAACAACTTCGGAGGAACTGACTGTTCGAAATCAAATTTATCGCAAGAAAAATTGACATTGGGAATCGTCGGAGTGTAGCAAATCGAGTCGAGAAGATTTCGAGATGAAAATCAAACTTCAAGCTTTCCAAATCTGCCGAACTTTTGGAAAAGTTATTTTCATAATCCTTCCAGGATAAAATTATATCTTCACCTAAAACCACAGAGCTGATCTCAGTAATATTTTGAAGATTTGGAAAATGTAAATTACCATGTTCCACGTACAAATGCATTATCCGATTTAAAAATTAATTTCTATTATACGGTAATCATTGTGTCTCGATATCTGTTTATCGTTTTATTTAGAGTATATAAAAAGTTGGTTTTTTAATGTTCATCTTGCAGACAGCTGCAGGGTTGCAAGAGAAGCGAGTCCGGGTAGAATGAAAGTATCCGTGAAATAATAAAGAGCCTCGATAAAAGGGATGTAAGAATGAACGCCATTGTTCTTCGACGAAATTTTTCCCGAGCATATTATTCTATTCGCCCGGTTTTCATTTTATCTTGGATTTCATTTAATAAGCTGGATAAAAACCGAACACGACAACCACTCCGACCGCGAAACAAGATTTATTTCATAATAGATTGGGATTTACGAATTCCAAGAAAGGGAGTTAATGCAGGTGATCCGTATTCCTCGAGTAACCCTTCCCCGCGCGGTCCCTAGAAAATAAAGAAATCAACCGGAGCGGATGGAAAAGAAATGGCACTAAATCACGCGTATCTATCTAGCGTGGCGAGAAGGGATTTCACGGGAGGCAAGAAAGATTTCATGAAAAAAAGAGCGTACTCGGTGTTATCGTGCGTCCGATGACAAATCCTGCTGCTCGTTTTCCGTGCCGAAAGCGGAATGAAAATTTAAGGATCTATTTTTCTCTTGGTAATACTCGGGAGGAGAAGAAGGGAAAAGCGCCGTGTCCCACGACTCTTTTAATCGAATTCACTCTACCTTGCAAGGAATCCTAGCGAATGGAACGCGGGTCTAATTGGTTGTTAGTACACTACGGATTTTTTGCACTTATAATAAAAATGGGTAGATAAACTGTAATAACCTATGTCAGTACAGTAAAGTCGGGTTTACTGTCCTGAGTCAACACCGGGTTCTAAGTCCAGTGCCTTCTCACTCCACTGGCAACCGACGCCGCGCTGCGCCGAAGGCGGCGATGATTGATTTCGGCTCGGGTATATCGGTGTAAACACCATACATTGACTCGAATGAATGGAAATGTTCAACTTTCTTAATTTTCATTATTTTTTTAATGAAATTTCATTATCGTATTTCTGGCATTTTTCTGATTAATATAAGACCAAACACGATATAATTCCAATTGTATTTAGCGTTTAAATCGACGATTCAAGTTTCAGTCGCAAGAAAGGACAGCGCATGGGAAAGAAAGAGACACTCATGCTGTCCTTCTCTATGTTCGGACTCTCCTTTGAAGTAACAAAAATACGATCACAACACCAAGATTACTGTCCACCAAAAATACGGCTGTTGGACAGTAAATCCGACTTTACTGTTGTTGTGAACTCTAGTGAAGGAAAAAGTGGAGAGATGGGTTTCAAGGAGTAACTCGAGATACCACGTAACTCACGTTTATTTTCCACTTATTGACACCGTACAATAACGTAATAGGATGCGACACTGAATGCAGTGAGCACCGATTGAACGAACGAGATCGCGTATAGCTATGTGATTATGGTGTGTCAGTATGACAAGGTCGATATGAACAGCTCGAATGTACAGCAGTATGCCGGACGAATTATCAGTGAATTCCCCGAGCGGTAACCGCACCTCTCTTTTATACAATGTAGGGCGATCGCTTCGGAAGGTTTGAGGAGTAGGGAGTTTGAAATTAGGCAAGTAGGATCGCAGCAACGTTCGTTAGGGCAATGCCCTAATAACCGAAGCTACGTGGGACACAAAGGAAAAAAGGTAACGGCTTGATCTGAAGGAAAAACAGGAGACGACGGCCCGCAAGACAATGTTGTGCGTTCAACAAACTTTCGGTGCGAGGAGGTTTACATCGGCGGTCGCTCACCTCGCCGGTTGTTGTCGAACTCGAACAGCTGATATCGCTGGTGAGGCAAAAACAACTGAGTTTGATGGCATATACCTCACCAGTGTCGTATAGAGGAAATACAAACACGGAACTGTCTATACGGCTCGACTTTGCCGTGCGTTGTCATTAAAAAAGACCCGTGAGTTTTTCGAACAACTGTATATCCCTTCTCGGTAGGAAACCATAATTTCTATATGGAATTCAGTTGGCATATTTTAAGGGGGTAGCTTTAGTAGTCAAAAGCGCTAGATAAAAGATCAATCTAGGCCTCAATCGTCCTCAAAATCATTTTTTCACGTTTACTGTTGCAGTTTTATGAAAATAGTATCCCACACGAATCTACCCCCTTAACATCGTCGCATATACATTATGATGATCTCCGATAAAATAATATTAGATTGTTGACTCGAACGGTGCTGGGTCGGGAGACATTTTAATTTTTCGGTATACGGTTGTAAACCGTAACGGTGGAATGTTTCGTTTGAGGTGACTGTCCAAACATTTATTTCCGAAGGTCTGTCGGCCTTTCCGATGAAGACGCGACGAAGGAGCGAGGGTAGAGAAAGAGAGAGAGAATCCTGGGCTTCCTGGGATCTCGTTTGTGTTTGCGCGCGGCTCTTCGAAGGGAGGAAACGAGTTCGGCGAAAGTTAGACGAAGAAAGGGGATTGCTTCAGTCTCCGCGTGGCGAAAAGTTCGTCGATCCCCGAGAGGTACGGGAATCTGCGTTCTTAGCCGAAGACGTTTCTATTGAAAGCTTTCTTTTCGGGTCGCACCTGACGGATCGACTTATCGCAAGTTTTGTCGTTTCCCGTCCTACCACTCGAAATGGACGAAAGGAACGCGCCCGCGGGGGTGGAGGGGTGGTGGTCGTGAGACGGAAGAAGGGCGTGAACGAGTTCGGGAGAAAAAGCCGGCGGGTCTCATGGAATACGAATTCCCTGAATAAGAATAGGATCTGGATACTCAAGGTCGACGAGGAGCTAAGCTCGAGGAATAAAGTTAGTTAGAAGCGGTGAGAAGGCGCGAAATATTCCGTTGAGATTGGAAGAATTCCAGAAATACTGGGGAAACCGCGGCGGCGGTCACAGTACCCGTCGGCGAATAGATTAAAGATTAAAGAACAGCCGCGGAGAGGATATCAAGGTTTTATTAAATATTCAACTATCTCCATCCATAATATAGATATCGGTAATAGAAAAACTGCGGCGAAGTTGGTTATCTTCAGAAGTTTGGTTTCGCCGTGTGCCGAGGAGAATTGAAAGTGAATTCACGTTTGGCGAAAGAGCTGTTCCCAGGGCCAGGCTAGACACACGGTCTTGCGCCCCTGAAATATTCCTCGAACGCGATCACGCAAATTACATTTAAATGTTTCGCGGGAGGAAGTTATACTTCGCGGAAAGGATGGATTTGTACGTGCAGATAAATTGCTGCGAACTGTGCCAGCACGCGAAGAATCCACCACGAAATGTTCAACGCATTAATTTGATTTCATCACTCTAATTAACGAACTTGTTGATTTCTGTATTTCTTCATCATAATTTGTTGTACAGACTGATGTTCTTTAAGTAGAGGTCTGCGTGAGCCCGGAAATGTCGGGTATTTGAAGTCGGACGGGTCGAGACGAGACGTTTGCGCCTGTGAAGTTTGTTGATAACTACTTACTAGTAAGAAGTTTGTGTTGATAACCTTGAGCTCACGCACTTCCGAATAGAACTCCTTGTTTACGTTCTTCGAAGACATTTTCAGTTATGACATCCAATGTTTGTAAATACTGTACATAGATCGATTTTTTTGAAGTCGTGGATATATTTTTGTTAACGCCCTGTATCTAAGAAAACTGCGGACCCTAAGAAAATGCGACTTAGAACAAAGCGCTTAATATTTCCAGTGGCGTACACTCTCGTTTCTCCGGCGCTCGAAAAATTTCGTTTAATTCTGTGCGCGGGTGGCGAGGAGCAAGCTTTGGGGTTCATTTCGAGAATATGTCCACTGGGCATAGCATCAGAGTATATTGACACGGGGGATGGCAGCGTTCAGCTTCTTGTAACACGCACGGAGACCTCAGAGGTCTCGGGCGAAGGGCCCTACACGGTAACCTTGCCCCCTGTCGTAAAAATGCAAAGTGTTCCGCGCGAATAAAAAGCTTCCCCTGATCGGCGCGAACCTCATGAAACTTTCAGAAGAAACGACTACAGCGCCGACAGGAGAGCGCCGCTGCGTACGGAATGCGTTGTCGATGTTCCTTCCTCCTACGCCATCTTCTTTTTTTTCCCTCCCTATTCGACGTCCATTCTCCCGCACGGCAGTTCCGTATCCGGCGGAAGCGCGGGCTTCCGCTGCAACGCGTTACGTGACTACGTTGATACTTTCCCAGCCGACAGTTTTATTCGAGCATCTTTCCACTTCTTCGCGGTGTTGCCTTCTGCCAGTTTACTTTCGTTCGCCTTGAATACTCGTCGGAAATCTTCGCTCTTCGGGGAGACCTTGCGTTAATAAATGGTCGAAGTTGCTCGTCGGAGAACGATCATGGGAGAACACTGTTTCATACACGCGGTGAGTAACCAGATACTTGAATCTCTTTTACAATTATGAACTCGAATGAAATGGACACCCAATATTTCGAATTAATTTATACGGTTCTGCAACAGAGAGTAGAGTCGAAGCCAAATATCCGCTTTCCGAATAGATTGACCCAAATAGCCGATCACTCGGACAAAGGAACCCGAGACAGTTCCACAAACCGTTCATTGTTGATTGTGTAAAACAGGAATCGGATCGTCAGATTTCACCGCTGATATTACAATTCCGCGGGCCGATCATTTTGTATACATCGCGGAGAATAATGGAAACATTGTGCTCGGTGGCAACGTCGTCTATTCTATCCGGACAGAAACCAATATCTGTGTCTCGAGATCCTTCTGGGAGTGGCTGATTTTTCGCTGAACGGAGATTCAAAGGAGTCTCTTCTATTTTCCGAACCTGTTACCGGAAGTCTCGCCGGCGCACGTGGACTATCTCTCACGGAAGACGTGGCAAGCCTTTTCTGCGCATTTGACAATCCTACACCGCAGACGGCGAATAGATGTGCGCCGGATAGCGGTGAGGAAGAGAGATGTTGCGTGCTAAATTCTTTCTTCTTTGCCCGACGGTCTTTCCTCTCCGTTTTCGCTCTCGTTCCCGTTTCCGTTCCCACCGGATGACGAGTTTTCGTGACGAGGGCTCTACGTGACGGTCCCGATACTCGTTCGGTCGTTCGTTGGTCGGTCGTTGTCGCCCTTCCTGCTTCCTCGTGCCTTATATCCCGGGGAATACCGCCCGGAAACGTTGGCTAGAAAGAATGGGTTTGGTCAAGATCGTTCCTTCGGCTACGTCGAGTACGTGTTGCGCCCTCGGCGATCCGACAGCCACGGTAATTGAAACCGCGTAATGCAAAAGCCGCTGAATTACTTAGATCCTGCGCGCCGCTCAATTCCCTTACCCGTAAATTTCGTAACGTTGATCGTTTTATCAACGTCCCTGCCTCCGAATGCTGCAGAGTCCACCTGCCGAATTCCTGCGCCGCAAGATCGCACTACAGTAATGTCTCGATACAGGAATCCTTGGGGTCCGAAGAGAAGAGAAGAGATTCGACTAACCCCCACCTTGAACGCTCACGTGGCCTTCAGAGTTGACACAGACTAAAAAAGGATGATATTGACTTGAATCACCAAAATACTGATTCAAGGTTATCTAATGTTGCTTCAAATATCATTGATATGTCGCGTGTCTGCAACATGTGTAAATGAAGAGTAAAAGACTGACTCGTTCGGATAACGAATTTGTTTAACTCTACTGCGAGTCGCGCGATGTTATGAAGAAGAATTGGATTTCCATTTCCGCCGTCTCACGGCGCGGCGCTCGTAGGACTTCCGGGAAGAGGAACAGCAACGACCGAGGGAGACAATCTCGAAACAAACGAGTGCTGTGTAGTAGACGTACAATAGAAATACTACACGTCTGTGTCACTCGCGCTCGGCTATCTCTCTTTGTCTCCAGCCATAAAATAACAATAAATATCTATTAGTCAATGAGGGTGAAGTTGAAGTAACTCTGCATTTTCCGAGTGGTACAATACTTTAGCGGAGACACTGTTTTATGGTGGAAATTAATAAAGTGTCAGTTGATAATTCTAGAGAGCTAATAATTGGACTGCGGATTGTATGCATTTCTAGGAACAATGAACAGAAGATCTCGATTGTATTATTTGTGACTTGTCGAAATTACTAACGGAACACATCTATGCAGTTCCTGATTCTTGCAGTTGATAAGCGACATTATTATTTTGCATAAAGGTTCTAGTAAAAAAAACAACAACGATGTCAGTAAGAATTAAGAAAATTGCCAGTAAAATACGATTGAGAATAGCAATTTATCGGGTCCAATTGCCCACCGTTTAGCAAATGTGATCCCGCAAAGAGATCGACCGGAGACGGCTTCGTTGTGGAGCAACAATTTCTTTTGTATCTCGACTCGTGAGGCTGGCGCGGGCGATGCGTGGAGCAAAGGCAGTTAAGATGTTATCGCATTTCGCAGTGGCTAACTCAAGGGAATATCTCTGCCCTTCGGTATCCATCCCCGTTCTGTTTCTCTTCCAGTTTCTGGCTGCAGCCCCTGTCCGAGTCGGCAAGTCCGATTCTTATCGATTTTGGCCTCGCCACTTCCAATCAGGATGGAGCTTTCGCCTTCCTTTTTACTCCGATTTCCGTTTCTTTCCATTGGTTCTTGAATCGCACTGAATCTTCCTAATGGACCGCTGTATCACGTATTAATGCCAGATGTTATTGGTTTCTTGGTTTGACCTGGTTCTCGTACTATCGCCGCGATCGTACGGAGTGTTCCGTACCACGGACATTTTATAAATAATGCAGTACAAACGATTTATAATACCTTCCTCGTAATCTAGTAAAATCACGAAAATGTAGCTCGGACAAAGAAAAACTCTGCGAACTTCCTCTTGAACTCTCGTCGAGTGAAATTCTACACTGATTGGAAAGGAAAATCGATACTCCGGATTAATTATAAACTATTTCTAATATCCGTAGGATTTTTCAGTCAGAACCAATAACCAGACAATGAGTGCGTTCGCAACTTCATTAACACTTTACCTACCGAAATCCTATTAATAGGATTTTCAATAATTGTGCTGTATCAAAATAAAGAATAGAAATTTTCTTTTACTTTGTAATCTTAAATGAAACTATTAGATAATGTTATTGAGGGTGACTTGTTAATTCATAATGGAAATTGCTGTTGCTATTGAAGGTTTCATTAGAAAGTGTTTAGCCATGTACCATAGAGTTTTCAAAATTGTGCAATAATCACCGGTTGGTAATGTGTTAACACGTTGGGTGCTATGATAAGAATGATCTATGATTAATTGATAGATTGTAATAAAAATTAATTTTCAAGTTTGGTGAAAGAATCGTCACCCATACACACATGGTTGACGTCGTGATAGTCAGACGAATTAAATACGAGTCAAGGATAATAATAAATGGGCGATCGGTTTCATTCAAAATTATATCTGATTGGATTTCATCCTGCCTCGTTTCCCGTGGGTCCATAAAAATTCGGATTATAGCGATAGGTATTTGGATTAAAATTTCTCATAATATCGGTATCATTTGTACAAATTTTCGAGTATCTCTCGGCTGAACAGCAAAGTAGTAAATCCGTTGTGCCGCGTTCGTTGTCCGCAAAATTCGAATATCAGGTTTTACTCGCGCGGCGCGGCGCGGCGTGCGCGTTCACTAGGTGAGGAAGGCAAATCGATTCACGTGTTCACAGCGGTAACGATTTCTCATCCCGCGTCCGACTTTTATTCCTTCCTATCGGTAGTTAATGCTCGATTATCATATAAACCGTGTCCGACATGCCATAAAAACAGAGTGTAGCTACCGGAGTGTTGCTTTTACAACGATTACGAGCACGAAAGAACTCTCTCTCTCCTGCTTTTCTCCTTTCTCTCGGATCTAGGAAGTTTTATCGCGAGCGACCCCGAGGACTCTGTGGATTAATCTTTCACTCGGCGCTATTGTTATGTCCTTTGAATCTCCGTGATAGCCGGGGGGTCAAACGTGGCTCTTAATACAGCGATCACCACTTGCAGCTTGTTCTTCTTCCGGGTCGCGTATAGACCCGCCAGGATACAAGGGAACGGCTTCTGCGGATCGCCATAACTCGGGATTAAAACGGTGATTCAAGACGATCAGAATCGAGGGCCGATCGGAAGCTACACACCCTCGCGGGCCACGCCTTTTTACTTTTTATCAAAGTCTCGGTCCTACGTATAATCCCCTAAACGATTCGACTCCCCCAGTACCTCGTTCTCCGGGTCCCAGGCTCGCTCGTGATAGATTTCGTTATAGGAGATAAAACTCTTTAATGGCGGAGTTTGATCAAAGGCGACCATTCAGTGTCGTTCGGGTTATAAATCCGCATACTCGAATCAGGAGACCGTTTCCCTGCCGAGGAAGGATATCAGCGAATCGACGCTCGTTTTGACGTTCTTTTCTTATCCTCTTTTTGTGGAATATTGATCGCCACGTGTCCGACGTAGTACGCGATTTATCGAAAATGATGAAAGCGATTTCTGGATTAAATCTCGAATGATCAGATAGGTATGTCTTGCGCTGAGTAATTGATACTTTGAAGTATATTTGAAAGGATAATATCTGAAGAGCGCTCATCTTCACGCGGAACGAATTTCAGAATTATGGACCGAATTATGCACCGCGTCGTAGACACTCACCGATCACATCCTACCCTATTCATTTTTAAAAATCAATTTCCACTCTTTCAGTTTTTCTAACTGGCAGAAAGTAATTTGAATAATCAATAATTAAAATTGTTTACGTGTAAAAATATTTCCCATTCGGAGTCCAATTATTTCTGTCTGGATATCGAGAAACAAGAAAAACAGTGAAAGCTACTAGATTTTTTTTCGTGCACCGCTCGCAAGAGAAATAATTAACTAGCCTTCCTCTTCATATCAGAATTTTATCATATAAATCCTGTTTGATTAAACGTCCGCTCAATTTGCTCTGTCGATGTTGTAGTTAATGAACTGAACAAAATAATTTCACGAGAATCAACAAAACTGCGATGGACATCGATTTATTAGCAGACTGAACGCGTTCCTCCATCCATACGCTTTTCACCATCGTTTCCGCTCATTTCAGTTAGAGAGCACCTTTTACTCTTGATTTATCGTGCTCGTTGCTGCGAACGATCGAGCGAATTAGCAACATCTATTCCCTGAATGGCACTAATTCGATTTTATCGACGGTCACGGCCCTGGAGGGACGAAGGGAGACGCACTTAGCTCTTTTCTACCATATCGATATTGCCACGACGACATAAAGGCTCGGTTGTCTAAGGTCGAACAGCCTCTATTGAAACCTTTCGAGCGTTCACGCGTTTTATCTCGAAGTTATTAAATGCTATCTCAAGATTTCATTATTTATATCTTATCGTTGATTACGAAAAACCATGCTACTAGGTTGTGGATCTTTATTCAGTTATAGTAAGTGTTACAGAGTAGATGAAATCAAGGACAAAGTTGAAATGTAACATTTCTGTTGAGCAAAGATTTCTGTTCTAGTAGCGAGTTTTATTCCTGTCCGTCTTCTATCAATTAATCTCTGAGAAGGTGAATTTGCATAAAGATCCCCCGTTTATTTGTGACGATAAATTGTAATCTCGAGACCTCTTCGTCTCCATTTTATAACGTAGAAATTGCTTGAACCGTTAATGTGGGCTAGATACGACTCCTGTTAACGGTGCTATGTTTTATGTATCCGAGGAACCCTTGAAAATTTATGTTTTGGGAGAGGGTGGTTGAAGTGAAGCATGGGATTAGAGGAAAGTGAGCTTAATTACTGCGAGCAATTTCAGCTGGAGGAAAAGTGGTTTTCTACATCTTGATTATAATTCACGTATAAATAATTCGTTTGCATTGTACCCGGTGAACTATTACGTTGCAGGCGTTCAACCAATTTTCAGAATTACGGTAAGCGATCCGTAAATGCTTCCGCAGCACCAACTATATATCAATTCTTATATTCAACCCCTAATTGAAAATCCCTTATTCGTTTCTCTTAGTTTACAGGTTCAATTGAATTCGTTTATTTACCATTTTCTATGTTTTAGAATTGTATATTTCAATTTATCTCGGTAATACTAATTTTACGATGGTCACACCGAGTGGCGTTCAGGTTAGTGAAAGAGGTAAATAAATTCGACGAATGGGAACGGATTAACTGCGTGTTCGACGTAAATTTAGTATACGTAGAATGCCGAGTAGCTTCTGACAATTCCGCTGGGCACGGATAACAGCCTGTTGTTACCTTACTCACGGAATTGATCTGGTCGTAAGTGCGATTCAGCGAGGAAGCGAAAGAAAGATATAACGATTAGCAGGCCGTAACCTAACGAGGAAACAATCCAGGAAGTGGAAAGGCGTGGTCAGATAAAATGGCCTCCAACCTCGCGTTCACACGGACCCGGATTTCCCTGTTATCACTCGAAATCCCTAATGGCGTCGATTAACGCGGGTCAAATATTCACGCCTCCCTCGCTCCAGCGTAAAGCAACGTTTTTATTTCCACGGTGATTGCGATCTTTTGCCGCTGAATTGCAAATTAGACTCACACGTTAACATGCTCACTTAACACAAAAAAAGAAACGTGTATTCGAGACATTTCATTTCCACAGACATACACTCGACAGGCTGGAATTAAAATTAATTTTCTTGATCGAAACTTGATATTATTTGATTTATGTACATGTACATAAATGCGCGACGCGTGGAACAGTTTTCACGGATTAGATCTGCAAGATGGCGTTATAGTATTCATAAATACTATTTACGATTGTGTAATTTCAGTTTCACGGGACCAACGAATACGGATTAAGCGTGCGGGTCGCTCGAGGAATGTCGCTTTCGTATGCGGTTACAATGTAATTATGGCTGTAATTCAAGTAGTATAGATTCCAACTAGAAGCACCTTCGCGTTCGTGAGATTCAGCAGTAATTTGTCGTTCCAATTTCTTTCGCTTTAATGAAAGCAGATACAGAAGGTAGATACGGGGGATTAACGTAATGCCGCGGATAAATCGAGCGAAAAACGGAAATGAAAGTGCTCCACTTTACAACGAGTTAACAATTTGTGCCCGGTCTCCGCGCAAGGAAATGGGTAGAGCTCGTTTAAAAATCTTTGATACCTACCGTGAAGGAAGTAGGTCGTTGCTCCGGGGCAAGAACCGAGGAGAATTAAGCTCTCGCCTCCTTCGCTCCACCATTTTTCTACCCTCCCGGTTGTCCTTCGTTCTGTATCCCCGCGCTGCGAACTTGTGTACACCAGCAACATACCTCGTGGCGTTCATTTTGCGCCGGAGCTGAGAATTTACATCGCTGTTTTCACACTACCGCTCGATTATAAATTATCGTGCACGTTTCCCCGATGGAATTCGGTTACGGAATCTCTAATGTTTATCGGTAATCACGCGATATTCGATGCTCGAACATATGCGATGCTCGAAAACGTGCGATTGAACAGGTAGATATTGTTTCTGATATACGGAATATCCGATAGATATTAGTTTAACTACTCCTATTCTGATTACGGGAAACCAAGTCCATAGGGAATTCGAAAAATTCTATTCGTGACAGCTAATAACGAATTTTTCGGATTCAAGAGATCTGTACAGATTCAATTCGATTCGAACTCGAACTCGAACTCAAGAGACAGAATAGTTATGCTTGACTCAAGGCATCCGATGGAAACTATGTCAGAGTTAGGAAACTCGATAGAAGCTACCTTAAACTTAGGGAACCCGACAGAAGCTGCCTCGCAAGAGATGCGGTAGAAGCTACCTTCGATCTAGACCGACTGGATCGAAAGTCGTATCGGAGGGACTTTGCATTCTTTGTGGTTCTACTGACGTTCGTTCGTAGTGTCTCATAGTCTCAAAGAGTCCAGCAGATCCTCAAATCCAAATATCTCAAACCTAACTTTTATAGCTCTTTGGTAAATTGGATTTAGAGCAACCTGAATACGTTGATCCCAAGCTATAGTCTTTCAACACTGAGCGTGCCATAAGAAGCTCCCAAATTTTGATGTCAAAGCTGGTCCGAGTTACGACTCTTGAATCCAGGCTGCACTATTTGTGGTCTCGAAGTAAAGGACTTTGTATCTGACTTTTGTATTTCTTGTTTGTGGGGCATCGTGCGTTCAAAATATTCTCTGCGGAGTTTCGCATGTTCAAAGTGAAGCACAGAATATTTTCAACCGGGGAAGTGATTGTGAATTCTGGTCGATGCTCGTAAAGATTGCGCAGTCGATGAAGGTCTGTCTCTTGCATGTAAAGAGGTCTCCATCGGATCCTATGAATAGCGGTTTTCTTCAAATCCTTTGACGTCCGAGTAAACGACACGAGGTCTTTTGCGTTCAAGATGACCTGCGTAAGATCTTCAGAGCCGAGACTGCACCCAGTCGAGTCTCTTATGCGCGGGATGGCTTCTCTCGCATCGATTTGTTCACTTTTTAAAAAAAAAAAAAACACATTATCCCCGTATCGTCAACGCCGCACGTGCGCGCGCTCGCTCCATAATCCTTCGTTTTTCATCAGGGTGTTACGTTCCGCAGCTTTATCCCCTCTGTCTCGCCGGTTTCTGTTGCACGGTAATTTTAGTCGCGATGAGATTAACTCGATACGGGCTTCTGGCAAATGAAATAAAACGTTCCACACTTCGTCGAACGAGCTCCAATGTTTGCACGTGAATAATTACGGCGCGGCGTCGCGACGCGAGCATCTGCCGCAGACACTTGGAAAAACTGATGACAACGCGCGAGCGCACGATTTCTGTAACGCGCGATACCCGCGGCGCTTATTAACCGATGCTACGTTTCAGTTAATGAACCTGTGATTAGCAGCGATTCCCTCTCGCGCTTTTTTTTTCTTTTTACTGCAATCGCACGGGATGGAATGGAAGCTCCACCAGCGGGGAATTTTATTTATACGATAGCGCTGTTACAGCTTTCAATGCGACTGCCGCGATAATCTCGAACATTCTTTTCATTTTTTCAAAATCCAATATTTCATGTTTAATAAAGAGAGCCGTTTTTTATTATTTATACGCCCGATGAAAATGGACGTCTCATTCCAGCCGTATATTAAATTCTGGAATTATATGAAAAATGATCTTTCGCAGGTATTTCGATATGTCGTTGAGGGACACGGACGGGATGCATCGAAGTAATGTAATTCTTTATTTCAATTATAAATATGTATTAGCGGCATGGACTATTGTTTGAGTTTGCGAGGGGATAGAATAAAAGAGCCTGGTTACATTTACAAATTCAATATTTGTTTGTGTCGATTTCCGTTGTCCGTTCCGAATTCCTCTTTTTTCGCATTCATTTTCCAATCTGTCAATATTAGGCGAACGATAGGATACGCATTTATAAAGCCCAATCACGGGCACGCACAAAAGCATAACAGCTTTGTTAATTTTGTAATACAACTTTAAATTACCGCTCCGCTGTATTTCAATGGCAAATGTTTCAGCAAATATTGCTCATTTATTCCCTGGTGTATACTAAAATTTCCGCTAATTTAGAATCATTCTTTTCTAAGAATCGTGTAATTTAAGTCTTCAGAAGTGTCTCTGTACAACTTCATGTTCGAATGTATAATCCTCGATGTTTCCAGTTGTAACTTAAAATTTTAAGAAGAATCGATATTTTTCAGCAAAAAGATTTCCCCTGAAATCTTCGCATAAAAAAAGCATTCCATCGCAGTCGTTAATGGTCTAAAAGAATTTGCAATTCACTTTTGATCGTTGAACCGATTCAAAAGTGTCTCTGTACTATATCAAGTTTGAATGTATAATCCTCGATGTTTCTAGTTGTAACTTAAACTTTTAAGAAGAATCGATATTTTTCAGCGAAAAGATTTCCCCTGAAATCCTCGCATAAAAAAAGCATCCCATCGCAGCCGTTAATCGTGTAAAAGAATTTGGAGTTCACTTTTGATCGTTGAACCGACGTTAGCGTAAAACTCGAAAATGTATTCGGGCGTAGTTTTGTATTTTTCCGCGAGCAGTTCGCCTAACCGTTGATGCGGAGTTCTTTACGTACTGTTCCAATCGAAAGAGCCCCGGCGAATGATCAAAGCTCGTTCCCGGCTGCACAGAGGGGAATGTACTTTTCTCGACGGAGGCGGCAGTACGTTTTCGCATCGATATGAGAAATGCATTGATTTCTCGCGCGGCATAGCTGAGCAGGAACGCAGCGCGAAAAGACGCTGAGTCCGTCGTCGGGGTTTGGCACGCGGACGTGTTCCGTTGCACGGTTGCAGTGCTCACGTTTAAATGTATATTTTCCGGTGCATTAGTCGTCCAAGTTTCTTCACAATGTTTCCTTTTTCTCGGTGGAGTTATTTCGCGGCGTGGCACGGCTCGGCGGCGAGGTAACCGGCCCGGCCCGCTTCGGATATTTTTCTTTTTCCCAGTTTTCGCCGGGAATTCAACGCGAAGAAAGAAACTTTGCTCGTCTGCGAAAGTACACGGAGAAAACTGGTCATTACCTGAGAAATCGACGGGGCGCGCGGCTTAGAAAACGCGGGGAGAAAGGAGGGCGCCAGCGAGCACCGAGGAAAATGAAGAAGGCCACTCTGACCTCGTTAAACAGCGCTCTCCCTCTCTCTTTCTCTCTCTCTCTCTCTCTCTCTCTCTCTCTCTCTCTCTCTCTCTCTCTCTCTCCGAAAAGATGAGAGAGGCGGGCCCGTCTTTTTTCTCTTCTTGGATCTCGCGTCCTTCATTTTTTGAAAGGCTGCGCGAGCGCGGTTAAGACGATTTGCCGGGTCGGGGGCGATGGATCATTCTCGTTTAAAGGGCGCAGCGCGCTCGCCGAGCCGCAATTACGGTAATGTTTTCCCTAGCAGCGCTCGGTTCGGGCCAACGACGGCAGTCCGCTAGAGAACTGGAGCATCCAATTATCTGACGTCCGATTGGTGGGCTACTTGACGCCCAACTCCGAGAACACCGCGTGATACGCTTTTCAACTTTGTTGCCGCCTTTTTGCGATTGGAAACGAGATCGAGCCGCGTCCTACAAAGTGCTTTACTTTGTAGAAACATGAAGCACGCGAATGGCTCATCTTGGATGAAGTGTTCTTTCTTTGAAACTTCTTCTTCGTCCTGTGAAATTAACTCTGGAGTTGCGGAAATGAATTGTTTTTCGTAAGTAGGTCTTCCGTGTTTAAATTCTACCCTCAGGGTGTTCATACGTTATGATCAGGACGCGAAGAATACGTAGAATGTAGCTAGAAAATTGTAATATTCGGATATGACGTGTTTAAATAATGAGACACTGACACGAGAGATTCTACTGCAACGCATTCACATTCGCATTCACTTTCACATCAATATCACTTATCTATCAGTGACATGTGATTAAAGTTCTTGGTCAACAGAATTCTAATTTGTTATTTTGAGTCGCCGCTGGTGGTTGTTATTGTAATTTTAATAAACAGGACGGTATCGGGTCGAAAGTAAACCGGCTCCTTTAAAGTGAACCATCTTCTGGAATATCAAAATTAATTTCACTTATCGCCATGTTCTTCGTCCTGTATGCTTTTGGCTGTTTGCGAAACATGATTACCGGGTTCAGAAATGGCGGCCGCAACCGGTTCGTTTCAAAGGCCCGGTACATATTGACGTTCACGTCCACGCTGCACGCGAATTATTTAGCAAAATACTGTGTATCGTTTATGCGAATTTCTACAAATCGTTATTAGCACGCCGAGTCGTAGCAAAAAGGATTGTATTATTAGCAGTTGGAGAGCAACGTACTCGAAATTACCGAGGGAAATGAGGTCGATCTACTGACTTTAAATTAAAGCCTCCGGTCTCGTTATTCATCTCTCCTATTCCGAAAATATCCAAAGCGGCATCTCATCGATATTCCCGTGTACCTACGCTGCAACCGGTCGCATCATCGCATATTCCATTTCCTTTGAAAATCGGAGAGAGCTGACATCCGAGCCGCAAACCGTCCTCTTCCCCCGTGATCCGATAAGAAGGCTTCTTGACCCAACGAGGTCTCGGCTCTCTCGTATCTTCTCAGACGTGCTCTTCGCGACTCCTTTCCACGACCACCGCACCGCTCGAATCCGTCTGTGAAATACAACCAGCGAAATTGAAGGTAAATTAATGATCGGTGCCAGGTCTCGTTCGACAGCAATTACCGGTCCCTTTGGGAACGAAGTCCAGGAAGATCGCGGCGGGTTGGTGCAGCGAGGATAGACAGACTGTGAACGAGAGAACTGGTGTGTCCCAATGTTGGAGGGATAGAGAGGGAAGAAAGCGAAAGGGTGGAGGGCCGAAGAAGGAATTTAACCGAACCTCCCTGTAATTTCTCGTTCATCCCTTCGCAAACTTGATGGTGCTAGGGTTATGCTGAAGGAGTCTCGAGGTGACGGCGCGGGTGGGTCGCGCAGAGACGGCAACCTCGGGTTCACCCGAAACGACAGAGGGCGGAACAGGGATGGAAGACGGACGAGTTCGCTCCTGGAAGGAGCAAGTTACCTCTTCGGGGGCCGGCGTGCACTAGGTGAGTTATTGGCGTTGCGTTAGACGTCACATGCAGCGCAGACCCGGCAAACCTCCGCCCGAGAGTGCTCCGCCAGCTTCCTATCTTCGGCAAGTAAGACGCAACGTCAGGTGCAAGACAAACATCTCAATCCTAACCAGATGAACGCGCGGATGACACCAGTCGACCTGCTCAAAGGTGGATCCCCTGTTCTTACGCTCCGCGATGTAATGAGGGCGCTAATGCAATTGTCGCATTTAGAGGTCTCCCGAGGGATTCCGCAGCGAGGTGCGATGCGATCCGTGTGAACCAATGTACGCCGACGATCGGGTTTGCTTCGTCGACGAGAAGCGAATTCACGGCTGCAGACAGCGCGATGGTTCTGAAAATGTTTGTTTAAACAGGGTGGGTTTTTCTCTTCACGCCAACTTTTGATATTCAAAGCTTCACGTGTGTTGCTGCGTTCTGAAGGGGTTGTGCAACGAACACACAATTGTCGCGTGTAACAATTACAAAACAATGAATTAGCTTATTTGTTTGAATTACGGTTCGGATTACGCAATTAGTTTTTCCACGAACGAAATCGAAGGATCACGTATTTTATTATCACACGTTACGAAATTCATTGCAGAGCGATTCCCGGCGCAGTTAACAACGTTACGTAACCCGTAGCGGAGCAGAATGTAACAATTAATATAGCAGGGGCCAGGGCGTCACGTGCGACTGCATCTATTTGGCTTGCAGGTAATCCGGGAGAAAAACATTTCTACCCGCGAAGGGGAGCAACGACAAGAAAGAGTGCATCGCGCTGCAAAATCCCGAGAAAAACGAGGTTGCATTGTTCCCCTATTGACTTCCCGATCGTCCCCGGGCCGGTGTACTCGCACGGTGCGGTACATGAGAAATACACTGTTGCCAGATGAATAAAGAAAATGGGCAGCCGTTGGTACGGCCGTTTCTCTTGTGCCGCAGAGAAGAATGTGACATTGTCGGCCCGACCAGCGGAATATATTGAGAGTCATCTCTTTCGATCACGGGGAACGGTAACAGCAGCTCGAAAACGCGTTTCGAGGATTACGAACGTGTCCTCAGTCCATTGGAAACCAATGGGCACGTTTCTGATTCACTGTAGCCGTCCCCGACGCTCCTTCAATTCCTTTTGTCTGAATCCATTGATTGTTCGCCGTCTTAATTTATACACGGCTGAAAGTCGCGCACAATGCAAGTTCATTGCATTCACGATGCATTTATTTAGTCAGCGGTGCAGTCAACCTTTAACTCTGATTCTATGTCGTTCAGCAGTTTTTTTGCGCGATTGTGTGCGTGTCTGATATAAAGAGAAGATAAGACGGTTTTTATCGAACAGTTGATTGGAATTTTTATTGTTACGTTTTTTACTGCATCGTCAGCTCGTATTCCTTTGTTTCTGAAAGCTGTGTCAGTCATTTATTAACTTAAAGATCAATCTTCCATCTTGATGAGCATTGAACGACTACTTAAGAATTTGCACAAAATTCTACCAGTTTATTTTTTCATCTAGAACACGTACCCGACGACGGGTGGACAGGCGTGTAACGAAGATGGAGCTTTCAATTTTATTAAATCTTTCGTAGCTATTTTTAACGCGAACTCATCGACGCGTAATGGGCGATATGTACGTGCGAATTTAATGGGATGACCTATTAACACCTTCCGTCGACACGGCAATTTTCTCCGTAGGCTATTGAAAAGGAACGACTTTCATCGATATTCGGAATGGGTATTTCATTACGTGTATTGTTTTTAGTGCACGTCACGTTGCGCGAGGGTCCAGCGTTGTCGATTGACGGAGAGAATTATAGGGGTTTAATAGCTCGAATACGTATAGCGACGGAGTTGCCTATAATCGATCAAAGTCAAAGGTCGATTGGGTGCTGCCAGGTCTCTCTTCAAGTCGAGAGTAGGTCGGGCCAACGGTTTAGGTATTTGTTCCTGTCGATGCGGAGAGAGAGAGAGGTGGTTACCGAGTACCGAGATCACCATCGTATCAACTTTGCCAGAAAGTTCCTTATGTAAATTTTTTTTACGACCCGGGGAAAAACGAGAAGCAATTCGCCAAGTGCCGTTCGGGACCGTTCTTCGATCCCCTAAACGCCGGAAACGTCTTGCCTTCCCATTTTCCTGCCACACGGGAACGAGTGTAACGTTAATCCGTATAGAACCCGCTATAAATATTTCCTTTGCGACAAGGAAAATGAAATTACGTATTACCCAATTCTACAGAGATTAACGACGGTTATTATTGGCATTGTCGAGTGCGTTAACGACGCCGATATCGACCCGTGGTCGGCTGCATTACCAATTAGTGCTGTCCGTTTACAAATGTATTTGCTATCAATATTAAAGTAGTTCCTGAAATATCGATGACATGTGGATCGAATTTAGCCCGCGCTCCGTTAATGTAATATTATAATTAATAGATTATGGAGTTTTCTGCACTCTGATCAGTCAAAATTATTCATGTTTTGCGAAAATATGATACCTCTGGTTTCTATTTCGCGAAGTTAACCGACGCGCAGTGAACGAGCAGCTCGTACGTGTCATCAAGGCCGAAGTGGTTAAACGACACAACACTGTCAAGATGCTTGAAGCTGCAGGAGCATTTCAATTTTTGAAGTTCACTTCATTTCCCGCAAGTGTTCCAGGTCTCGCAGACGGCATTGTACAGCCTCGATTTACTTTTACACGGGGGAGGTCGCGTGTTTCCGGTTGCAGCAGAAGTTTTCCTGCAGCCGGTATTTATTCGCGCGACCCTCCAGGTCTCCGAAACAGTCGACTAAAATTCCTGGCGCGTCTGGAGGCGTGCACCCCCGCGTCTACCGCCGCCACCCTAAGCATTATGGAAATGGGATCGCGTTCTCTCGGAATGGGCAGAGTTTTTCAATACGCGCGGCGGCGCGGCGGTGATCTCTCGTTAAGAAGGTCGAGCGAATAGGCTGCGCTCACTGCGACGCAGGCAAATCCCCCGGACGTTATCGGGGGGCGGGATCGATCGAAATCGGATCGGCCGACGTCGATAAGGAGGAGCTTAATACCTCGGGCCCGTCTGTCGATAACCCGAAGAAGAGTTTAGTCGAGTGAGAGTACATTTGTCTTGGGTCCGGGTTGTAAAGTATAGTTCCACGGGCGACTCGGCTTCGATCCTGGCGCACCTCCGCTTCCGGGTTTGGCTCCTGATGGAATACGTGCGTGGACTGCGCCCGCGATCTCCGGCAAGTCCCGTTTTTACGTAAGAGCCGGCGGGACAGGTCTCGTTTCGCGTTGACGAGGAACTTTCTGCCGCTCAGCCTCGATTAGCGTCACTACCCGGAATCGAACTCGCCGGATCGAAAACGTTGTCGACGCCGAGCTCCACCAACCTTGTCTGGCGTTTAATCGATCCTCGCTATTCCGCTTTTAAACCCTCCAGCCGAAAGGACAGGGCCGAGATCGAGTACATTTCCTCACGATACACCAGCAGTGCACGGTTAAATTTCCACCAGTCAGCCCCACTCTTCTCTCAACACGTTTCTCTGTCCCACCGATGCACCCTATAGTACTTTTCCTCAATTCCCTTGATCCAGCAATGATGTCTCCGAGACGCAGACTGTTGATATTCCCGCGTCGATCAAGAATAAAGTTTCTCTTGTTCCTAGCTCTTGCTGCTCGCGAGTAATTGACATTATCGATACACATAATTGCTGCCTCGCAGCCGGCACGATTGGCTGTCGGAAAATCTACTACCAGGAACTGCAAAGGAGTTCAGGTTTTATCGAAAGCTTCTTTATTCGCCTCGACAGTCTAGGAACAAGCAAGACGAAACTAAAGAGGAGACCGACGCGCTGCGTCCGGATCGAAAAGGTATTTCTCTGTTTTCGTTTTAGGATTCTCTTTTCATGGATCAATTATCCGTTATAATTTCCCAGTTGTCTGTCTCGGACCGGAGAGAAATAACTGGAAAAGAAGTTCATCCTCTTGCCTGTTCTTTTTCTTGTATAAAATAATATCGTCGAATCCTGGAGAGCCCGGGGTTTCATAAATTGTCCGTCTCCGAAACCGAGAAAATTTTTTCCCACGACCGAAAACGGATAAGAGACGCAAGATACGTTTTGCGCAGACAGATAGCGCAGTCATTGGAATGTACAGAGAGATAAAAAACAGAGGAAATCGAAAACGTTTGGCGAATATTGTCGGAAGGATTACCAGGAATCCGGAAATCTGATTCGTGACGCAGTGAAAACAGAGGCCGAGGTTTCACGGGGCCGGGGTTCGATCGTTCGCTAGCGGTGGAAGTCAACACGTAGTGATTTGTTATCGTAGCGCCACGATGATGTTTGCGTAACAAATCCTTAGCCAGGTCTACGCCTCGTAGATTTCCCCTTTACACCTACAGCAGCCCTCCGGGTCCGCGAGATTCAACCCCTTGCGAAAACACTGACGCGCCTTGGATAGAATCAGCTGCTTTTCCTTCCCCTACAACGGATCATTCAGACGATCAACAAAACGATGCGACCTTGCTGTTGGTACAGAGGACACTTGTCAAACACGTACCAGTCGTCTAAATCGTGCCCTGTGGATTAATCCGCTATTATTTCTTATGCAGAATGTCAATCGACAAATGATAGAGCTGATGTAACGTTTCATTGAACTATGAAAATTGTTTTTCTTACGCTCGATGGTAGAAAAACCAGCTTTAGCCGCCACTGTACAACCGTCCCTGGAATTAAGGGTGTAGCCTCTCGTTTCTAGAATTGCAAGGGTACGGGATGCGCCTTCTCATTTCTCGATAATGCAAAGATGGGGGTTTTCAATAGTCAAAAGCTCTAGATAGAAGATCAGTCTAGACTAAAAAATCCTATTTTTACGTTTATGAGGTGTAATTTGCATTATTCGACAGCATGTAGCTGTCGCATCTTTATAAAAATAGCTACATGCGCAGCTGTATGCGTCCGAATAATGCAAATTACGCCTCGTAAACGTAAAAATAGGATTTTTGAGGGACTACTCGCAATCCTAGAAACGAGTCTACCCCCTGAATAGCACGCACGACGAGGAAAATAAGGAAACCTGTTCGCCCATTTCAGGAGAGGTTGCCACAAAACCCATGAGGCAATTGAGGTGTTCAATCCTGACAAAAGCCAGCAGCATGTAGCCAACCCTAAGTTAAAAGTAAACTGTGCCACGACCTCTCCGCCCCGGAAGCAAGCATCTTTCCCAGAGGCAACCTATATTTCAAACGGCAATAAATCAGCTAAGATTCCGGAAATTTACGCGCGACCCGGATCCTCTGCGGCTATCATTTCTAGGAATAGCAGTGGCTGGTTGGGTTGCAGGACGGAGAGAACATCGTCGCGGAAAGAGGATCGCGAATGGATAAAAGTGGATAGAGAAGGAGGTTTAAAGGTGAGACGACGTTCGCGATCAGCCGTCGTAATGCTACGTGTCCACTTGAGGGTATTACATTCGGGACTAGAGCTTGCCACTGGGTATAAACCTGGTGTATGTGTACCTATGGCAGAGTTTACTCTCGAGTGGACTCAGGTGCGAGAGCCGTGCTAGGTGTCCACGTAAGAGCAACCCTCGAGAATAGAATTTACTAATGGACGTGGTACGAGTTGCTCTCTGGCTATTAGTCTCCGCTGCAGTTACTGTTTCTATTCGAGACAGTATAATTCTTGGGAATTTATATTACGTGATTGCTACTTTATACGGTCTTCGCATGTACCTTAATCTTTCACTTGCCGGCTACTGGATCTTTCCACAAACATAGACGAATAAGTCAGGATGCTCTGATACACTGGCAAACGACGATTGCGATTTTATTTGTAACTAGCTGAAAGTAGTTGTTATTTAGTTATTAGTAACTAAATGGAAAAGAAAGAAAAGAGAAAGCGCACGTTTCTAGTCTATTTAATTTCACAATGCTTGTGGGCATACAATATTGGTTTTTTGTAAAAACCCGCACGTATTCGAATGCAACGTTGTGCCAAACTTTTAAAGCAATCGGCGAAGAACTTTCGGAGATTTAAGATTTCGAACAAACGAACATTTACATTTTTATTTATATAGACTGGATGTCTTGTGTAATGTGATCTGACGACTTCTATCGAGCGATATGATATATCTTGACAATTGAGCTATCATTTCGATTTAACAACATCAATATTTTACATCACAGTCATTTGATACCGCACGATTAAACTGTTCAGTACAGCTTTAACATTCACGTGCAGAATTTGCTGAGTCTGAGAGTAGCTCTCGGTAATTATTGTTCTTTAATAAATATTTCTTCTGATCCATGTACGACTGCCAAGAGTTTATCGTCAAACGGGTGTCATCCTGGAGAGTCTGAACGTGGAGACGCAGCATAAGCGTACCGCAGCCGGCAGTATCGATTCTTCTCGGTCTACGAATTCTTCGTTGGGATTAAGCTGACCGTGGCGAGTGAATGAATCAGTGTTTGCCTACTTTTCGGCACATTAGCACCAATGACCGAGTTTTGATGAAACGATCGACGCGGATATATCCACTCATTAACGTGTGTGCACGTTCATACATGGTTCATGTTATTCCTTGTTTGAATAGTATTTTCCGAAGGGTAGTTCCGCTGTGTTTATTCAAACGAGTGTTTAACACTAAACCTACCGATTCTTAAAAGTACATGCTCCCTTATAAAAACGACAAGATTGATTTCATTTAGACTTTGCGCGGCTCCTATTGTAACATGTACTCTACTAAAGATATCTATACAACCATTCCTTATGAAATCATATTTATTCTTTCAATAATTGCAAAATAAAAAATCTGGAACCGGTCATTTCGACCGGTGGTGGTAGGTTTAGTGTTAAATTCGAGAAAAACCGAGGGGAGGAAAAAGACGGTGTTGGACGAGCAGTAGAACGATGAACGATACTTTCAAGAAACCGTTCGGTTCCGTCGAGGAGCCGAACTATTCGGGAATTCTTAATTTCGTAATTTCTCGTCCGGCGTCGGCTGTTTCAATGGACGCGTTGTTTAACGACTCAATTTCAACGGCTGTGTACCCGTAATTATGTGATCGCGTTTAAACAGCTCGCGCGGTCGTCATCAGCGAATTTACTTTGCCAAGTTGATTGCAGTTTAATATCACCGGCCCGTAACTACTAATTATGTACTAATTTGGAGTTAGATAATAACGTGGTGCTAGATAATACCCACGAGCGGCCAACGTCAGCTGCCTCCATTGGTAGGGATATTTATAATGACCACGGGAATGAAAACCGGGAAAGGTTTGAACTTCGACTGATATTTTTTTAATATACGGGACGATGAAAATTGTCACGATTCTAATTTCAACGAGAATATCGGTAGTTACGTGACTATTCATAGTACGTTCGTATAAACTGTCGCTTTATTATTAATGCAAATGCAAATAGAAATATTATTATAGCCTGAAGATGTATTAGTTCACCATTTTAAGGTACAAAGCTGATCTTTAAATAACATTTATTCCAATGTTCATCGATGCGATTGTTCATTCTTTTTACATGATCGAGAATAAACATATTGACGTTACAATTACAAATCGGATATTTTATACGCGTCAACCTGATAGATCAACAGAAATGTAAATTGATCGATAGTTCGTTCTCGAAATAAATTCGCCGTTCACAGGTGGATTTTCCGAAAGTGCACTATCTTTGCGCTTTTTCGCGTATCATACTCAATCATCTCGACGTTTTTTTTTTTGTCAAGCGTTTGTCGTTCACGCCTCTGGCGGAGGGCAGGATGATGAAGCGGTGACAATAATCGATGCTCGCGTTGTAAATACGCATTAGAGTACTGGAAGGATATGCATGGTATCGTAATGTCATCGTTCCCCGGCTATTATGGTTGGCTCGTGTGTCGAGCGAAAAAAGCTTCCGGTCACCTGTACAACGGAATGTCTACACGACGTGTTATTGCCTGAAAAACTGCTCGTAACAGCGTGACATCGTCAGTCGTCGTAACGAGTCGGGTAATGCAAAATTTATAGCGCGAAAGACTTTAAAAATTGCCTCTTGTTCCGACGTTTAGCACCTGTTGGTCTGGAAAGTGTTTGGAATTGCTGCCTCGGATCTGCAACAGCCGTTGACGCAGTCATTTCTTCAAATTCTTACATCATTCTCCTCCTTCGTTTTCCTGATTAATTCGATGAGAAAAACTTGCTCAGAGAATCTGCAAGAATGTAAACAATTGGACAAGATGAAATTCAATCGAAACTTCGGATTCAATAACGTGCAGAATAAACATGACACCGGTGCATTCATTTCGCGTGTCTACAATTTCACCAAACTCGGCAGAAACACGCGATCATTTGAAACGGCACCGTATTCGATACGCGCAGCATGCGATCAAAAAATCTCTCGAGTTAATTAACATATGTTATTACGGTTCATTAGTTGGTGAAAGGGGGTTGGGAGGAACAGTTGCGGTTCTGGAGCGGCGCGGAAGCATATAATCTATTCAACGTCGATACATTTGATCGATTTAGCAGCAGCGAGACGCTACTTCCGACGTATAGCCGGGCAAACTTGAGATCAAAAGCTATCGGCATTTCGAAGGGATAAAGCGTCGCGTCAGCGAACGGGTTAGCGGTGGGAGGTGGGAAAGAGGAGGTGGAGAAGCTGCGTTAATTAAAGTGTCTGATTACTGGCCGCGCCACTCGCGGCCAGGAGTCAAATCACCATCCCCAGCCTCCGCCGTCCGTTGATGAATTAAATCACCGGTTTATAAATCTCACCTAGACATTCTGGGACGCAACAATGGAAACGCCGATATCGCGCGCGGAGGAGAAACGCTGGGGCGTACACACCGGTCGAGAGGGACGCCAGGTGAAAATTCAGAAGGTCGGAAGGTTTTAATTAACACACGCACCGGAACGCTAACACGCGGGAGCAAAACCTCGCGGACGCGCGCGGAACGCCATAAATAAATTATGTATGAACGCGGAAGTGCCAACGAGAACGCGAATGTTTCTAATTTTTTAGATATAGGCGGGCATACTGCTCCCATATTTTAGTTTTATACGTTTTCTCTGTCCGCGACCTTGAATAACCTTGAGTAGGTATAGTCACTGAATTCATAACGAAAGCGACTATCATTGTAGGTATTTAAAAAAGGATGGTTCCATTTAAAAAATGAAGGTGACCTTGATATCTCTAAAAAATCACATAAAAACAAAAAATATTTTTGGTATCATGTGAGCCCCACTGAACCATTCAACTTTGTTCTGCAGACATTCGACGTATCTTTAAAAACAACAAAGATATTTGAGGTAGCAACGTTAGATGACTCACCCTGTATATCGGTTCCCGGTTTCGTAAACTTCGTAGCAATCATTTCACACGTGGCTAATTAGTCTGCGTCGAGGATGAACAATTAATCGGAAAAATAGCAAAAATCTTGATCAATAACTTTGAATGTTTTTAAGGGCTGTTTTCAAACATTTTGCAATAAATTATGTCGTACCTAAATTTCATTAAGATAGGCATGTTGCACTTGGATGCTGCCCCTTGTCAGTCAGGTTTGACTGCGCAGAGAATGAAGAGCTCCCTTACGTTGGAATAGAAGCCAATTATTTTACTCGATCGTAAAGCTCTCACCGGTTTGATTTTACGGGGCGGCGCGGCGTTGTCGTCAATTTTACTAGCAAACCGACAGACAATTCGCTGGACGGGCGTGCGCTCGTGTATCCACGATTCCCGAACAAATGCAAACTCTCGCTCTTGTCACGCTCAGCTGGCCTCGCGGAACCCGCAATTCAGAATCCTTGTTTTGCGCCACGCGGAAACGTGGTAAACCGGAAGGATTGGATTCTGCGTATTTCCGACCGGCCGCAATGGTTTTCGACTTTTATTAATCGTGTCTGCTCGGCCATTTTTTCCAGCAATATATGCGTTTATCTCGCGAGAAAGAGATTGAAAACTAACTGCCTGAACGCGATATCGGTTTTTTTCTCTAAAAAATTCAGCCAATTTCGCACATTCAAAAGAGAAAATTGAGCGATCGGGAAATATACACAATACCCCTGTTCGATTCGATTTTGACCGGGATATTACCGGGATACCGGGATACCGGGATACATATACAAAAAGAGCCTGTTAAATGGAACTCAATCTGAAAGTCGTTAAACGAGTTTCACAATTCACTCTTCAGTAGCGTAACCGATGTCGCTATTATTAATATTAATTATTTAATCTTGCAGCGCGAGCTGATTTCAAGTCGAAACGTTATCGTTTTAATTAACCGGTCGCTTGGCTTGTTTCTCTTTAGTCTTCCGATTTAATTTCGAAATTTTCTAGAACCCGACTCGCGTTTCGCACACCAGAATTGTACAAGAGTAACGAATAAATTTTCTACCGTTCAAGCGAAATGCCCTACCGTAGGAGCCGTCCGAGTACGTCGGAGCAAGATCTTTTTCCGTTTAATTAAACAGGGATCGCGTGCGATCGCATCGATCACTCACCGTATCAGCTGTCCTTATCAGCGGAGTCGCGACAGGGGGATAAAGGATTCGCAACAAAGGGGCCGGGACAAGTGGCACCGGTGAGTAACGCTGTGGGTGGTGGAAGGTCGATGTTATCGAAAGGTATCGATGCAGAGTGCGGTAAAGCCGTGCCATGTCGAGTCGTTCCGGCCCCCCGGGGCTTCCCCGTGTGTTTCCTGCGTGGTCTACGGGAATGTGGGCGCCATCAAGCCACCGGGCTACGGCTGCTCCGCGTTCCCGTTTCCGTATTCCTGTGTTCCTGTGTGCGAACGAGCTGTTTAGGGACCGCTCTCGCGTGTGAATTGCACTTCCACGCAGCAACGCTAGCAAGATGCTTCGAATCTACAGTCCAAGTTCTCCGTAGGGTCCGGGAATTTTCGAACTTCCCGGGAAGGTCGCGCAACTACCGTAATTTCTCGTGTCAGCAGCGCGCCAGCAAATTTTACCCTCCCTGCTTACCGAATCAAAAAGTTCCGGACATTTTTATCAGCTTTTAGGCAAACAACACGAGTCCAGGAACCCTCTATGTTGAATCTACTTTGATTTCAAGAAAGTTAAATGATAAATCATTCCTTTTGATTCATTGCAATTATTGGAATGTCTCTGAGATACGGGACTTAGCTTTGGACACGTAGTACTTACACTTCTTGGAATCTTAACGCTAACTGTAAGGTAACGAAGAACTTTTATGTTATAGGTATTTTGGAAGGTCTGACGAGCGATGCATCTGAGAGAAGCATAATCGAAAACAGAAATTGACAAGTATTTGAATGAACGTAATGAACATTTCTCTCTATGAAAGTCATAATAAATTTTCTGTTCGATTATGTTGCCGAGAAATGAAGCTTCCAAGTGAGCCAACTGGCAGATTTCACCGATTCGATGTTAATCGCGGCGATTAACATTTTGATGTATCCGCATAACCTGCAATAGTGATCGGTCATTAATTTTCAGCGAACGCAGAGAAATTTCTCATGGGAAATCTTTAGAGTGAACCTTTTCATTTTATTGATAGTATTACCGCCTTCCAAAGAATAGAGCCTCGAAAAGTTTCCTCGCGGAAGGACTCATTTATGCGAAACTTAATAGGCGACGTTTAAGGAGAAAAATGAATGAAAGGACTACTTACGCTCTGCCGTGAAAATTTAATCCCTGGTAGTGCATGATCCGCGCGTTTTAATTACGCCGTAACACAGAAAGATATACCCGAGCTATTCATTTGTTCTTCCACCGTTAGGTTAAGTCTTGCTGAATTCATCGGTCAGAGAATCTTGCACCTCTGAAAGGACGTTACACCTTGGAGTTGCACGAGGAATAATTAATCATCGGGTAGCGAGAGCCGGAGGTGAATGTGCTGCAATTAGTTATACGTAACGTTAACGCTGCAGTAACATTAACACTGGAACGCTCTGTCAACTCTGTCGAGTTTCACGTCGCTGCATAGACAATCGCAGGCATTTAGCGGTATCGACCTAATCCTCTCGAAAACATACTTTTTCTATGCGATTTTCTAAATTTTCATTACAGGTGCAGATAAAAAGATCAAATTTCTAAAACATTTATTTACACGTTGCCTAGTAAGCCCAATCCTTTTAACATTTAAAAAAAGTCCCCTCTTCAACGGCGTACGAATAATTTTTAATGTCTGCTTCTCCTAAACAGACGTCACTCGCGCGTGACTGCACACAGTCACCACGGTACACTCACATACCGCTAGCCCACGTATACGTACGCGAGGATTGCAAGGGTCCGGGATTCCACTCCTGATTTCTCAATAATGCAAAGACGGGGTTTCTTAGTAGTCAAAATCGCTAGATGAAAGATCAATCTAAGGGGCTATTTGCCTCAAAAGTTCTACTTTTACGTTTACGACGATTAATTCTCATTATTCGGCAGCATATCGACAGCCACGATAGGAGGCAGCACCGTCGCCTGTCGACTGCTTCTCGCAGCTCCGCGACCTGCTGCCGAATAATGAAAATTACCCGTATTTCTCAATAATGCAAAGACGGGGTTTCTTAGTAGTCAAAATCGCTAGATGAAAGATCAATCTAAGGGGCTATTTGCCTCAAAAGTTCTACTTTTACGTTTACGACGCGTAATTTTCATTATTCAACAGCATATCGACAGCCACGATAGGAGGCAGCACCGTCGTCTGTCGATTGCTTCTCGCAGCTCCGCGACATGCTGCCGAATAATGAGAATTACGGGTCGTGAACGTAAAAGTAGGACTTTTGAAGCAAATAGAGCCCCCTAGACTGATTTTTCATGTAGCGATTTTGACTACTAAGAAACCTCGTCTTTGCATTTTTCATAAATAGACTGCGGATCTTTATGCATTTATGAAGAAATTGGCTGGGTAAACTATAAAGCAACAAAAGATTAGAAAAATTTAAAAATATTGTATTGTTTTTAATGGAACAAAATCATTAAGGGATGAAATCAATTTTGATTGTACTCCTGCTGCCCGCGATCAATGCAGAAAATTTTTATTTTGCATAAAGATCCGCAGTCTATTCATAAATCAGAAGTGGTATCCCGGATCCTAGAAATCCTCGCGTACGTATACGTGGTCTAGCGGTGTGTGAGTGTACTGTGGAGACTGTGTGCACTCACGCGTCAGTGTCGTCTGTCTAGGAGACGCAGTCCTTAAGTCTACTGTAGATGCAAACCTACTTTTTCGAGGATTTTTTCGAGACAAAAGAGAAATGTTTGCTTCGATCCCTGATCGATACTAATTGTGAAAGATCATGCTGGTACGCAGGTGCTCGTCGAAGTAATTACCGATACGGCAGAATAATCCGTCCGCTGGTCTCTCGAAAGCCTTTTATCGCGGGCCTCTGTCGAGTTTCCCGTTCGTGCGAACGCGACTGCAGACATTCGTGAGACTAATTTGATCCGTGGCTTGCGTGCTGCGCATCGAAGACCCATCGCTGCTGGCGTGTGTACGAATGCACAATCCTGTTTACGCGACGGCGGGTGTGGGCGAGCACGTGAGTACATGTTTTGCCTTGTTGTGGCCTCCGCCTGGGTTAGGTTCGGGGTGGCAGGCAGAGCCAGGGGTTTGGGGCTCAGCTAGAATGGAAATCCGCGAGGCCGCCGTCGAACCCCATCAGACGTCTGCGTAGCTGGGGTGTCTGAAGCAGCCCTCCACGGTCCCGTTCCACCATCGTGCGACTGCCTACCACCTTCTCCTGTCACACCTCATTATGCCACCGCTTCGTTAGTACTGGCCGACGCCGGGATCATCGTGGGACAAAGAACGAGCGATCGGCGCCGAGTAATTCGTCGTCGGCTGAGCTCGAAAGATTCGGCTGCTCGCTGAACAAAGCTTCCTGCTTGTCAACTTCACGCGATTTAGCCCGTTGCCCTGCCGCTAGGGGAAAGTTCCACGGATACAGGACCCCGATGCCACGAATAATGTCAAACTAACAATGCTGTCTGCGGACTTGCTCTCCCGCAATCATATGAAAAATGGATGAACGAATCGTTATTTAATTCTTCGCTCTCCGCTGCGATTGCACTTCCTTTGGGGCTTTTCGAAGACACCGTTCGTAGTCTGCACGATACAGCATACTCTCGCATAACACCATCTAACAATTGTTTCAAAAGATTGTATCGACAGTCGGGGGCGAAATCAAGTGCACCCTTTGCAAACTAATCACTACTTTATTAATAGAACGTGTATTTATTTTATTTATTTGGTTTTAGCGACACGGAACCTACAGTTTATTATTAATATTACATGGAATCTGTTAGTGGAACTTGTCGACTTGTATATTTCTAGATGTTGGAAGATAGTTTACTAGGTAATGAGTAAAATTTTTTTTAAATTGTTATTGCCCGGAATTTGAAAGAAAAAGAGAAGGTCACGATTTTTAACATTTTTAACTGATAACTTGTCGACTTGTATATTTTTAGATGTTAGAAGATAGTTTTACTAGGTAATGAGTAAAAATTTTTTTAGAATTGCTATTGTCCGGAATTTGAAAGAAAAAGGGGGGAGGTCACAATTTTTAACTTTTTTAACAGAGCCTGCAATGCTTTCTGTAGATCTACAAAGGACAATACAGTTAAATGTGCTGTTACAAATATTTGTTAAAATAGATTTGACCAATATTTGATAATGAAAATCTAAAATGACGATCATAACACGGTTTTACAATTTTGTTGAAGATTGCGTAGACGTAGTTAATTAATATGCGAAAGTCTCCAACCAAATATCGTTGATGAATTTTTAATAAATTAGATTCAGTGGACAAGAAGTTCGAACGAATTTTGTAGACGATTTTTTCTGTCTGAGGAGGGTGCTCGGGAACGAGAAAGTCCGGTAAATTCCGATTTGCGTAAATAGTAAATGTACGCTTGCAGGTGCAATCGCCACGAAAGGAGAATCACAGAGAGATAAGCCGGCGGTCCGCGCTCATAAACCAGAAACTTGCGCAATCACAAGTTGGCAGAAGTCTACCGGGAGCGGGAGCGGCTGGAACTCATAAAACTACTGTAATTGTAAAACACGAAGGGGCGGGGGTGGAGTCCAAAAGTGGTGGGTGGGGCCGGCGCGGCGAGGTGTTCCGAGAGGGGCCCAAAACGTGATTTACTTCACTTGTTGAAATCGTTATACTCGTTGGTTACACCTAGAATACGTCCAATTTTCTTGGGTATTAAAAGCATCCCTTTATTCTTTAGAATTATTACCTCGATCACCAAATCTCCATGATTTTTAACACATTTACACGTCAGTCATATAATTCACAACATTTAACATAGTAAACAACATTTTACAAAAACCATTGTTACGATAAACTTTATCTTCTCTATTCTCGTATCATTAAATAAGTTTCTTTATACATTTATACCATGTGTAAATTTTCAGAATGGAAGAATTTTAATTTTCACCAGAAATGGATAAATAATTTGTGGAAATAGGATCAGGTTATCAAATTAAAATTTGATACTTGAATTAAGGGAAGTTTTAAGATACGAATGCGATCAAAATATAGTTAAGAGCGAAACAATTTTGATATTTATACTTACGGCTTAGAGGAGAGCTGTTCGCCTAAGTTACACGATTTTTCGTTCGGCGATTGTCCTCTGAAAATTCGAATCGTTTACATCGAAGCGAAAGATACTCAAAGCACGATTTCCTTTTATCGGAAGTCGATATTCCTTTTCGGTCAGGGAAAAGCTACTTGGGACGATCTCAGGGATCTACTTTTCCTCGCCAAATCTAGTCGAGGGATAAAAAGACGTGGCTACGGAACGACCTTTTGGTCCACTGTCTATATCTTATGGTTACTATTGTTATTTAACGTTCCATGTCCTCCTGGTTTCCTTTCAACCATTTTCAACCATTTTCAACCATTTTCAACCATTTTCAACCTCGTGAAGGTGTCCCGTAGCATTTGCGAATTACCCGAATTGCGAGTTCCAGGTAAGGAATTCGTAACAAAATAGAATCCCAAGGAAATACAGACATCCTCGTTCTATTAACACTTTCGTATATTTTCAAATTCTATATGCTATATAATTATAACCCTTTATGTCAATGCGCTGGTACCCACTTTCAATTTGTTTTCAAAATTTCCATAGATGTATATTATAACAGACGTGTGTTGTAACAAATATTTAACGTTGACATAAGAGTTAATCGATTACCACAATTAATAAGAATAATATCATTTTTTATATACATATAACATTTCTCTGAACTCTGTGATATATTTTGCATTCTAATTTCCGTTGAACGCCAAATCGCGTCAAGCTTAAATAACAAATTGCACTGAATATTAGAACAAGTTTCATCATGTTTAATCCCGGCGCTTCGACACTTCACACCTTCTTGTTTCGAACCATAATAATTTAACGCGCGAACGGTTATCAGTTATACAGTTATCATGGTTTATTCCGAATCTCATTTCCATTAATAAATTATCCATAACTCGAGCTAAATTAGCCAGGAGGTTTAAACCGTTATGGGTGATCGGAATCGGCCATTCGTGGGAACCAAACTCAATAGTGCGCCATCACTATCGGCGTTGGGGATTAGTCTCCACTAGATCAATTTCTGGCTGTGGAGTATCCACTGATACCGTTCAACGGTGCAAAGGGTATAAATATAGTCGAATTTCGCCAAAGCGTATAATTAATCTTGCTGGCGAATGTATGTTCTCTGAATTTCAGACATCAATGTTACTTAATTTTCGATTAGCATCACTAATCGGCTATTATATCATTTTTTTAAAAATTGGTTAATCTTAACACTTTACCCACCGGAAGCCTATTAACAGGATTTTCAATAATTGTGCTGTACCAAAAGAAAGCATAGAAATTTTCTTTTACATTGCAATCTTAAATGAAATTATTAGATGACGTTATTCAGGGTGACTTGTTAGCTCACAATGAAAATTGCTGTTGCTATTGAAGGTTCCATTAAAAAGTGTTTAACCATGTACCATAGATTTTGCAAAATTATGCAATAATCACCGGTCGGTAATGTGTTAACACACGTATTTGGCAATGTCGCATCCTAATTTCTGTTGACCGATAAATTGTCAAGTGTAAATAACAAATTGTAATTCAATGTTAGAACAAGTTTCATCAAAAACGTTTAATCGTCGTCAGGCACCGTTGAAATTTTTCGAAGTTCCGCTTTGCTTGCGACGTCCCGTCGCGTTGAAAAGTGCCTTTAATCCGAACGGGATCGCGATGAATTCGACATGTTAAACACTCATCAGAGTATTTCCTTTTGCGAGAGCCGTCCGTCGATATTTCCAGCGAATTTGTGCGTAGAGATCTTGGACAAGCTCGTTTTCAGAAATCACGGTCAGAAGCGTGAAAGCGGTCGCTAGCATGGTAGAAATTTCGTATACAGATATACCTAAACGCTTCTGCGGACGGGAAACCCTGTTCAGACGTTCGTCGGATATCAACGGTCCTCGTGCTCGTGCTCGCTGAAACACCGCATAAAGGACATTCACTCGAAACTGAAGGGCAAAGTGACTCCCCGACTAAAGGTGCACACACAGAGAGCACACACTATTTTGTCTGTTATGAAAGGTCCGTTGCGAGAGCGCACGATGATTAAGAAGAATTTAAAACACACTTCTCCCCTGTCGAGTGCGCATTTAAAAAAAAGACCGTTCCGTAAAAGCATTCAGGAGAAATTCGCGTAACGTGCGCCCGGAATTTTCACATAAGGCGCCTCGTGTTTCATAAATTTAATGGTCAGGGACCTTAATTGGATGCCCGAAAACACGACCATCCTCTTTTACCCGGCGCCGTCTCCTTTCTGGAAGGAATAATTCGAATGCATACTGTACACGCGCGTCTCGACAATTATCTTGCCGTAAATTTTTTACTCACAGAAGACCGTCTCTGTTGGAAAAGAAAATTGCAGGTTAATTCGTGCCGGCGAGTACGATAATCTCCTTTTACCCGCGTGTACTTATTTCGCAGGGTCATTCATCAGCTCGCTTAATCCTTAAGTTCGTTTCACGTGTTTTAAAGCGGCGCGAAGTCGTGCTAATGTTATTAAATTTGCTTTCTGGAAAAAAAATTCATAAGCCGACAAGTAGAATTACGAAGTGGCATTGTAGTGGCTGCTAATGTTTGCTGAATAATATAGAATCTGATACTGCGGTTCTGACTCTCGCTGGAAAAAGCTAACGACTTAATCAATGTTGTGTTATATTCTTTTCTTCGTTTTGTAGATACCGAATTGAGCTATGCAAAATGTATTGGGTTGGCAAGAAAGTAATTTCGGTATTTTGAGGTGAAGTAAAACCGAATTTCTTTATTCAAGTTATTTATAAACATTTATATAAACATTTATTGTTTTTGGCAAAAGATCATCGAACAAAAGGGAAAATATCTTATTCGGTAAAGTTCATTGCTTGAATAAAAAAAATTGGGCTCCATGTCACCTTAAAATACCGAAAATACTTTCTTGCCAACCCAATAGTAGAACTTCTTGTACTTAATCCAGTTATAGATAAGGATCATCCAGTATCACGGTAAAGAGCGACAACGATGATATAAAACTGACCATGGGCACATGATCGGTTTTTTTAATTTCACAATCGTTGAATAAAATAAAGATTCTGTAGAATCTAGACAATCGCACATTGGTCCGAGAGGTAACTTTTAGCGTTTACGAAAATGGAAGACTATCTCTGGAGAAGGTGGAGGAGCATAGCAAACGTAGACTTTTGCAGTGGGTGTTATGCTTGTTTGCTTACGATAGCCGTTTAATTCCGAGGAAAGAATTTCGGTGGCGGGAATAGCGCTTTAAAGGCTCTACGGCGCGAGCCCTGCCCCGTTTACGGCTTCTTTTATCGTTTCCGTGGACCCGGGTATCGTCGGTGCTTACCGTGAGGTGAGAACGGTTGAGAGAACGCTGAAAAATTTACAGATTTACGAACATCGTTCCGCGCGGATCGCGGAGAAACGTCGCCGCTCGGTCGGTTTTGCAAGAAATTTTCCGCTGAACTTCCGCGGTTATTTGTTGCGTCGTGTGGGGGACCGTAGAGCGCAATTTACGAGCGGAGAACCGCGAAGGAAAGTACGTGGAAATTGGAAGAAGCGTCGACAGCGACAAGGAGCTGAAGAACGGGGAAATCGAATCAGAAAGTGCGCGTTTAGTTTCAATGGACGTCGCGATGTAAAGGAATGTTAAAAATAATAGACTGGAAGTTACCTTCTGGATCGACTATATACGCTCGTCTTCTCGTGATCCCGACACCGAATCACAGTCGTCTTGGCACTTGGCCTGCACACTGACTGCAAACTATCTTACGCTTCTGCACGAACCTCAACGATTTCGACATCAAGACCCTGGCATGGAGGTTGTATCACAGCGCTGAAAAATTCCACCGAGTTAAACATGCAATTATTACTTACTTACAAAAATTCAATCATTTAAAAATTGTATTTCTTGACAGCGTAAAACCGTGAAAATGCTTTCCCACAATTTTATACTGAAAAGAAAGGCAGAGCGTTTCATTTTCTGCTAGAGGACTCGTAGCAAGGCTACGATCATATACAGGTAATTCCAGAAAGAGTATAAAACCGTTACAGTAGTGAAAAACGTGTTAAACGAGAAGTACATTGGAGGAACGACCAGATCGGATTAACGGAACATAGTTAAAGAATTGAGATACAAATGAAATTACACCATTGTTACGATCATTTTGAAACTTTCAGATATATTAGACAGGTAACAGAGCATCGTTCTTGAATTTTTTGGTAGGTGTCACTCAAAGGGTTGCATGAAAAAATATATGATATGCAAGAGTAATGATATGTAAGGTCGAGTATTTTCTTTTCTTTCCATCCGAACATCTTAATTAACAATCGAGAAAAAAATGATAGAGTTTAGGGTGTTTACCCTCATATTACCCCTTAAATAAGGGGTTAGCGACTTAAAATTTCGAGGATTTCAATATCAATAAAAATGCTTATCCTGCTAGACCCCTTTGAAGCTGAACGTTCTTTGTACCTTCATATTCAGTCTGTTCACCTGAAAGGCACGTTCGTGCGGCAGTGTTATGGAAGCAACAAGGAAAACTAGAAGGAACCTATTGAAAGATCTTAGAGGCTGCCAGAAGAAGTCACAGTAAATTTCGTCGAGGTCTCCTCGTTCGAGCTGAAATTGGTCGAGCAAATGGGACGGTAAAATGAAAGATTAGCGGCGAGGGTGTGACAATATCATCAAACGGAGGATCACCCCAGCAGAACGTTTCGAAGATCTTGGTCTTGATAACCCCGGTGCCGATCCTCGGGGTTCTTCGATGTGCTCCGGAATTATTTAGTGGTGCGTAAGCCGCAGGGTCGCTTCGAAGCAAGGTTAATGGCTTCGATTCCCAGTAGTACGTTTGCCCGGCTCTCGAACTTGCCGCTACTTCATTCGGTTCGTAGCTCCGAGATGCGTAAATAATACATAATGTGGTCTCTGTGCAGTTAAGCTGCTTCAGACTTTAGATCTCCTTGAAATTTGTTGGTATTTAAGGATCACGGTGATCCTGCAAAACTCTACTGTTGGTAATTCTACGGTAGATCTTACGAACTCCCTTAGTGGATCGTTGGTACTCAATCCCCAGATAGTAGACTCGCGACGTAGCACTATACCGTAGATTGGAAGATATTTCAACAACTGTAAATGCATGTATAACAACTCACTGTTGAAGCTTTTGAGTATGGATACCCTTATCGCTTGACATCCTAATTTCTGCAAAAGCCTATAACTTACATCGGAGCACCTGAAAGTGAATAATCTCGGACGCAAATGCTTCCCAAGCTTGACTTTGTCTGTCAGAACAATATAAATACGACTGTTTCCACGTACAGTTTATGTCAATTCAACTATTCTAGTAATTCTAATAATCCTTGCGTACATTTATTGGATATGTTGCTAACCAGTGCATATTCCTAAGGACATTAATTGCTGCGATAAAGGATACGCGCTGAGCATTTACGTGCGATGTTCTCGTATTGATAACTCGGTACTCTTCTATAGCTCAAACATCTATTCTTATATGATAAATGAGATTGACCGGAAAAGATATTTGCTTGTTCTTCGATCTGGGAGAATTAGGGCATGCATCTCTAAGCGTAACGTTCGTCTTCCAGGCAGTTTCGATTTAAGGCGAACCAACATCATAATGTTTTCCGCGGCCATTAATTTGTACCTGCGAACACAGGGGCTAATTATTCCTCGCTGAGCTATTACTGCGGGTAGCATTTTGTCAACGATTTCACGCCACTGACGAATGCACCGGCTGCATTAAACAAGTTCGCAAATGAGCTCGGTAACTTCGAATTATTAAGCGCTGATGATTCAACAGAGTCGGAACTGTTTGGTGTTGCGTAGGCCGCAGGGACGACCGCGTGAACGCTTTCCGTTGCTAAACGTCACGTCCACCTATGGCATGGAACAAGCATCATGCTCGTTGAAGGTAACAGCACGCAGACATATCAAAGTCGCTATGTTGGACTATATTGCGGATTGTGAAGTCCTCTGCGCAAGTCAAAGTATTCCGCAAGATACCCTAGGACCAATTAATTCATAAATACGTACTAGCAAACTTGATTTTTGAATCATGACTGTAACACAGTTCGATCCTGAGTGCCTTGACTGGTAACTGAAGTGTCCTGATTGACGCTAATCCTAATTGTTGTAACTAGTCGAGTGATCGATTGCTGACTCCGGCCGACACAGTGCTGATCGAGTGTGCATGCTATCGTGCGTGTAAACTCTGCGTGCACTTGCTTCGGATGACACTGATTTTAATTCGACTGTCTGAAGCCGAGTCAGGTAAAAGAAATAATTAGCGAAATGTGCATAGAACATACATCGTATATCGAGGTTCAAAAACAACAGAAAGTGTCGTAGGCATCTGAAAGTCTGCGGGGCTTGGTTCTAGTACACGCGGTGCGAGGAATCTACGATTTTCTACAGCTTCGGGGCGGTAGTTTACGGGGGTTGATGAAATTCTCGAGAGTTACGGAAGAGAAAGAGCAGGCAATTGAAGAGGTCCGAGCGTTGGCGTGGTAGGATGAGGAGGATAGGAATCGGGAGGCTCGGTCGATTGGCATTAAACGGTCGTTCTCTCCTTCGGCATCGTTCGCGCTCGAGCCGATTGAATCCCTTCTGGATTAAAGGCGAGGCGATTCGTTCTTACGTCTCGGTCTATTTCGTACTCTATCGCGGGTCGGCGCGGTGCGGCGCGGTGCGGCGCGGCGAAGCGGGTTTCTGTGGCAGGAGGATGGCGTGGATTTTAAGGGCAGCAGGGCATAAAGGCGAGGAGGGTAAGAAGCGGGCAACGGCGTTCGAGCTCCGTCATGAACGAAGAAGGAGGAGCATTATATTATGTGCGCCACGGCTAAATTGAATTCTCGCGCCACCGCGCCGACCGCCGGAAATAATATTATGTTTTATGTGCTCGGTACCCGCGAAACCCTATTGGAATCCCTTAATAGGAATTTTTCACATTTTCCGGCCGTTCCCGATCGAATAAGAGCAGCGAGACGCGGTAGCATCCATTGGCACAGATTCCGATGCGCCAACGGCAGGAAAACAGGAAGGAGAGGCGAACTGGAGGCGGAGAGAGCGCCACGGAGGGAACGAGGGGACAGATGGGATGCTCCGGGGCTGCTAGACTGCCCCTGTTTGCTTTTACTCTTTGCTTTTTCCCACGGTGATGGAAGCAAGGAAAATTCCAACGCCGCCAGCACCGGCATTCACCGCCGATATCAGCCTTCCACCACCATCGACCGTCACACCGTCACCGTCACCACCGCCGCTGCTGCCATCATCATCGCCGCAACTTTCCACTACCACAGATAAAAACCTCGGGGCTAGCTACCCCCGCCGCTTTTCGAGACGGCGGGGTGCACGCGACGCTCGATAACACTTCACAGGACGAAGTTAATTCCCGGCCAGCAGCTGCGTTCCAGCCCCGACCTATCCCCAACCTATCCCCAACCTATCCCCAACCACGGCGAATATTTGAATTTTCCGATGGACCCTCCCACACCTCTTCTCCACTCCCCAATTTCAACACCTTTTTCCCTGATTTCGACCTTGCGAATTTTTCAGGCTCCTCAACGGCGCACAGCCCGATCAAACGAGCTGATGTCGAGAAAATAACTGTATAGGATGTCTCCATGATCTTGTTTTGTTTTTCTGCCGTCGAGTAGGAAGAGTAAGAAACAGAGAGTTTACTAGTTTACTTCCATGTTTTCTGAAAGAAACAGCATGACGTAGCACTTATTTCTGTAGGACTCTGCAAAAGTTTGGAAGACGTTGTAGAAGCTGTTAACACTTTACCTACCGGAAACCTATTAATAGGATTTTCAATAATTGTGCTGTACCAAATGAACGCATAGAAATTTTCTTTTACATTGCAATATTAAATGAAACTGTTAGATGATGTTATTGAGGGTAATTTCTTAGTTCACAATGCAAATCGTTGTTGCTATTGAAGTTTCCGTTTAAAAGTGTTCAGCCATATACCATAGATTTTGCAAAATTATGCAATAATCACCGGTCGGTAATGTGTTAACATTTTATCCCAATTTAAGAACCTAATACGATCGATGTAGATATAGTAAATTACATCTTCCAAAGTAATGTTTTTCAGAACCATCGATCAGAGTTATGGACTAGTTTAATCAAAGAGTTATTCATATTAAGAAATTCATCATCGCATTCCAATAAGTTCCTTGTTAGACAGACTATTCGATATTTTCAACAATTTCTCCTTTGAAAAATTGACTTTTGATTTTTCATTTGGATCGTTTCACCCGACCGATATTGGCGCATCAGTTTCAGCGACTTTTTATCGTTGCGATCGCGTTCGAATTACTGGTAAACAGCGGACGCATGTTACAAAAAAGGTTGAAAGGCGGAATCGTTGCGACACGTCGAATCGCGCGTCGAAGTTTCGGTTTACCCGCGATTTCCGCAAAACCAGCGATCACCGAATGTAATCGTCGGGAGCGTTTACGGCGTTTATGGGTGGATATTTCAGCGGCGTGTGTCGCCCGTGCTATTTTCCAGCGCACCTTGTGTCCACAACGTTTTTCGCGGTTCAACTTTCAATGGCCAATTGCAAACAGTTCGCCAGCAACAAAGCATCTAAATGATCCCGCAGCTCGTTTCCGATGGAAACGCGAATCTCTTCGACCTTCCGGGCGCTCCGCGTAACAAAGTGCAAATGGAAACAACGGATATGAATTACTGGAAAATGTTTTTTAACGTCGCAGCACGTTACACGACATTTTCTGTAGCTCGCGGATATTCGTTGCACCCGCCCAACGATATTTCGCTCGTCTTTCTCGTCGAGTTTCTGCGTCGCGCCGACCGGTATAATTTCATTCGACGCGCTTTGTCGATGCAACATCATAATATAATCATTTTTAATTTTAAATACCAGCCCGTGGATGTGAGCTACATATTCAGAAACGTCTGTGAAATAATCCCCCGTTTTGAAGTATTCTATACACGCGCAGAGAGTGCTTTTTGTTGTAAGGTTTTAATTACTTGAAAGCAAATCGAGTGTCGGGGGAGGCTCCTTTATATCGCGAACATTGCAGGATAAATATGTAGGATATCCAAATTTTCTGCTGGGCTGGGATCAAATGCACGGGCACACGAGAGACGAAGGAGGAATTATTTGATGCGAAGCTTCGGGAAATAAATTTTTAATATTCATTATATCAGCCGGCTCGATCGTGCGATGTAATTAAATTCCACTCGACGTCGAATAATCAATGTACCATGCATACATTACACTTGTCAATATTGTGTGGCGTTCGTGTTATTTCGTATACACCGATTTAACTAATATTGATTCCTATTCAAGCCTTTTAATCGCACAAACAGCATGAACGTGTTTTGATTACTTCATTTTCTTTTTTAGCGAACCGTGCAACATTGGAGAACGTCGTAGCTGAAGTGCTCGTTAGCGACTTAGCTTGCGAACGATGAGGTATGATTAAATTCCACACTTCTCATCATTGCTAATAATATAAAATAATATGAAAATGTCGTTCACTGTTTCTCGTATTTAAACTGAAATCATAGCGCATCCTTATTTTTCGCATTAATATCGAGAATCAAAGTTTTGATCGCTAATGCATTATTTTTTGGAGACTTTCGAATTTGTTTTCACGACTTTTTTTAAATCCTGTACTATAAAGCTCGATTAATGCATAAACTCAAATTTTTTGAAATTGTAACATTCGGCGTTTTTTAACCGACTTCGAAGAAGAAGGAGGTTACTTAATTCGATCTGTACGTGCCTTTTTCCTAGCAACCAGAGAATTGTATCTGACCGGACCCGCGGTTCGGAGAATGATCGAGAAAACACTGTACAACGCAGAATCGAAAACGGTGCTCCATCTGCACGGTTTTCGGGCGGAATTTGCAAACCGTGACAGAAAGCTGAGGAAGAATTACGCAAAGCGTAATTATACTATTACTCACCGAGAAAAGTGATTACGGAGAAATGTTTTCGCTTCGCGTAACAGAACGGAAACGTTTAAAGGAGCGTAATCCTCTGATTAACGTCGAGCATTCCGTACGAGAATACCTCGGGAAGACGAACAATAAAGTTTCGCGAAAACATCAAGGTGTAATTTCGATGGGGATACTTCCGTTGCGATTGTCCATTATTCAACCCTCGAGAAGCGAAATGCGTTGAACGCCGGCTGGTGCGGATGAACTCGTAAAACAGCGAGCTGTTTCGCACCGAACGAACATCATCTTAGAATACATTTGAATCTCATTCGGGCCAGGGAATGCTCATCGCCACCTATGATTGCAGTCACGGAAATATACACCACCGTTTACCAGAAAATGAGTCTCAAAAGGGACTACAGGTTTCTTGTTAGTACATTCAATATATCGATCCACGGTTGCGGTCGAGTTAGGCGAATATCACCGTCGAAAGTTCCGTGGACTTTTTGGGGTACAAAGCCTCGCTCGAAATTGCTCGTGCACAGAGTGGGCCAAACTGATCGCGTGTTTACACGGAACGCAACCGGAGTAAATCGATCTCGATTCTTTCGCCGCGGGCTGTGCTTCGCGACCGCCAATGAAATTACATTGTGCCAGGTCAGGAACGAGTTTAGCTCAATTTCGGAAAGTAATGAAGCTGCTGTAACTGTTAATAATTCGATCAATTTCGTGTGTGCATTGAAAATTCCGCTCGGGGGATATTGCGTTTCAAAGAATTTGTCGTGGAACGTCGCAAAAGTCTGCCCTTGTAAATGTTCTGATAAACCCAACCCCAATAAATATTCTGACAAAAGTTGGGAACAGTGGTCGGTATGAAGTTTTCAAATTTTGTAGACATTTTGAGAATCTTTCTGTCATTATTGGACTCTCGAAATAATTGAGAAAAGCGTAATATTATTAAGCCTTCGGGCGACATGAAGATTGTCTAACGCAATTGTAAAAGACAGAAGAAATATGTTTCTTCGTCGAATAATTTTAATTGGTCACAAAGGGGTCTTCCATTTTTGTCATAAATGCATAAAATCGGCAATCCATATTAAATACATTCAGTAAGAATTGAACCAATAATACTCTTTAAATGATATTTCCAAAAATCCTTGCTCAGGTAACATTTCTGTATTCTAATGAAAAGCTAATTGGCATTACTCGATTGTTCACGCGAAAGCCAGCGAAGTAGCGAGTTTATTGCTGCACCATAACCTGCAATAAACGTGAAACGTTGTAGATATAATTTTCGAATACGTGGACTTCCTCGAAGCGAATCTTGTTGGCTCGATTCAAAGTAGAAATTCGCTTGATCGAATCGACAGTGTGTTTGCCGGAGTGCAGAAATGGAACGGCGCTAAATCAAACGGGGCGCCGATTGGGTTTGCCCGGTCGAACCCCATAAAAGTTCGGCTCTCAAGTGTCTGAGCGAGAGCAGGATAGCGGTTGCAGAGGGAGCTTATGATTGCGTGCTAAGGTTTCGTAAAGCAGGACCGTTGCCGTGAGACTTATCGAACTATCGACTTCCCTTCGAGCGGTAACCCTCCCTTTCATTGGCCCAGATAAAGAATGCTTCGGTCTCATTTGTCGATGGCTCGTTCCTCCGATGGCCCGACGTTTATCGGCGGAAGATATATGGAAATTACGATAATGAACCAATTCCACGTCATATCTTTATCTTTCCTTTCCTCCGTCGCTCTCAGTCTTTGACACGTGACGGTGCGTCGTTGCAACCAACGAAATCATTAACGTGCTAGACCACGTATACGTACGCGAGGATTGCAAGGGTCCGGGATTCCACTCCTGAATATTCAATAATGCAGAGACGGGGTATCTTAGTAGTCAAAATCGCTAGATGAAAGATCAGTCTAGGGGGCTATTTGCCTCAAAAGTCTTACTTTTACGTTTACGACGCGTAATTCTCATTATTCGGCAGCATGTCGCGGAGCCGCGAGAAGCGATGGACGGGCGACGGTGCTGTCGAATAATAAGAATTACGCGTCGTAAACGTAAAAGTAGGACTTTTGAGGCAAATAGCCTCCTAGATTGATCTTTCATCTAGCGATTTTGACTACTAAGAAACCCCGTCTTTGCATTATTGAGAAATCAGGAGTGGAATCCCGGACCCTTGTAATCCTCGCGTACGTATACGTGGTCTAGCAGTGTGTGAGCGTACTGTGGTGACTGTGTGCAGTCACGCGCGAGTGTCGTCTGTCTAGGAGAAGCAGTCCTTAAGTCGATCGCGATACCCAGAGCGAATAGTAATTTTTTTTGAACGACCGGGCGGGGTTCCCGGTGTCGACGAGCCATCGACATTGATTTTTTTACTCGTCGGTTACCAACATCCCGTGACAAAACTAATCGAGCTGTGAAATTAGAGCCTCAACTTGTCGAGCGGTTGCTCGCTTCCGACGACAAAGGCTGAAGCAGAGATTTGGGAATGAAAAAGATTAGTTCCGGGAGAAGAGTTCATTCGGTGCCGGATAATTCTTGCTCGATGATAATGCCCTTCGGGTGGAAAAGTTTCGGCGGGCCTCGGTCGCTAAAGTATTATTCAGCGGGAGCTAATTCGAAACGATTTTTATCGGCCGGTTTTTATTTTATCTCTTTTATTGGTTTCTATACCGCGCTTTCGTTTTTCACCGTTATCGTCCTTTTCGTCCTTTATTTACTGGAAGTCTGTACGATCTCGATGTTGATAATAACGAAACATAAAATATTACAGTCGCACGCATGACTTTAAGTAGTAACGCCCAGGAATGATCGGACAAACTCATGAAGGTATGCTGGTCTAACGAGGACTATTCTTAATCAAGAATCATATTCTGACAAATTTATTCCAGTATTTCCCACTATTCAAATTTTCAAAAGCAGTAGTTTACGATTTTTACACAATCTTTATTAGTTTGCAATGACAAAACGAATGCAAGGTAATTACTACACAGCGGATCTTTACGCAAAATCATAATTTTCTATCTGAATTCCAACAAACTGGAGTGAAATGGAAATTTATTTTCTTTATTTTAAAATAATATGACAGTATTTTAAAATTGTTTTAACGTCTTCACTGTTTTAAATGGCACCTACTAATTTTTATCATAAATGAATAACATGGATGTAAACTACACAATTCTCTGTAGCTCTGTGTACTGCTCTGCGTGTTCGCTATTTCGCTGTCCGCTAATCACTTGTCCGCACCGCTTTGTCTTTGAACGTGCGTCGTTCGCACGCGTCCGGCATTATTCGAATCTCACCTGCACGAGGTGAGTTCTTGTTTTTCGACCTCTTCAAAATACGCGGTGTCGCGCGTAGGCTCGGTCATCAGCACGCAATAGTCATTAACAGGTTCACTGCCGAAGATCCACCCCTCGAAAATTCCATGAGATCAATTGTAACGAATCTTTACAAACTCGAAGCTAATTCTTAACATGTGGCCCGCCAATAAATTCTTCTGATTTTATCTGTTTTTAACTCTTTGGACATTTCTTAAACCTAAATCATTTTTATTTTACGTAATCTTTGTTACATTCGGCACATCAAATTGAATCTGTTTTCTCATACAACGGTAGAACTTTTTGCAATTCGTAGAATACAGACGAATTGAATAACATGAAAACGGTTTTGAATAAAGCTATGGTCGTTTGTACTGGCGCCTCGGTCACCATTCGAGTCCAAAGAGTTAACAAAATCGCTTTAGGAAAGTTGTCCGTTCAATGATCTTTTCCGACAAACGGGAGGCCGTCGCGTCGTTATTCGTTCGGGGCGTAACAAGGCCGTGAGAATTTTTTCGACGGGCTTTCCGGCAACGTCGCCGATATTGTTTTGAAAGCGTGGAGCGCGCGGGCTGCGTTTTCGTCATTGACTCATCGACGCTGAGCGAGTCCGCGGCGGGTGCGGGCGTAGCCGCGCCGATTAGAAAGGGGACACGGCGAGAAAAATAGAGAGCGCGCACGGAAAACGTCGCGTTACCGCGTCCGCGTCGTTCCCGGTAACAAAACGGCGCAACGCGGCGACGTCGACATCGGAATTGCAAAAATTCACGTGCGGTCCGCCGGTTTCCACCGACCTTCGCTTCTCTCTTTCTCTTTCAATTTTTTTTATTCCACCGACGCACCCCCACGGGCCATCGGGGCCCGCGTTTCCTCCATTTGTTTCGCACGGTTGTACACGGCGAACGAGAAAATTCTCATTTACAAGGATGCCCGACGATAGAGAAGCCCCGGGACGAATATCATTCACGCTCCTTCCGCGGCTGTAACAAAGCCGAATATTGATTAAACCGTGCCGCGCGCAGACTGCGTGCAGGTAATTAGTAGATGCACGGAGTTTTAATGGCCCTTTAATAACACGCAACATCAAATTAGAAGGGCGGCATGCCGTTCAACCCCATTTCTCTCCGTAGCCCCGGTCTTCCATCTTTTTCCCTCGGACGGTTGTTATAATTTACACGGGGAAACCGCCGCGCCGTCATCGGGCCGGGACCGTGATTACCCGCGGCCTTGCGAAGCAATTTCACCGTGGACCGTCATTCGGCTAAGTTATTCGCTAATATAGTTGCGAAAGGGAGCACTTATTAAGAAGCGTTACGCCACCCCGGGGAGGGAGTTACACCCCTCATCCCGCCTTTGTTGCCAGAGCGATATCGGGCCTGGTTTCAGGTGTACTTAATCGAATCATTGTATTATTAATTGTTGGACGCGGTAGCCTGGTGCTGCGGGGATAAAACACCGGATAAAGTATTTCGTACACGATCAAGGCACGAGCCAGGTGATTCCGTACTGAAAAACTTTTCTTTATTTACTCGAAATTTGTTGGCTTCAATTCGATTCGTTGTCCATCTATTTTCAGAGAGAAAGTTTTATACTTATAGTCGGAGATCTAATTAATTTGTATTCTATGTAATCTCTTTGACATTGAGCACATCAAATTGAACCTATTTTCCCGTACAACGGTGGAGCTTCTGCAATTCATAGAATACAGACGAATTAAATAATAAATGGTAATTTGTAATAAACCCAAATTAACACACCGGACAAGAATAGTAAGAATTCAGCACAGAACAACAAGTGTTTCTAGTGGTTACAACATTTGTTTATTATAAACAATCGTCGAGGTAGCCGTGTCTTTCACAGATCGGTTTTAGCTTCACTTCTGATTTATTATATTCAGGAAATTGTCTGCATAAAGAACATCGCTCCACTACGAATACATACGACCCGCAGTTGCTAATGTGTATTACAATTTCACGTTCGAACAAAGGTAACCGAAACCTCGCAAGAGTAATACAAATTTGAACGATATGAAAGAGTTGACTGCAATAAATAGCAGTCTGTGAAAGTACTCTAAATCACGAGAGTAATAACGAAGAGCTCAACAGGAATCCAGTAGAAGACCGCGTCTCGCTCGTAAATCTCCAAAATTGTGAATTTAAATTTCAAATGAGGAGAAAAATTTATCTCATCGACTAGAGAATTAAAGTAGAGGGGTCTTTAACCCTGTCCGACACAAACGTTTTCTTCCGTCATAAGAATACCATGACTAAAACAATTTCTAAACGACTGAAGTTACTCGTAAACGATTTTTTTCAAGAAAAATGGATACTAGGACTTGTCATATGGTTAGTTAATCGCAGTTCCCTGCGGTAGCTACAAAGAGATACACTATGAACGGTAGCTATCCCAACATTCGTAGCGGGTATAATTGCGCGGTATGAAAATCCAGTTGAACCAGCGCCGGTCTCGTTTCTTCCGAGCATTGTTCCTCTTTGTGCTCGAACAACCGCCTGTTACGGTTGCCCCGCAATTATAGCCTGGCACGTTCATCGTGAAAGAAATACATTAATACGACGTTGCGGCTCGTAAATTATGAAACGTACAAACCGTCCGACGAAATTACGGGAGAACGATCCACGACAGCGGAATGGCCGCGGGTCGCGGTGAAAATTTAATAACGCACGTCCGTTCTGTCTGATTGCAATCCAATTAATTAAGCGCGGATATTTATTAATCGGCCGCTTCAGAGCCGCGGACTTGGACCAGGCTTATTGCGTTTGCAGAGCAAACAAACGAAATTGCAAAATGCCCGAGGTGCCCGGCCAATTTTTTGGTGTTAATTTGGTCGTACAACACGAACGCCACGTGGGACGGGGGAAGCAATGTTAAACAACCGAACGACGCGATACGAATCCGACCGTAGTGAATATTAAAGTTTCGCGGCACGTTTTATTGATTAATCTCTGAATATTTCACGGCGAGGCACTAGAGTTCGGCAAACTTATCGATTATTGTTATCCACTGTGCCTCAGGAAATTAATTTTGAGAAGTGTACTGAAGATATTTGCTGATAATGCAGCCCCGTAATTCCGAGTTCACGTGACTGGAACTAACGGTAACTTATCGTCAATTTAATACCGTATACCTACCTACCCGTTACAGTCGTAAATTTCAGTACATTATAAACTCGTTATTAATCGCCTTAACATTACAAAACCGGCGAACACGACTCTGAATCGAAAGCTGAGGAAAAGAGGAGTCGAGAAGCAGTAACGATTCTCATTTTGATGAAGAACGGTAACTTGGAAATGATACATATACTTGTGCGTCCCATCCGGACGTGTTCCGTTAAATTAAAGATTTTTAATCGACGCAGTTATTTCTGATCCTAGATACGAGGATACATATAGCAAAGAGAAAAAAAGCCGCAGGAAAAACGGCACGGTAGAAAATAATCTGGTTCACGGAGATTTGCCATGAAGCGCGTTATTATTAATTTATTAGCGGTTTCACGAGCGCACAATGACATTATAAACTCGTTATTAATCGCCTTAACATTGCAAAACCGGCGAACACAACTCTGAATCGAAAGCTGAGGAAAAGAGAAGTCGAGAAGCAACAACGATTCTCATTTTGATGAAGAACGGTAGCTTGGAAATGATACATATACTTGTGCGTCCCATCCGGACGTGTTCCGTTAAATTAAAGATTTTTAAACAGCGCAGTTATTTCTGATCATAGATACGAGGATACATATAGCAAAGAGAAAAAAAAGCCGGAGGAAAAACGGTACGATAGAAAATAATCTGGTCCACGGAGCTTTGCCATGAAGCGCGTTATTATTAATTTATTAGCGGTTTCACGAGCGCACAATGACATTATAAACTCGTTATTAATCGCCCTAACATTGCAAATCCGGCGAACACGACTCTGAATCGAAAGCTGAGGAAAAGAGAAGTCGAGAAGCAATAACGATTCTCATTTTGATGAAGAACGGTAGCTTGGAAAGGATACATATACTTGTGCGTCCTATCCGGACGTGTTCCGTTAAATTAAAGATTTTTAAACAGCGCAGTTATTTCTGATCCTATATACGAGGATACATATAGCAAAGAGAAAAAAAGCCGCAGGAAAAACGGCACGGTAGAAAATAATCTGGTCCACGGAGCTTTGCCATGAAGCGCGTTATTATTAATTTATTAGCGGTTTCACGAGCGCACACTGTTACTCGTCCGAATCGTTACCAAAGAATAATTAAAACGAGAGGATTTTATCTCGCCGATACAGCGGCAATCGGTGAACTGCACGAGCTCCGAGCAATTAAACCCGTTCGAGGCTCGCTGCTCGGCGCTGGCCGTTTCATCCGTCCATAGAAAAAGCCTGTGACCGGCACGGACACTTTGCGGATCAATAGTATCCCGATGGCATGCTTTTCGATAATTGTAACACTCCTGCGAAAGGCACGGAACTGGCTATCTCAACCTCGATGGCTCTGCAGATTTTTCTAGAGATGTTGAAGAAAGACATATATTCTTCGTCGGTGAAACGATACGCTTTTAATCGCGGCTCGATACGCGGAAATCGTCGCTCGAATACAATCGGTAACTTCTCCATACATGTCAGAGAAATGTGCACCATATTTCTGAAAAATTCGCCAATAACGAAACTTTCTTGTATTTAATCATTCTTTACGGAACTTCTGCTAACACAATTGTGACGTTTTTCTGGTTGAAATGAGACAAAACACGATACACGAGCACATTTGCTTGTTCAATTGAATGTTGTTTGTTCAATTCAATGCATGTACGTTATTATACAAATCGGCAAAGATTTGATCTAACACTGTAGCTGGATCTCTCTCGAGATAAAAAATCATTACGAACAAGAAAGTTTTGTCACTGTTAAATTCTACAAGAGTAGAGAGAATTCAGTTAATAAAAAATTCGTTCGGCGTTTAACGACCTACCACGAAGACGCACGAGCTGCGCAGAATTTCTGGATGCAGGTAAACATGAATGATTAGCGCACGTAACGCGGTTGAAACTCGACGCTCGTTCGGCAAACTTGCAGACGCGCCAGTTCCTCGGATATCGGATCGGTCGTCATTCTTGTCGGTCGTAATATTAATTGGTTTAATTAAGTTGCCGAATGGCTGCCGCTCTGTCGGCTTGTCCCGGATTAATGCGTGATCAGATACGAAGGACCATCTTGCCTGCGGTCGGTCTTCGTGAAATGTGTCACGCGTCGCTCGTCCGACCCGCTGTTACGTAAATTCGATCTATTAATTAGCCACGATGATTTATTCAATGAGCAAGCGTCGTTTAATTTGCGGAAAGCGTTCCGCGTCGGCCGACGAGTTCCTGCGACACCAGCGAACACGGGAACCGGCAAACAGCGGGATCTGTTTGCTGCAACAAAAGGAAACATTTTAGGCGAGTTTATTTACAGATGTGTAAAGTAATTTATAAATGAGCTTTATGCTATTTATCCTTCGCGATTGTGTCTGGTTAACAGAGTCTCGTCGCTCGATTCTTGGCGCAACGATAAAGAAGACGCAACTTATCCTATGAACAACGAAACACAGAGGTACGCTGCTCGAACACGCGGTAAAGGAAAATATAATTAAATGGGGTTTTAAGGTTTGCATAGCGAGTGGAGTGTATTAAGGGAAATTATATTTCTTAACCGTGGCGCATAAAGCACTCTTAAGTATGTCAGCTCGTATTAAAAAATACCTTCTATTTCTTTTCGCCGGTGTACGGAAGACGTCGTAAACGTAATTTAATTTTCCTGTGGAACTCGAGCCCCAGCATAAAATCGAAACTGTGTACGTAGTTTCAGACTAACGTTCGTTTTAATCTGATTTTCCAAGCAGGAATGCTCGTTACGCTTCATTCCATTCAATTTTCCTTTCATCGTAACCTTTGAATAATGTAACGTGAACATCGCTGCGTTTTCATAATCATCTACAAAATTAGAGATTACGCGTAAGAAGATAAATCGAGAATATGGAACGAATTCTCTCTCGTAAACGGTTTCAGATTTAACGGAGGTTAGTTCGAACGTTAACAAATTCATTTACCGAGCAAAAACATTTCTTCAGCGATACATGCAACGGATACAGTAATTCAGGGGAAATAATATCCACGCTCGCTCTTCCGAGAAGAGTAAAATGTTTTGCGAAGCGATTTTCATCGAACGAGAAAATGAAGGATTTTTCTAAAATGGAATAACTTTTCCTCGCAGAGGAAACATCTAGATGGGAGTTTTTATACAGCTTAACGTTGTAATGGGGTGATGCCAGGCTACCGTGCAGAGAAGAACTTCGAACGTAATACGACGTCACTTTTCGAAGCAAAATTTTTCATTCCATGTCCATCATTTACGCTTGAAACAAGCAAGCAAACGCTGCGAACTGTTTTGCTTGTACTTCATACAATTACCGATATCGTTGAAATTCATAAATTTAATTAGTTATCATTCGATTTAATTGAACGGGAAAGAATTCATTCGTTCTCGATCATATTTTAATTGTAATTATAACAGAAAACTAATTTATGGACTTCTTTCGTTACCTACACATATGTATGTTACTCGTTCGGGTAATTTTAAATAATAATACTTACTAAATTTTCATAAACATCAGCTCGCATCGAGATAGCATGTAACAAGAAAATTCTCCACCACGCTTTTATCGATTGACACGAGTCACGTAGTGTTTCCAAGATACTTCGCTCGTTACTGCCTCTTATAACAGGCGCTGACGTATTACGTAACGAAACAGCGAATGCAAGTAATATGGAACATCATTCTTCGCGGTCCATTGTTAACTCAATTTTAAACGTGAACGGTATAACGAGTATTATATACGTCGACGTTGTAAAATGTATGGGTAATCCGTCACGTTACGTGATCAGAGCACGCCTTCGCGGAGCAAACTTTTAAATTACTGTGCATAAATAAAACTTGATCTTCTTTCTAACATGTTGACTGGCGACCTCAAAAATTCCATAAATTCAAAGCAACTTATTTAACGAATGTCATCGTAAAAATGAATTTTTTAATCTGGACAAGTAAATATTTGAGTCTGTCTTTACGAGAGAAAGTATTTTCGTTACTGGACGTGAATTATATTCGCGTTTGAGTCAAGTATTATTTTCTCGAGAAAATGGCGTTCGCGTCGAAAGAGGTTCCACGGCGAGGAGTAATCGCGGTGTCAGTCCGTGGAGCAACATTCCGAAGACAACGATATTCATGCTCTCGGAGTATGGTGTGTCGGTGTCCGCGGATTTTTCCGAGTTTCACGCGAGGACCGCGTATGGAAATACCCATCAGACGTGTTCGCTCTGATGGCACGAAGACCGGGACGGGCGTGCAAAGACAATGCATCGCGTCAGCCGTCTGGAGAAATTTTCAGCATTCTCTCTTTGCTTCTATGCGATCTCCTTCGCGCTCTCCTTCCTTTCTCATCCCTGCGGCAGAGTCTACACGGTTGCACCTTCGAAGATCCGCGGTCGGAAGACAGATACGTCAAGAAGAAAGTCAGAATCTTATTTCCCGGGATGCTTCTCTTTCCCTGAGCCTTTTCTTCCGTTCTCTCTTCGTCTCGTCCGATGCGCGCGCCTTTTTCCGCCGACGCGACACGCCGGACGCGACCTTCCTATCTCGCATCACTGGCGATGGAATAGCGTATCAAAACTGTAAGACGCGGCCCGTAGGGGGTTGACAGTCTTTGCGGTGTAGGATCACGCAGGCCTGGGATACCAGACGTCTCTCGAGAATCTCGTTCTCGAAAGACCCAAGGAATCGTTTTTCATCCTTCAACTGCGGGAGCATCGCGGACAAGGGACTTAGACCGCCTGTGTCCGAGACCCATTTTAATAAAAACCGACCTCTTCGGTTCCCTCTTCGTTTCTCTCTTCGTTTCTCTCTTCGTTCGTCCACTTTCGACGACCGAGCCTAATTTAAATTGCTGGAAGCTAACGAATCTTTGAGAATTTAGCTAGGGCTCGTTCAATGCAGTTGCCGACGAAGCGACGCCATTATGCAGTGCTAGAAATATTTACCGCGCCACTCTAATATTATTTACATCTCTCTGGTTATTAATAACAGGAGCGTAGACAATGCATTGTCATTGTCATATCAAATATTCAGCACCCATTCATTGGCGACCTATTAAAGTCTCATGACTATGTTTAATTATGGATACCATGCAAATTTGAGAGTGATGCAACAACATTTACAGTTTGTTGTCATGTGTCTTGCTGAAACAGTATTAGTGGAACCTGGATTTTATGTATGCATGAGAAAAACGAATAGGTGAAGCACAAACGATAAATGCTATTTTTCACTAGCTAACTCCTTATCCGTTCCTCATTTCACGAACTGAATCGGTAAAAGATCGATGAAGAAACAAAGTAAACAGTTATTATTTTTCGATGTTTCTCGTATTGAAAAAATAAAGTCGCGAGGTTTCGGGCAAATTTATCTATAAAATTGAGTAAAATTGAGTAGATGAAATTGCAAATTGTTGAAAAATTTAAAACTTCGAACATGCCAATATATGATTTCTCCTTTTCAAAAATCATTAAGCGAAGAAACAACGTTCAATTCAGTTTCTATTTCTTGCAATCGATGTGCAGACAATTTTTATTTTGCATAAAGATCCACAGTCTACTTACCAGTATAACTTTTTCCGGGAAAACTGTGTCAAATTGACACAAGGGATGTACGAGGGTTAAAATCATTAGCAGGACACATCTATTCCTGGAATTAGCGGAGTAAATTTTGATTTTGCATAAGGATTCACGGTGTTGCAAGTGAAGTCGGCGTTCTATGCTGACAATCTTAAAGCAGAGTCGATCGTTCGAAAGAGTTAATTGAACGTCGCTGAGGCAGCTGAAAATATCTTTCTGGAACGTTTGCTTGACGACCGTTCCACTTTCGCGGGCGACTCAAGAGAAGCGAGAGGTCGTAGGTGGTGGCAAGGGAAAGAAAATCGCGAGCTGCGGTGGTGGCTCGATGTATCGAATTTCGATCACGTTCCCTTTCCGTGTACTTTCGGTGAATTGGTGCGAATATCGCGTCGCCCCGAGCTAGAAAACCTCGTCGCGCTTTCTGCGGTCACAAATTCAATTTTGCCGCGCGTGCGTGTGCCCCGCGCGGACGGTTGTGTGTGTGCCGCTGGAAAGAGGTTACCGACGGAATTAAGGGGAAAGAAACGAACGAAACTACAACGTTAATCAAACAGAAAGGCGAACCACGTGAGAGCGAACGTGTAATTCCCGACTCAAGTTTTCCGTAAGGCCTGTAATCAACGGGCCTTGATTAATCAGGCTGCTCGGCCAGTTGCGCGGCGCCGAGGAGAGCTTCTTTAAGTGACCCAATCTGCAAAGTAATCGCGTTTACGTGGCCGCCGTTCAAGAAGGAGGGTCGCTTTATTTTAGAAAACCGTAGGACTCTCGTTTCAAATTGAACACTCGCTTTGACTCCTCGAGCTTGGAGAACGTTGCTCGATGCGGAACGAAAATCACGGTGCAACTGAAATCTTTGTTTATGAAAACGTGCATCTATGTCGTCGCTGAACACTTATAATCGTTGTACATGTATTATTCGTCCGACGAAAGATGGCAGAGATTTTGACTCTTGGGTCTTGGGAGATTTTGTCAGCTTGGTCTGCTAGGTTGCGCTTAGGTTCTGACGGGAACGGTCGACATAGGAGCTTGGCGTCACCACATCGCTCTATAACAGTCGCACTCAAGACGCTCGTTTGCTGTCTTCGTCGAACGATTCGGTCAATCGCGGAGGACGTGTAGCGCGAAGGAGGGATATCATATGGTACCTACAAGTTTCCCTGTGCCATCTTTCGTTGGACGTAGAGTGCATGTAACCTGTTTTTAAAAAATTATACGGCGGTGGGGAAAATGCAATTACGCACGCGGTGTGGGACTCGCCCGAGCCCTACCCGCTAAAATTCCACCGGAAGGAACTTGCAACCCGCGCTCAAGTCCGGCTCGGTGTGAAATTCACGCAGAGTCCTACTATGCGCATTTACGTCTGTCTAGAATTGTCTGTACATCGTGTCTGGGTCTGTGCTACGATCGAGTGGTGCACTGTAATTTTTGAGTTCTTTATGGGCACGATTGGCCTTTAGAATTAGTTACGGACTTGGGTACGACTGAAAATTAAGTGTCCTGTTTCGAATCGAGGAAACAAACCACTCAATGACGATTGACGCATCGCAAACCCACACTCAACGGAAAGGCGACACCAATTTCGGGGAAAGGTCCTTGAACAAGGGTTATTTGTGCGGCGCCTTACGAGGCCTTCGTGAGAAAATGCATTTACAGAGTCAGTGGGCGTTGCATAATTTTGGATTACGCCCCAAAACTGGTGATTCGTCCCCTGTTTATCCCTTCCAGGGAAATGATCTCTTTCCGAGCTTTGGTAGGGAGTGACAGGATTTTAGAATTTAGAACTGCTTACATCTTCGCAACGAAGGGTACGATACGTCGAAGGGAACGGTTTTCATTTTCGCAACCAACAGTACAATTCGTCGAAGAGAACAGTTTTTGATCTCTCGAAAAGAACTGTACGATCTTTCGGAACGGTAGGAACCTTCGAGGAGAATACCTCGAATCTTCTTCTAGCACAGTGTAAACTTGGACTTTTGAACTTGAATAATGAATTGAACTTTGAATTGTGAACTTGAACTTTGAATTGTGAACTTGAACTTTGAATTGTGAACTTGAACTTTGAATTATGAACTTGAACTTTGAATTGTGAACTTGAACCCTTATTCTGAACTTCTATTCTGAACTTTAAGATCTTTCGAGAGAATGGTGCGAACTTTCTGTGCTATTTGAATCTTCTCTACTATTTGAACCTTCTGTACTATTTGAACCTTCTGTATTATTTGAACCTTCTGTACTATTTGAACCTTCTGTACCATTTGAACTTTCGGACTTGTAAACCATTGTGTAGTTTTATGAATATTAGTTTACACGAACTACTGTTACGAACTAGAGTGTTAATTGCCTTGAACCAGCGGCAATCTTGTACCGGACAACGCTCGAAACAACGCCTGCGTAGCATTTATAACGCATCATCACCGTGAACAAACTGCCACTCGAGGGCTTACTCATTTCCGGTGAAAGAGTACATGTAACCAGCTTTCCGTGTCTCAGAAGTTGTCCCTCGAGACGACACAAGGGCAAAGAGGGTCCTCGTTTGCAGCCAATGGTTAGGCCGCGATGTCGCACACTTTAGCCAATAATTCGTCTAGAACAGAAAGTGCGAGTGGAATGATCTAATAGGACGGCTTGCCGCCACATTCCTTTCGAATTCCTGTCAGGAGAGTACATCTGGTGCTTTTCATTCGAAGAAGACATTTGTCATTTCTTGCGAATAACCGTGAACGACGTTGGAAGACAAAAGTGTTATAGATCAGTGAGTTCGTCTCGAGACTGGCTACGCGCATAGCTAAATAAAAACATACCGTTACGTATGGAAATCCAACAGCATACCGTCGACAGTGAGTACACGAAGAGTCCACATGAACGGTCCGCACGCTCCAATTGCAAATTCACCAGAATTTGCACTGGAAATCGCCAGGCGCTTCGTTAACCTAAAATCGCGACAGCATCGTCCGAGCGCATTGTCTTTTTCGGCTGCTTGTTTTTCAGGAGGGTCTTGGAATGGGGCGGGCGGATCGTGCCGGAAGGTTAACCAGGTTTGATGTATTGAAAACAACCCCCGTCCGCTATCTGGACAGCTTATCATATCCATCATTCCACCCTATTTGTACGGTCCGGCGCGGGCCGTGTTCGCGAGCGTGGAACGCGCGGATCGCTCGCGTATGCATGCATGTACGTGGAAACAATCTCGTCGGCCGACTACTCTCTTTTTCACAGTTGAAACCGTCTCGTCGGCTTCTCCTGTTCAAGGCTGCTTTGCCAGATGTTTTTTTCATAATCCGAAGGCGCGGTAGACACGCAATCGCGGGAAGAATGCAATTACGTTGGCCGGGCTCTTGTTCCGCGTGCGGGAAGGAGATGTTTTAATTGAAACAACCGAAATAATCTGTGCGGACTCGCGAGGATGGACGGCGAACGGATTAAACCGGCCGGATCCGTTGATTTACTGTCGCAAAGTGGCCGGTAAAATAAATGAAATGATGTTTAAAAGAAACGAACTCGCGTTTTTAATATCACCGACTGAAACCGCCCGGGCATCTTTATTAGTCCGGGGCTGGTGCTGCTTACAAATAAACGGTCTCGCCTCCTTCCGCTTAATTCCGTTCGAGATGGGCAAAGCCGCTTTCAACTTCGCGGAAGTAAAAGTTTCTTCCTGTATGGCTTGTACAGAGTGGCTTCTTCCCTCTGTTATCGCGGTACGTTGATTACTCTTTTTCGTTTCACAAAGGAACCTGCGGCTTGATTGTTCCGTCAGTTACAGCGACCACGGCGGAAACGCGAGATCGAAAAATCGGTGTAGCTATTGGACATTCTTTGTAGGATATGTATATATCGAATACACGTAGACCGACATTCGGTTGAGCCATCCTGTCGGAATGTAAGGCCGATTACGCCGCGCGACACGATTTTGAACGGCTGTATACCGAATTAATTAAACACAACCGATTTCTCGTAACCGAACCGATCTACGTAGACGATCGTAAATATTTGGACTAGCTACATACAGTAAGTCCTCGACTTGCGCGGTTAATTCGTTTCAGCGTTTTCCGCGTAAGTCGAATAATTCCTGAACGCCACCGCTGAAAAGTTATTAACACTCTACCTACCGAAAGCCTATTAACAGGATTTTCAATAATTGTGCTGTACCAAAAGAAAGCATAGAAATTTTTTTTTACATTACAATCTATATAAATAAAAATGTAAATGTTCGTTTGTTCAAAATCTTAAATCTCCGGAAGTTCTTCACCGATTACTTTGAAATTTTGACACAACGTTGCATTCGAATACGCGCGTGTTTTTATATACCTAATCTATATAATCTATATAAATAAAAATAAGCATTGTGAAATTAAACATATTAGAAACGTGCGCTTTCTCTTTTCTTTCTTTTCCATTTAACCGGATTGAGCCACAGCAACGCGTGGCCGGGTACAGCTAGTCTTAAATGAAACTATTAGATGACGTTATCGAGAGTGACTTGTTGGTTCACAATGAAAATTGCTGTTGCTATTGAAGGTTCTATTAAAAAGTGTTTAGCCGTGTACTTATTTGTACATACTACATGTATCTATTATATGTTCATGGAAAATGTATCACTCGTAAATAGCTGAAAGTCTACGCTGTACACAAGCAAACACTTATCTTCGATTCTGTCACATGTGTAACGACAAAGCTCCGGTTCTGGAAATAAAAAAAGGAAATAAAAAAAGGAAATTTAAACGAATTTAAACGAATTTCACGGTTCAAAACGAATCCGCTTAAGTCGAGGACTTCGGAGCTGTGCATACGGAAATTCAAATGCAAAGATAATTACGATTTGATCGATGAACGTTTCCGAGATTCTTTGATTCGGGCAACTAGCAGAGAACTGTAGACCTGCGTGAGTGGTCTTCGATCGATTAGATTGCGCGGTCCCTCTGGGAAAATGTACAAATCCGATATCGATTTTCGAACGTATGTATTTCGCGTTGAACGCTTTGCGATACGATTAAGGATCAACGATGGCCTTCGCCGATTCCTGGAAAGACAGGATCACTGTGTACACATTTTTCTGAGCTACAATACACCAAAACTTGTTTCCAACTGAATGGTACATTTCTTTTTCTATTATAAATTACGACGAAATTTTGAGGATGGAAAGAGAGTACCGAAATGAAATTCTATTCGCACGGATGAAAAATGTTGGACTTCACTCATACATATTCCGTTTACATTTATTACAGTAGTTATTACTCCGCAGGATTAAGGAACAGAGAGTTACAAGCGGATGAGATAAGTTATAACAATTACCCATAGAAGAGCGGGGGTAAAATAATTACGGTTTGATAAGAATGACAGGGGTGCGGTGAAGTAGGTAGATACCCTCCTAGTTTGTAAAAGTTAATGTGCAAGGAGGCGGCTTTGAAAACTCCGGACCCTCCAGCATTTATATCCATTTATTCGGAAAATGGCCCTGGTGAGCATATGCGCGCTTATAAATATTAACAGGGACATCTCATTATTTTACATTTTGAGCCCGTAAGCCATATTTACGAGCAATGTCCCTTCCTGTTTCCAGGCATGAACGGTCCCTTCCCACAGCTTTCCCGTACATACACCGAATCGCCTTTATTCCGCTATCAAATCGGGACGGCAGATTTCGCCGATATTTTAATTCGCAATTGAAAACTACCCTCTTTCGCACATCTCGAGGGATGATATTCTAATCGCTTTTAACTGGATACCATCGGTAGGAATAAATTTGAATCTTTCCGCTGTATACTTGAATAATCTAGAAACGAATCTACGTTAAAATATTCGCGAAAATAAGGTAAACGTGTAGACGAAAAATTTATGTACTTCCGCTTATAAGATAAATTTTATAACAACGGTTGATCAATCATCATTTTTTAAAAAGGTTAAGTATTAGATATGCATTTTAGATGATATTCTAATCGCTTTTAACTGGATACCATCGGTAGGAATAAATTTGAATCTTTCTGCCCTGTACTTGAATAATCTAGAAACCAATCTACGTTAAAATATTCGCGGAAAATATGGCAAGCGTATAGGCGAAAAATGTATGTATTTCCGCTTTCATAAAATGAATTTTAGAACAACAGTCGATTAACCATTTTTTTTTAAAAGGCTATGCGTTAGATATGCATTTCACGTATGCATAAATAAATAGTTGATGCTTTCGAAAATTCTATCCAGGATCGATAACAGGATCAGGACATTCGAACAGCGTAGAATCAGAAGGACGAGCTCCATCTAAGAATTGCCTCGTTTCCGGATGGTATATTAAATATACAAGGTGTCGAGACATTTTTGCAAGCGAACACAAACATTTTTGGAACACCCTGTACAACGCAATCGCTATACCGATGTCAATTTCACGAAATTGTGAGTGACGGTTTCCGTAGGACGGAACATATCGTCTACGGCTTTTAACGAGATTAAAGGAGGATCGTGTAGAACAGGAAATTCCGCGCGTTTCTCGAAACGATTTCTATAAAAACTACAAGCACCACTTTGACGGATCTATGCGTCGTAGGTCGGAGCTCTCGACGGCGTTATCGGCAGAGCTTAAACTACATACGGCTTTATTAATTTTCGTTCCACCACGCCGCGCCGGTTTTGTGTGGACTGAGCTCGGAAAACTACAGTTTGTCGATATCTCCGAACGAATTGCAGCATATTGGCGGTGTAAGGAAGCGGCTGAAGTGTTCAGCCGAACGACGTATCAAAGTATTGGTTCTCGCACCGGTCGAAACCATAACGAGCGGCCACGAGCCTAGAAGTCCATTGAAATCGGTTCAACGAGGATCCCCGCGTGCACTTCGGACGAGAAACTATGGAGGAAGAAAATAATAAAGGATGGAAAACCGAGTCCGGCGTAGGAAGCAACGATGGAGGGAAGGCGTTCTAGAGATAATCTAAACGCGACGTGATGGAGAAGTGGCAGGTCAGACTAGGCGAGTTGTCAGCTCATGATGGATGGACACGCGGCACGTACGAGCGGAAGATTCTCTCCTCTTTTCACGTAGACTTTGCCCTGCTCTCCTCCGTCCGTGTTCTCTTTTCCTTCTCTCTTCTCTTTAGAGAGGAGAGCAGCGCACTCCGCTTGTCGTTACCTCGCGCCTCATTTCGCCGATTCTTTGCACCAGAATAACAAGCGACAGTCGCTTGCTCCAGTTTCGTTCCGTTCTGGAATATCCTCATAAAACAGGGTAACTATACTGTCTTCTAAATAGATTCTCTCGCTGTTTTCTAGGACAGGAACGGAAACTTCGCGGAACCACGAGAAGAATTATAGAATCGCGGCGATGGTCTCGTTTTATACGCAGACAGCAAAAAACGCGAATAAAACGAGTCGGACTATTATAGTTCAGGTTTGAAGTAGCTTTCCATGTACCTAGCTTTGTACTCTTATCGTTTAGCGTTAACAAACACAATTTTCAATAATACTGCTGCTTAAACTGAACTTCATCAGAAGTTCGTCTGTTGTCCGTCGAAGTACTGAAGTAAAAGTGGAACAAACTACATATAGTCAGGCGAGTGGACTGGGAATCGCTTATGATGGAACGAGCCCAATTGACAGAAGCGCAATACCTTTGAGTCAATGTTGAATGTAAGACGTGAAATATCAAACAGTTCGACTGTTGTAAAATTATGAAAAATTAAAAATGCCTCTTTCCGTAGATGATTCGAAGTCTGGTGAATAAAATGCTAGACATCGAGATAGGGTCAGATTATTGTTGGACAAGTGGAATGAATTAACATATGGTCGAACAAGTAGTAAAAGTGGAACAAACTACATATAGTCAGACGAGTGGACTGGGAGTCGCTTATGATGGAACGAGCCCAATTGACAGAAGCGCAATACCTTTGAGTCAATGTTGAATGTAAGACGTGAAATATCAAACAGTTCGACTGCTGTAAAATTATGAAAAATTAAAAATGTCTCTTTCCGTAGATGATTCGACGTCTGGTGAATAAAATGCTAGACTTCGAGATAGGGTCAGATTATTGTTGGACAAGTGGAATGAATTAACATATGGTCGAACAAATAGTAAAAGTGGAACAAACTACATATAGTCAGACGAGTGGACTGGGAATCGCTTATGACCGAACGAGCGCAATTAGCAGAAGCGCAATACCTTTGAGTCAACGTTGAATGTAAGACGTGAAATATCAAACAGTTCGACTGCTGTAAAATTATGAAACATTAAAAATGTCTCTTTCCGTAGTTGATGATTCGAAGTCTGTTGAATAAAATGCTAGACATCGAGATAGGGTCAGATTATTGTTGGACAAGTGGAATGAATTAACATATGGTCGAACAAGTAGAATGTAGTGACATATGGTCGGGCAAGTAGAATACAGCGACATATGGTCGGACCAGTAGAATATGGACTACCTCTGATGAACAAGTAGAATAGAGACGACCTTATGACTACACAAGCAAAGTAGGGTAGGCGTGTATGGCTAGTCAAATGGAATAGAGACGACTTACAATCGGAATAATTATGGAATGTTTACTTAACAAGATGAAATAGAAGCAGTTGAATGGGTACCATCTTAAACTATATATTAAATCAATTTATATTACATATTTGAAAGATACAGAAAGTATTTCATGTAATGCGAGTGACTCGTTCCGAACGGAACAGACTTCGCATTTGTCGGAGATGTTTTGGACGCGGTACGATTTGTTGCTAAATCGTTTCGTTTTTAAACAACCGTCCTCGCCGATATTATCTTCGAAATAAGCTTCGTAACGCCGAGCAATCCGGTGCCGTTCTCTATCGCGAAACAATATCGGAGCAACTTCATAATCGAACCGGTCGTTCTGAAATCCTACGTGAGATATCCTCTACGAAGGATATTTTTGTAAGAGACAATTCCAGAGCTCTCTGGGGGTTTCGCCGTCTCTCTGTCTCTCCTCGCACGCGTTGAGACCTCCTAGATTACTCTGCCACCTCGCCTATTCCTTCGGTTCTCTCGTATCCTTCGGTTCCCGTTCGCAAACTTCTCGTCCGTAAGAGAATGCCAGGAGTTCACACTCCAATTCTCCGTTTCTATGGAACCGTGGGGGCCGCGGGAGGAGAGAGACAGAGAGAGAGAGAGGGAGAGAGAGAGAGAGAGAGTCCGTCGCGGAAGATCAGAAATATTTCGTAACAATATGCATACGTAACGTTGCATTGTTCTCATCCTTTTTCCGCGGCAGTTCCGTACTGTAATTTAGAATGTTCCCGCGCGACGTCGACGTTATATCCGGCCGCGCGTGTGTACGTACATATATATTCCTTTGATGTCACTCTATCCTGTCCTACTTTCGGTTTTCGTTTCCCGATGACATTTACCGCGGTCGTTCACTCCGCCGTTTCAGATTAATTACTACGCGCTCTTTATTTTCTACGAATTAACGTCACATCTATAGCGCGTAATTTGCTGTTTGCGATGTCGGCTTACGCGTCGGCTTACGCGTTGGTCCCACTGTAAATAGTTGAAGAGATCGTTGTTGTTGAAGCACACACCGGATTTAGCCAGGGAAGCAGAAACGTCGAGCACAATTTTACCGTTCGCCGCTGGGAAAATTTATCATCGCATTGAGAGCTGGTAAAACCGACACCGTTCTCACCAAATTTTTTCGTACGAGCGATAACTAGACTGCGGATTTTACACAATGCGTTCTATTAATCGACATTCAGGAAATTTTACAGATGAACGAGCCCACTTAAGTTTCTCAACCGGACGATCCGCAGACTTTTTCGACGGCGTCTTATAAAAATTGGCCCATTAATCCCGGCCGGCGAACGACTCTTTCCTCCGCGCCATCCACCTTGGCTTCCCCAGCATGCTCTCCACTTTTTCGCCTCCAAAGCTTTGCAGCACGTCTCACGCTCTAATTCTCCGGCTGCCTCTCTTCCTCTCGCTTTCTCCCTTTCTCTCTCTCTTTCTCCGACGGCGAGGAAGTATTATCTTAAAGGCTACGCCGAGTACAAGCAAAATTTCAGTCCGCGGAAACGACGAAAGTTCACTCTCTGTCATACACTCCGGTTCATTTCGTGTACTTCAATCTTCGGGATTCTTCGGCGTACCCACTTGTCCCGGCGCCCCTTGCTTTTATTAGGGCAAGCAGCGGTCCATAATCCGACCGGCGAACCATACGATCGATACCACTGCGACGGCCGAAGCTACTTTAATCAACGTGCTCGAAATCGTTCTCGTTCCGCCTGTTATCTGACAAACGTACTGGGCCGGGTCTTTGTCAAAGGGCCCTGGAATTTCCGGTGCGTTGTTTCAACGCGAACATAAAGGCAGTCGCGGATAAAAATGAACAAAGTCGCGCGTTGCGATTGAGAAGTTGTAAATCAGAGGACAGAAAAATGCGGGATTGGAGAACATATTGAACGTTTGCCAAGGTCTGGAAACTGAGTAGCAGTGGCATGGCAACAACTTGGAGCACGGGCAAAGAAAATAATCTTTGGTTAGTATAGTTACGCGGTGATGACGATGTGTTTATGCTTTATTCCACATTACGTTGCAATTGAGAAGTTGCAAATCAGAGGAATAGGAAAATGTGGGATTGGAGAACATATTGAACGTTAGCCAAGGTTTGGAAATTGGGCAACACCTTGGAGCATGGGCAAAGAAAATAATCTTTGGCTGGTATAGTTACGTGGTGGTGGTGGTATATTTATGCTTTATTACACATCACGTTACAATTGAGAAATTACAAATCATAGAATAGGAAAATGCGGGATTGGAGAACATATTGAACGTTAGCCAAGGTTTGGAAATTGGGCAACACCTTGGAGCACGAGCAAAGATAATAATTAGACACCGGAAGTTTATGCAAAATGAAAAGTTTGTGCATCAATTGCAAGATGCAGGAGCTAAACATAAATTTATATTCTTCATTAATAATTTTAATGTGATGAAAATAATATATTAATACTCAAAATCTTTTAATATTTTCACTGTTTTAAATTGCACTTGTTCATTTTTCTTATGAATGCATCAAATCCGGAGTCTAATAATAATGGTGGTGGTGAGTTTATGCTTTATTCCACATCACGTTACAATTGAGAAATTACAAATCATAGAATAGAAAATGCGGAATTGGAGAACATATTGAACGTTAGCGAAGGTCTGAAAATTGAGTTGCAGTAGCACGGCGACACCTTGGAGCACGGGCTAAGATAATAATCTTTGGCCAGTCTAGTTACGTGATGGTGGTGGTGTGCTTATGCCTTATTCCACATCCGCGGCTGCTCATCAACGGTAGCCAGCCCTCAAGACAGACGATATGTTCACGCTCTAATTCTCGTGCTCGTGGTTTGCCGTCGGTGAGAGAAGGGTCTCTGGTACGGGCGAGCGGGGTGCCTGTCTAATACCCGTTTTCTTGGTGCCTAGAGCGACAGTTAGAATCCACGTATTCCGGCGTGTACACAAGGACAGCCGTGTGTATACGTGTCCTTTATTCGCGGAGTGTTGCCGGCTGGCACAAACGAGAGTCCAGTGGACCGGAAGGTGAGCTCGCAGGCAGTGTCCGCCCGAAGCTTGCAAGCGTGTCTACCGTTTCCGCAATTTGTGCTTGCGGCTTCTCGCAGACGATGCCAGACGTACGGGTAACGAGCAGTTCGTGCACGATGACGAGCACGAGTGCATTTTTCAACGGCGGGCACCGCGACGTCGGCCCGCGTCGAAGCCAACCCCCTCGTGCCACAGGAAACCGGGGGCGAAAGCGTTTATTAAATGTCTACAAGATGCATCGCGCCCCTCGCTCGCGGGTAACCTTTGCTCGCGTGTTTTATGCTTCCTTGGAAATTCCTGTTACGTGGTTATAAATCCGCTCGAACGGGCCACCTTCCGCTAGACAATTCGGTTCAACTCGCTCGTCCCCCGGATTCGAAGCTCGAACGCGCAACTGGTCGCAAAATAATCACCAGACTGCGGATCTTTATGCATTTACAAGCAAAATTGAGAAGATGAAATTCAAAATTGTGGAAAAATGTTAAAAATTGAAGACACGAATACATGATTTATTTATCAGCAAAATTGAGAAGATGAAAATCAAAATTGTGGAAAAATGTTAAAAATTGAAGACACGAGTACATGATTTCTCATCTATTCAAATCATTAACCAGTTAACTGTGGCGACCTCTTTTCACAGCGCGCACCTGTATGTGTCGCGAAAATCAAGCGATGACGCCAGTGCATATACGGGGATGCACGGATCCATCTCAAATTATTTATCATTTTCATTTCGTCTTGCCCTCTAAACATTTTAAACATATTAAAATTTACGAATATAATTTAGTTTTTGCCAGAATTACAATTTAAATATCAAATTGTAACAAAATTTTACGCATGACGGATATAATCGTCATGACACAAAATTCTGCCACATCTCCATGACGGATATAGTCGTCAAACACACTTAACTGGTTAAGGGAAGAAATAACATTCAATTTAGTTTCTATTTCTTGCAATCGATGCAGACAATTTTTATTTTGCGTAAAGATCCGCAGTCTAATAATTAGACAAATTTTAAGAAGGTGCAACGAAGTAAAATCCTATTTTTGATGAGAACGGTCTTTGTAGATTCAAACAAATGAAAATATGTAGTACCGAATTCTATCGAATTTTATATTGTTGCATTTTTGGAATTTTTTTTGGAAAATGCATGAAGATCCGCAGTCTACTAATAATCATGTTTATCTCTGCCGTGAAAATGTTCTAGGTGGGATGAAATGTCTTTTCTTTTTCTTTTAACCCGCCGTTTTCAAATCTTTTTCCAAACTCCAATATTATCTCCTATCTATGCCTGGATTCTGGAATTTAAAAAGCGTATGTAAAAGGATAATATTATCCGCGCTGGAAAAAAGGGATTATCGTAATTGGTGCCCTGGCATAAAGAAAATTTTGTAATAATGAATTCCGCTAATGAAAAGTAGAATTAGGTCGGATGACTGACCATGTGCGTGAATTATTCGCGGGATTATAAATGGACGAGTCGAAATCAAATTTAGACAGCTGATGGATCATGAACAATTACGGAAGAACGTCGGATGTCTCAAATTGAAAACATTGGAAGTTCTTCGATTCCAGAAATTGTAGTCGCTTTAATATAATGAAAATAATTGAAAGATATTTTTACACATTAATATTCATTTGAAGTGACAATGAAAATATCGATACGACTTGATAAAAGTATAATGAAAACGCAGAATTTTAAAATATTGGGTTGGCAAGAAAGTAATTTCGGTATTTTCAGGTGAAATATAAGCCAATTTCTTTTATTCAAGCAACGAACTTTAATCAATAAAATATTTTCCATTTTGTTCGATGATCTTCTGCCATCTTTCTGGTAGCTTCATAATTCCGCGCTTATAAAACTTCTGGTCGATGTCGGCAAGAAATTGATGCAAGTGCGATTTCAGGTCATAATCATTAGCAGATCTTTTACCATTCAAAGAGGTTTGTAAATTTCGGAATACATGATAATCTGATGGGGCAATGTCCGGTCTATACGGTGGATGTGACATCACTTCCCAACCAAGCTCCAATAATTTTTTACGTGTTATCAAAGATGTGTGTGGCAGAACACAATGGTAAAACATTCGCTGATGACGAGGACCTGACATCGCACTTGGATAAGTTTCTTGCCGATAAGGACCAGAAGTTTTATGAGAGCGGAATTATGAAGCCACCAGAAAGATGGCGAAAGATCATCGAACAAAATGGAAAATATTTTATCGATTAATGTTCATTGCTTGAGTAAAAAATTTCGGTTTTATTTCACTTTAACACTTTACCTACCGGAAGCCTATTAATAGGATTTTCAATAATTCTGCTGTACCAAAAGAAAGCATAGAAATTTTCTTTTACATTGCAATCTTAAATGAAACTATTAGATCACGTTACTGAAGGTGACTTCGTCAGATCACAATGAAAATTGCTGTTGCTATTCAAGGGTTCCATTAAAAAGTGTTTAGCCGTGTATCACAGATTTTTAAAAATTATGCAATAATCGCCGGTCGGTAATGTGTTACCGTAACACCGTAATTACTTTCTTGCCAGTCCAATAGTTACGAATCGGCGATTTCTCGCAAAAAACAATAAATCCTCCCCAGAACAAAGAAGAAACATGATCGATAGAATGAAATAAAAATTGTGGACATTACAATCCTTCATGGATACAGCGAAGCCCGAAATTATCCAGCATAAGCGCAACGCGACGGAACAAGAGCACGCGATTCGAATAAATTCTCCGTCAATCGGCTCTGTCTTCGTCAACAAATACGGCCATAATCGGATTTACGTTTTGTCGGCCGACAGGTGGGAGTCGGCTTTTCGCTCCTGGCGCCGCCAAAAAAACGAATCCGTCCCGGGCGCCGATTATGCAACTCGCTCCCGTCTGGATTATACTCGTCCGTTGACAGGGACGGGGCTAATGTTTCCGTTCCACGGTCGGAACGGTTTTAAAAATGCACCGGGACGCACTAGTAAATGTCCAGACTACGCCTGGGGTAGCGTCGCGAAACAAGGGGGTTTCGCGGGGCTGCGAGAGGGTTGTATCACGGGCAGCTGCACCACTCCTCTCCTCTCCCAAGCTTGGTAACCATCGTGTTCGCGGCGACCCCCGGCGCGCAGCAATAAATTTGTTTTAAAAAGCGCTTTTGTTCGTTCTACGCGTGCGTGTCTGGTACGCGCGTTGGTCTGCGCGCCACGCGCTAAAAAACGACAAGGGCAAACCCTAAATCTCGGCGTAAAATAGAATCCACCGCTGCATGCGGGGGAGGAGCGAACATCTCGCCATTTACACACCGACGCGCCGGTCAAGCGTATTTACAGGGTCGTCGAGGTACATCCGGTTAAGTCATTGCTTCGGGTGTGCCAATAAGTTCGCTGCAGTTCTATTCAATCGATCGTAGTTTTAGTTCAAATCTGTGGTTGTAAGCAAGAACGCCGCATGTTCCGTCGCGCAGGAACACGAGACGTAGCTTTCGTTGGAACAATATTTAGAGTACGTTCGTGACTAAACATCTTCCTCGAAGATGTCGTAAATTAGGGTCATTCGGCGACCATTCGAGATATCTGGCAAATGTCTCGAATGTGTATATCTTAAACAACAATGTAACATGGAATTGGTCCTTTTGAACGACCGCCCGGACCGTCACGGGCAGTGTCATATTACCGGGAACCGTCGCGCCTCCTTCCCAACGCTCTTTCAGAACAGCGAGAAGGATAAACAGTCGAAGCATGCTGATTGGTAAATGCAACGTTCGGCAGGAACCAATCGGTATCTTTTTTCTCGTCGCGTTCGAATAGGAAATCGAGTTCCGACAGTTACATTTTGGCTTTCGGACAAGCAACATCTTTTAATCCTCGGTTACACAAGTACAACGCACCGGTCGTTGTCTTGTCATTCACACAGGATAAGTCCAGACTTTACGTTGCGGTAGTTCGTTGTCCAGCGATCGGGACAACCGCGCTGAATTCCGCGTCACATAAGCGATCGAAAACCCCTCGCGTGCGCTAGCGTATAAGGCAGCACCTGCTAGAATTGCCTTACCGACGAGACCACTAGTAGGTTCCGGATGAAACGCTTCTTTAACGTATTCTATTATACTCGAACCAATCTTTATCTTATGTAATCGCCTTTACCCATTGAACCGGCTACCCAATATTAATTTGGCGGGTAGTAACAATCGTGCGAGGACATTCGCGGGAACGCGTCCGCGGTCAAACCGGGCTCAAGCCTTACAAACTTGAGTGGAATCCATCCGCGCATCACCCGTGAGTGTCGCCTCAAATACACGACGCAACACCGCATGTCACATGCTTTCGCTCTCGAGATATTGGAGTTTTAAGTTTTGGATACAGGACAACGGATAAATTGCATTATTTTTTTGAGCCTCTGCATCTCAATAAAAAGTAAAATAGGATCCACCACTGCACGCGGGGGAGGAGCGAACATCTCGCCATCTCCGCACCGACGCGCCGGTCAAGCGTATTTACAGGGTCGTCGAGATACATCCGGTTAAGTCATTGCTACGGGTGTGCCAATAAGTTCGCTGCAGTCTTATTCAATCGATCGTAGTTTTAGTTCAAATCTGTGGTTGTAAGCAAGACCGCCGCATGTCACATGCTTTCGCTTTCGAGATATTGGAGTTTTAAGTTTTGGATACAGGACAACGGTTAAATTGCATTATTTTTTTGAGTGTCTGCATTAATCTCAGCAATTAATGCAAAAATTTAATTAATAAGTTTTTCCTTACAACCACAGAAATCATACTTTCTTCCCGATCTTTGGTTGATCCTGATTAACAGCCTAATTCAGACTAAACACAATTTTGTCAAATTTTTCATTACGTATCGTCTAGTAAGCCGATTCCGTCTAGTTCAGCAGAAAAACTGAAGTCGTTTAGTGCATGTATAACTAAGTTACTCTGATTTAAAGTGGGTGCCACGAATTACGAGACTGAATGTCTCGTTTCGGATACAATTTTAAAAAATTCGAGTTTATGCATTAACCTCTTGCCCTATAACATCGTGTTAGACTCGTGACGAAGATTCTGAACAGAGTCTAATAAATACGTGCGTTATTAAGTTCCTTTAAACCGAAACAAAATTCCTTTTCGGTTTTGTTAGTCTGCAGCTATTGGAGAACATACAGGCATACGATAGATACAAATTTTCTCCTGTTTGAGGAAATTACGATCAACAAAAAAGTTCTAAGCACTGAAACCGTAAAATAAATCATAGGGCAAGGGGTTAATTGAGCTTTAGAGTACAGGATTTGCGTATTTATCAGAAAAATGTTGTGAAAGCAAATTCGAAAGGCTAAAAGAAATGAGTGCAATTTATTCGACGTCTTATGCTCAGTCCATACGCGTGAAAACGTTAAACGGCAATGTCTCGATAGCAAAAGTATGCGACATTCGGCGTTCTTTCTTACAGGCGCAATAGAACAGTGCGATATCTGTTTAAAAGTCCGAAAGTATTCGGCCGGTGGCATCGTTTCGGCGAGATCGATGCTCGAAAGTATTTTCAGAGGTCACGGAGGGTTAACGAGAGGCAGGTTTGCAGAACGGCGAAAGAAGTTCATCAAAGTTTTCGAGGGGCGCTCAGGTATTCGAGGCACGCGCGGCGGGTACGTTAAATCAAACGGTTGACGTTGCACTAACGTGTGTAGGACACGCGACGGTTCCTCGACCGTCGAGATAAACGCGCGAGAAGACTAGTTAGCCGCGACGATTCGCCGCGTTCAGGGTATCTAAACGAGGAAGCACAGGGCGTCGGGACGGCCGAGAATCAGCATGAAAATCCCAGCCGCCGTTTACTTAATGATGAAAGTTTCCGCGTGCTGGGAGCGAGACCGGGCGTCCCGGAAGCTCTTAAAACCGGATTTAAGGTGTACAGGGAGAGCGTGGCCGTGGCCGTCACCGTGGAATCGGCCTCGTGGAATCGGCCTCGTGGAATCGGCCTCGTGGAATCGGCCTCGTGGAATTTTCTACGGAAAGTTACGGCCGATTCGACCGCGACACGGCCCTGCATCGACGCGCGGATTTACAATTGAATTACTCCAGGAATTATAATTAGAAAGTAATTGAATTACATTGTAATTCAGTCATATTGTAATTTATCATTCAGATCTTCGTTCAATTAAATTACAATGTAATTCGTAATTGCAATTGGAGTACAGTTATAAAATACTTTGTAATTATATTACATTAATTACGAAATACGAGGACGAGGAATAGAAAATACGCCGCATAGACGGCAAACAAGTGTATGAAAGAAAAACATAAAAATATATCGCACTTCTTCAAAGTTCTGGGCTACATTTTGGAGAGCTGTATTTTAATTGTATTGTATTTAAATTACACATCTGATTGAAATAATTATTAATTGAATTGATTGAAAGGTTTGAATTGAGTAATTCAGTTACGACGTAGTTGAATTACTGTATAATTTAAATACGATCTAATCCAATTGCGTAATTCAATTACAATGTATTTGAATTAGCACAACTCTGACCGTCAGTGCATACTGCACATATTATTTGAGCAGGAGCGCGCATCATTAAGTTTTGGCGATCCTCCTCAGGGGAGGAATATTGCATCTCGGAGTTCCCTGCGTACAGAGCTGAGGAAAATAGTATTTTAAATAGTAAATAGTAAATAGTAAATAATGCTATTTATTTTAAAGTATGTGTACAACTTTGAAAATAAAATAATTTATTTGTGGCAGTAATTTTTTAAACTAGTATTTGCAGATAGTATCTTATTTGAAGAATATTGAAAATATTTGTATTTTGTCTTTATTTTCAATTACAATTTTAAATATGATTACTGAAAATAATGGTTCGATTTCAATATATTTATGAGTGTAAATCGCTTCTTAACGATAAGATAGACTGTATGTTTATGCGGTTTCTCAGAATATTATAACAATGCAAAAAGTAAAATATTTTATTTCGCGTTTCAGATTGTTAAAACAGCAATATTTTATTTTGTGGATCAAATTGTTGGAATAAAAATATTTCATTTTGAGGTTCAGATTGTTAAAATAGAAGTATTTTATTTTCGAAATGATATATTTGATCTAAAATACTATTTTCTTTAAGCAAAATAAAATCTAAAATGTTAAATAGTATTTGAAATATTTGTTTCGCCAAATAATGCCCGCCTCTGCCTTCATATCAGCAACGTCAGCCTGGTCGTTCTGGCCGAATCCTAATTTTTCTGTTGGACCTACAGTTTACAACGGTGGGTTCCGATCCCCCTATTTTGCCAACGACACGCAGCGCGTACCCAGGGGGTCACTCATCCAAATATTCGCTGCACCCCACGCTGTTTTACTTCGGTGATCGGACGAGAACCGGATTTTTTTGCAGCGAGGCAATGGTCGTTGACAGGAGCGCGCATCACCGCGAACGAGCGGTGCTAAATACTCGAGCAAAATACGGTATTCCAGATTTGTTTACTATATTCGTACAGTAGCCGAGCTAGCCGAGCTAGCCGACGCCCACTGCTGCGATCAAACAGACTGCCACATGCGCAACAATGAACCAGAAATGTGCAGCCTGCATCTCTCACGAAATGAGAATCGTGCGCCCTTGAGTGATACCGCTACCGGCGATGCACAAAACATTTATTGGTATATACGATACCATTGCCGATATCGCTGCCTTTTTACAAACTTACGTAGCCTGCTGTGAGCCGACCAAAGGATCGAATATTCGGTGAAAGCAGAAAATTAGATTGAGAAAGAGAAACATTTGGAAACATTGTAGCCGACGGAACAACCCTACAAATTGGGGCTGAAATATCTGCTTCAGAGAATATTTTCGATGCAAATCAAAATTTAATGGGGTTTTCGGTAACAAATTTATCGATGTAAGAGGATTTTCGGAAAATGATATACGCGTGTGCGTACCGTGCAGCAGGTATATTAAAAAATTAGAAAAAGCACATGTCCAATGTGGACGTCAGCAGATGTAAAAAAATGCGTGTGAAATATTTTTACGAGCATTAAATGCCACCACGAAACTCGTAAAACATATTATATATGTGTGTGTGCGTTAATATCTCTCAGAACTAGACTGTGGATCTTTATAAAAATTATATTCATTTTTGCCATGAGCGAATAAAGTTCACAGTCTACTCACAATTAATTCTTGTTTTCGTAAACTATTTCAGAATATTTTAGTACAGATTTTGTAGTTCAAATTCACCGTGATACATTTTTGCAAATCAAATTCACCTGATTTAAATCAGATTCACCTGTTTTTAAATCAAATTCACATGTTTATAAATCAAATTCACCTGTTTTTAAATCAAATTCACCTGTTTATAAATCAAATTCACCACTTTTTAAATCAGATTCACCTGTTTTTAGATCAAATTCACCTGTTTTTAGATCAAATTCACCTGTTTATAAATCAAATTCATCTTGCTAAACGGGTTAGTTCAATTAACAGCGCAAAACTCGAGTGAACATAATCTGGAGGAACATACAACCGAATGAATAAATAATTGCAACGACATTATCGTCGCAACTATCCTTCGACCAATGAAGATTTGAAAGATCGGTGTTGCAAACACCGCTGCTTATTCTTCGCAGAACAGGGTATTGAATTATTTATCGCGACGCGAAATCCGGCTATTTAATAAAGCCGATAATTAATTGGTTTAATTAAATTCCGGCAATAACGTCGATTACAATTATCTATCGTAATCCGGGGCCATGGCACGTGCAAAAATTCCTGATTGTCCGTTTACCATTGGACTCGCGCACGCCGTTTACAATCATGATACATGGAATCGCGCGCAGGTTCTTCGATTAAAATGAGCCTCCGCCTCCGCCTCCGGCGCTGACCGGCTATTACGGATTTATATATGCAAATCAGATTGGTATCGGTCCGTGCCGCGAAAACGTCGTTCCAATTCGTTCGCGGGAAATTAAGCGGCGGACACATTTATGGACCGTATGCATCGTGTACATTTTTAATTATCATTTACGAGCCGCACTTTTGCAAATGGGCACTTCGCTTATGATCAATGCGCAATTCGAAAATTTTCATTTTCGTGTTATGTTATTGCTACCGTGGACGTGAATATTAAATGAATACCGCCTGTCCCGGCCGATTCCGAATAACCATCGGATCGGATTTAATTTCGTTATATGGAAATGAGGTTACACCAACTTATCCGTCTCCTAAAAATTTACAAATGAAAAAGCTACGATTCCGTGCATTTTGTACGAAGAGAAATTCACTTGGTCGAACATTCCATTTATTGTTCTGCGATTCATTTTTATTTCGCTCGTTCGTCCATAATTTTATAATTTCCCCATTTGCATTTCAACCTTTTGAGAAGAGCTACGCAACTGTCCCGTACCGCTTGAATTACGAAGATGAATCACCGAGACTTTGAAAATTGCGTTTTCTTTGGCTGTGTTATTTTTCCAACGAGGACGGCCATGTGTATCGCTAAGGCAACAAATTCACCGCGCAATATCCATGAATAAATTCAATCGTAATGGGACTGGTACGGAGTTAACTGGACACTGAAAGAGTTAATCAATTGTCGAATGGATACATCTTCCGAGCGAGCCCCTCGCCTCTAAATCTAGAGGGTGCACGGCCCGGCAATTACCGGGGTAGAAAAATTCGCTGGGCTCCATTATCCGGCGGAAAACTGGCGGAAGTTTCGCGGCGCAATATGTAAAACCGGCGTAAGTCTGGCGTGATACGGGGTGGTGCGGTTGCCGATAGAAATACACCGTTTTCGCGTGGTTCGAGCGTAGCCGTGGGTGGATGGTATAAGGAGAGAGAAAAGGGAGGAAAATCCCATCAAACTTGTAAGTGCCGAAAGTTAACGCCGCCTCGCCGGTCCGGTTCGGTTCGGTTCTCAGTTTTTCTCGTCTCGCACCCCGGTGGCGTCCGTTGCTCCCTTCGGCAGTTCGTGGTCGGCTCTTCGGCGGTTCCTTGTTCAGGCCCGGGCAGAAACAAGTGGAAAAGTCGTGGGCGGTTAGCTCCGTCGCTTCTTCCCTCGTGCCGGTTGCGCGGGCTCGGGGGAAGAAGGAATGAAAAGTGCTGCGAGGGAAATAATACGCTCGAAAATCCAACCCCGCCCCGACGCTCGCGGGGTTGGGGTGCGCGAAATAATGGCGAGTTGCTACCGCGGAAAATTCAGAGTCAACGACAGCGTTATTGTTTTTCAAGAGTTCCCCGGTACGAGGCGAACGGGGCTGGAAAGCTCGGAGGATGGTTCGGAGTTGCTTGGTCCCAGGATTCGGGGCTTCGAGACGTCTGAGTCGCAAAGGAGACGCCTTTTTTGAATCCCCTCCCTCCGGACGACGTTTAACCCGCCGTTCGTTAGGTGGGGTCTCACAGACCCCAGAGATTTTAGATTGATTGTAACATTGTAACAACGCGTGACAGCGAGTCGGGTCCGAGTCTATTTAAAAATTTAATTTCGTGGATCTGCGTTTTTTCTGAAAAATTAAAAGCCTCTTAACCTCTTAACTGCGGAATTTAATTTCAAAATCCCCCACAGAGTGCGGAATTAAAATCAACCAATGACGAGTATACACGTCGGACGCAGGGCAATGTGTCTTATTATAAATTTTACGAAAAACGAGGAAGGATTATATTTTTATTCGATAAAAAATTAACAATTCATTCTTGAAAAGGTTATTGTTATTGCACCGCAATAGAGTTCTGGATTGACGTGTATACGCGTCGAACGCAGTTAACTGCTTAAGCAATACCTAATCTTATATTCATGAAAAAGGTATTTATTTCTATGATACAATATATTGTTTTGATGGGTCTGTGAGACCCCACCTTACCACTTTCGATACATTTTCCCACCTTACCAACGCCGGGTTAAGGCTGTGCTACTTCGGCACGTTGTAGCGTGAAGTTACTTCGAAATATATTCCGTCGTCGCGACGGAATATCGTTACGCGTCCGATAACGCCGCGGTGGAGCGCGTCGCGCCGCCGCACGAGCACTCTAATCATGTTACAATATTTAATAACGGCGTAACGCGCCCTTCTCTCTTTGCCGCGAGTGTTCGCGCACGTCAATCGAAACGCTGTTTGCGCGAGCGCATGATGAAAGGGGAGCTCTCTCGGTACTTTCACTTTTTGCGATAATCTCGCGGGGCGGATCACCCATCGCGATCGCCTTCAATTATTCTATAATTAAGGGGTTGTGTCGGGAGGACGGAAAAAGCAATTTTTGCGAACTTTTTTTCTGCTTTTTTTCTGGAAAACCTTTCGTATTTGAAAGGGTTTTATTTTAGCGAGTACTTTGTAATTTCTTCAAAAATATTAGCAGTCCACGGTGACTACCTCTTCGTTCCTTGTATCTTTCCGTTCTAGTCTTCAGTTTTCAGCCTGTTCTCGCATAAACCACAACTTTCTACAGTCGTCCTACTTAACCCTTCCGACCCGACTCATATGTTTTGAAATTGTGACATGCGGCGTTTTCCTTTGCAACCACAGATGTATCGTAGAATCATAAAACGACGAAAATGCATCATGTTGCATCAGGACGTACACCGTACATCCACACGATCTCTGGTAAGCGGACGAACGACGTACGGTCTACGTCCTGATGCATCATGATGAATTTTCGTCGTTTCATGATTCTGCGATACATCTGTGGTTGCAAAGAAAAACGCCGCATGTCACAATTTCAAGAAATTTGAGTTTACGCATTAATTGAGCTTTATAGTACAGGATTTACGTATTTACCAGAAAAAATCATAAAACAAATTCGAAAGGCTCAAAAAGTAATGCAATTTAACCGATGTCCTATGTCAAAGCATTAGTGATCGAAACTTTAAACGGCAATATCTCGAAAATGAAAGTATTATTATTTATTTAATTGCTTTAAACCAAGTATGGTTTATATAGCATACACAATAGATGAACATATTAACGCATTACATATAGTATAGCTTAATGCATGTGAGATGCGGCGTTCTTCCTGACAACCACAGATATATTCCGCATAAAAACGATATTATTTGATACCTCACCGAATCATTTTTTGATTTTTATTTACAAATCTTTATTTTATTTATAAATGTAAAGATACGAAATCAATTCGCGGAAACAGCGCGTCGTCGTCCGCGCGAGGTGACAGACGGCGTACCTTCGTCGCGTCGAAAGGGTTAAAATATAAGTTATCGTTACCACAACACTTTATACAGTTACTCCACCATTCGTCGACACGCCTCGCCCTTTACTCCCTTCCTATTACGGTTTTAAATAATCAAGACATGAATGACAGAAGTTAGAAAAATCAAGTTCACCAATCTTTTCCATCCACGCACGTAGAGTGCGTAAACGGTATTCGTCGAACGCCGACAAATCCAGAGTCGAAGTTAAAACCCACGCACAACTATCGACGCTTCACAGAGCAACGTTTAATCCGCTTGTTCGAGAAGCGAGCATGTCGCCGACGACTGAAGAGCCCGTCGACGTCCGGGAGATGCTCCGATACAAGTGATGAAATGGTTCTTGCTCGAAGTACAAGCCATAGGTCTGTCAAATGAGCCGGCACCGATGCGGCCTACGGTTCAGCACCTCGCCGAGGCCCCCTAAAAAAAGCAACATCGTTGAATCCGGAGAATATTACCATGTACGGTTTGTTTGATCGTCGTTGAAAAACTAGACGCCCCCTTTGTGTGTCGCGCAGACGGTTGGCCAGCTGGGGGTCGAGAGAGAGGTAGCTCGCGATCTCGTTCCTTTTTTTACCCAGCAGTCTGCAAATAACTCGCGCACGTTCACAGAGAGATTTCCTGGCTGTCCCCGTGGGAGACCGCATCTAATCAGGATGAATGGCCTCGCCTAGCAGTCTCGTCGTATCCGAGCCGACTTACGGCGGGACACTCTCTCCCCCACCATTCGTCGACAACCTGGGCATTTCACTCGATTCCAGGGGTGGGGCCGAGGATCGGCTGTCATCAGTCTTCATTATAAAACAGGTCTACCCCGGGGGTTGGGGCTAAATCTCGTTTGGCCGTCTCCCGTTTTCGACGTTCACCGCGCCGGTCGCACTCGACGAAAATCAGTCGCCACTCGTACCCAGACCCCGACGTGATCCAACGTTTAGGGGTCGCGACAGGCCATTCCGGCCAGGAGAGGGCCTCTTCAGCTTTTCGCCTCGAGTGCCACCTTGTCGATTATCCCTGGCACGCGATACGTCAACCGGTTCGTCCCGTCGCGTCGAGTGCTTGGAAAAACACTTCGGTAACGAGAGCGGGAGAAAAAAATTCGGAGGAGGAAGGAAAGTGGGCCAATGAACACGCAGACGCGTGGCGCCGATCGATTTTCACTTTCGCTCGCGGAAATCACAGGGCTGTGCGTTCGTTCACCTAACCCTCGATGGCCGAGCGATCGTTTCGCCTGATCCTACGGACGAGTGAAAATTCATTTTTTTCTTCTTTATCTCCGTGCGTTGCCTCGCCAATCGCCACTGCGTCACAGAGATATCTCGAACAATTTTGATGCACACGTTTTTACGATTGTGCACTAAGAATATTGTTAATGATTTCGGCGCAAGGTTTCGATCACTTGTTACTTGATTTACTAAACCTTTTTGCAAATTACTACAGTAATTTCGACGTTTCGATCTACATTCGGATCATCTTCAAGGGATACTGTGAAAAAATTTTCACAGACGCAATTATAGTAACCCTTGAAGATGATCTGAATGCGGATCGAAACGTCCGAATTACTGTAGTAATTTGCTAAACGGCTTTGTAAATTAAATTAAACGAATAAGACGAGATGGGCATTTAACAAAAGAACGAATGATTTGTCCCATTATTAGTGCACAATAATTATAGCTTTGTTAATAAAATTGTTAATGCCTTCGGCGCAAGGGTTCGATCATTTGTTACTTAATTTACTACAGTAATTCCGAAGGGTTACTAGAATTGCGTTTGTAAACATTTTTTTTGACAAATTAAAAAAATTTCCTATCTTCCCATCTCGTCTTATTAATTTCTTTGATACACTTTTAATATACGTGAAAGGAGGATTTACAATTTAACAAACGAATTTATTGTTCTCAGAATACTTATCCATTGATTGTTGTTTCAGAATCCGAAATTTGCAGAGATCGAAGAACTGTGGGAATTCAAAGACGAAGTAGAGTACACAATCCATCGAAAGGTAATTGCAATGCTTCATTAAACGGTAAAACTAGGATTTAAGAAATCGTAGATAAAACATGTATTTCAACGAAGGAGAAAACGCGGACCGTTGCAGAGTGAGTTGCATAACTTTTACGTTAGGTAACAACAAACTTCCGTTATCCGGATGTCAATCTCTGTTCTCGGAACAATAAGAGCCTCTGGTTCCGAACGGTTTTGTTCCAGTGTAACATTGAAACAAAAATTGTTGAAACCTCTTGTTCCGAGCAAAATGAATTTCCAAAGCTTCACATGTTTATACCTTGAACTACTGTCGCCCGAAACCAACTCGAATAAACCGTTTCAGGAGAGGCCGGGCTAAATAATGTAAAGTCTCTCAAGAAGGACAAAGGTGAAACATTCGCAAAAAGGTAAAAATTCGAAAATATTCGAGGAAACAACGAGAAGAAGAAGAAGAAGGGACATATCGGCGTGTAACTAAATTTCGCGGTGACTGATTTTTTCCGAAACGGAGGCCATAACTTTAGGGAGAGAGACTTGGATATGGAAGGATAATGCACTCGGTGCTGCATAATCTTCTCGCGTTCCGGAAGGGCGCGTGGAAAATTCATACAGTGACCGAAGATTTGGCAGCTGTAATCGAACAGGAAAACAGAGTATCGGGTGGTGTGCGGGAAGTAGGTTAACGGCCGTCGCTTGCGGGGGTTGTTTTCGTTCTGCGGACGGAACTGGATGGTTTTGGGCTGGAACGGAACGGTCCGCCGAATGTGTCATATCTACGCGCATTCATGAACTTCTCCGTGACAGTCGTACCATCGCGTCGAGGGTAAATAATTGATGAATAGAAGTGGGAGTCGGTGTCGCGCCATTTGCTGAATACTTGGTAGTCCCCGTAGCTCCCCGCGGAAAACCAGGCTGTAACGCGGACGGTGAAGTATCGAGCGTGTTCGAGCCCCGGCCCGTAAGTTCCTTCTCATTTATTCCATCGAAGTAGCGTTGTGCATTTTTCAAGAGGAATTCTCGCGTGCGCGCGCGCGCGCTGAAAAGTCGACGATATTCTTGTCGGCGCGTCTCTCCCGAGCCGTTACAACGTCTGCGGCCATTTTCGCGCTAATAAAAGATCGCGCGAGCGTCCGTTTAATTTTCCACGATATTAAATTTGTTAGGAATTTCTGCGAAACGCTTCGCATTGGAATGCAAGGAAGTTGAACATTTCTGAAGGGAGACCGACCCGAATGCGCACTCGGAATAGTTTGAAGAGCGCCAGTTTTTAAACAAGAGGGAGCAAAAGCGCAGCTACAAGTGTCATCGTATTTTCTGGCTAATAAAATACTTCATGAAGCAAATAGCGATCTACGCAACTACGAATGTTATGAAATATTTCACGGAAACGTCGAGTCTGCTTCTCTTGATCATTTTCGTCGCCGTCTACCTTTTTATTTGCTTTATAATAGAAGGAATCACGTACCTCCTTTAATGAAACGTCTCGAAATATTAAAAAGTTTCCTCCCGTATAAGCTTCCGGAGTCTGTTCAATTTCTCTTATTTCGGTGGGGGCTCGATGTTTATATTGAGGCAGAGCGGGACCAAGCAATGATGAAAATCACGCGATATTAAGTACTTGAAGTCGGTCGGACAGTGAAGTGACCTTAGGCCACTCGTTTGGGGAAACTTTACGTGAAGCGGCTTTTGTTAGTCCTGAACAGTACTTGAAATCGAGTGTATCCTCTTCTCTCTTCGTCTTTGATAACAGAGGGAGGGAAACCGTCGGCTTTAGCCCTCTTCTTGGTCCTCCCTGGAAGTCTCTGTTTCTTCGATATCTGCCTCCCCTCGTCCCGACGCGGCGGCAGCGCCGTCTAGACCATCTAGGAAAATCCTCAAATCGACTGTCACTGTCAAAGGAAGGGAAATTTCTTCCCCCGAGAATCTTTATTCACGGAAGTCGTGTGGGAAATGATGTGTTAAATTCGCGCGGTGGAACGGGTGCGGGGAAAATGGAAATCGAATGGGGCTCGAAAGATTTTCGACCGTTCAGGAATCAGTAAATTTTCCCGGGACACAATTCGAGCGTGTTCGCAGATCCACTTAAGAATACTGCGAGCGGATGAAATTCCGCCCTTCCAGTCTCGAAATACGGGAAATCTGCTATTTAGTCGGCAACGTTTTAATCGAGTGTCGAAAATACAGTAATACCTCGGTGTAGGTACACGCTCTGTGACCGAAATGTCGCTTATGTCATCTACACAGCACACTATCGCCTGATGTTGACCCAGCAACGAAACAGTTTTACTTTCAATCATTTTTTAATGAAACTTTTCCTGGCATATTCGTGGCATTTTTTGGGATTGAAGGAACACCAAACACGACACAGCTTGGATCGTATGTAGCTACAGCGTTTGATTAAATCTTCACTAATCTGGACAAGCTGCAGAATACAGATACGATCGGATCGGATAATAAAGGTTCCACTGAATCGCGAATTGAACAAGCAAATACACACCGAATTACGTCAATTATGTTAAGGAACACCAAACACAACACAGTTTGTATCGTATTTAGTTACAGCGTTAGATTAAATCTTCACGAATTTGGAGAAACTGCGGAATACGGATACGATTGGTTCGGATAATCAAGGTTCCACCGAATCGCGAATTTAACAAGCAAATATACTCTGAACAACGTCGTGTTTGGTCTCATTTTATTCAGAAGAGTGTCGCAAGCGTGATGGTAAAAGTTTTATAAAGAAATAATTAAAAACATCTGGGGATAAATTTCTGATTGTTGTTTACAAGGAACGAATAGAAAGCGTGCAAATACATTGTGCTATCGCGTTTGATTGTCTTGGCAAACGAAGTCTACTACCCGTCTACTACTAGATACATCTTGCATGATGCGAATTAACCATCCATGAAAGGATCTATTTGACCGAGGAGTTTGTATCAGGTAACTAGCCACAACTGATACAAAACAGACCATTCTGGATAGCAGAGGTCCAGTCGAGACGTAATAGCCTGAACTCAAGTAATTCGGGAACCAATACCACTTATTGATCTAGAGGTGCAACACCATTTCCTATTCAAGAGAGCCAATAGAAGCTGTTCCGGACTTGAGAGACCAGATACTGATCATTCGATGGACCCGATATAGACGAACCCAAACTCAAGAAATCCGACTGGGTCCAAGCCGGATTCAAGAGTTCCGCTATAGAACTTTCTACACTCAAGAAATCTCATGCATACCTACTACCTTGGATTGTTTTTGTTACAGGTTGCGGCTCGTCGCCTCATCTGCTTCTAAGATCGGCAGATTACACTTTTCTTTGAGCACTTCATCACGCGCTCTAAGAGCTCGAAGTCGATCCATTAAGTACGTGTTTCTCTCGTTTGGGCGATAATTAAGTTCACATTAGCAGGTTGTGCTAGGAAACTCGAATTCCTGCTTCATGCTATTCCTTTCCTCAGCCAACGTACTATCCTTCACTGTCACGGGCGCAACTGACCTACATTCTCAGTTCGTACACCTTCTAATCTCCATCGATTATTTTTCTTTTGTACACATTTCTATTTACCGCGTACCTTACAGCAAGAAAATATAATTCACATCATACTTGCTGATGACGTTCGGGATTATTTTTATGTATCTTTTGTCTTGTATTGCCTCTCGTTTTCCCAGTATCATCTTTCATTCAAAGATATTCTCCTTCAGATTATTCTCTTTAGATCTTTCCAGCTTTGCATCTTTCTCTCTTCTTGTATCGTCTATCGTTGTTTCTATTCGCCATATTTGTCTACTCAACGCTAATGGCATTAGCAAACTTTAATGTCCTAATGAAATCAGAACGATATAAAATGGCGGCTGATGGATCTTGTACACTGCCCGACTCGCCTGAAGCGCAAGACGATCTTATTCCGTAATGATCGTATTCAGCTTCGTTCCTTTAATTTTCTCTCCGAAGGTCTAACACTCGCCACTCTTTTTCAGTTACCGTATAATTGCTATCGACGGGATAAAAAACGATTTTCTTAATCGAAATCATTAACGTTCGATCGACGGCCGTTAACGAAGCGAGTCGAAGCGCTCGAGGGACATTAATTCGCGATCCTTCTGTTTCGTTGCGCAAATCCCTGTAAAATGTTGCCCAGCGTCAGTCCTTCGGACTTATATAATTATTTACGTCCTAGTTCGAGCTTGTTACCGACAGCCGAACACTTTGCCACGAGGACGAGGAGAACGCGTTCTAGCCGAACGGCGAATCAAGGCGACGAATTAAGAGTCCGTCGGGACGATTAACCCCGGAAATTTAATCTGGCTGAAAACGAGGGACGATTTAGATTGGTACGGCGCCCTTAATAGTTCCAGCAAAAAGAAGCGAACAAGGTTTCCCTGGCGCGGCGCGGCGCGGCGTTTCCCAGCTGCGAAACACTCTCTCGGCCGAGATCACCGCCAGCAGCCCCCGAGTTCAGTTAATTGGCAAAATTACGGCGATTCGAAGGAGAAATAATAAGAGGAAAACACATTACCGGATACTAATTCGCGTAGGCCGCGCGGGAAACGCTACGGGGAAAAGGAAAATTCATCGTTTCGAGCCCGGGCGAACTCTGCCGGGCTGAAAGGGGCTCGTATTACTCGAATCACAAACGCGAGCGCATTACAAATGAACAGTAATTAACGTGTTCCTCCTTTTATTTTTTCAACGGTTCTTTCATCTTCTCGCGTTTATTATTCGCTTCCTCTTCCGCGAGCGAGCGTACCCTCCGATAAACCGGAATGCAACCCACTGCCGCTGCGAGATTTCTACCGAAACGCAATCGGATCGCATCGAGACGGGAATTTTTGTAACAATGATTGATGAAATCCTCGGAACGTTTCATTCGATCTTTCGCCGACTACGTAAATAAACGTCTGTAAACGTTTTGCCTATCCCGCTCGTTTCGTTTATTAATCGACCGATCGATTTAGCTTTTTCGAAAAACAACCTGCATTCTCGTTTTAGCCAGTGTTCTAATTTCTAACAGGTGAATCTACGGTTTTCATCTGTGCTTTCATACTTTTCTCGCGAACTAAGTTATCGTGCAGCGAGTAAAGAATTCTTTCATGTTCGCGTATCGTTTAACAGAATTTTTCAATCTGTTCGGTCAATGAAATTCTATTTTAATTCGATCTATTCCATCAAAGAAAATTCTATTTTAATTCGATCTATTCGGTCAATGAAATTCTATTTAATTCGATCTATTCCGTCAATGAAATTCTATTTAATTCGATCTATTCGGTCACGAGCATGTTCGCTACTGGAAATTGGTTTTCCTTCCATCGCGTTCTAAAATCGTACAGCAAGTTTCATGGCGTTAAGGATCCTCTGTTCCGTGGACAAAAACGTGTCCTGTCTGTTTGGAATTCCTTCGAACAACTACTCGAGCATCAAGCCGAGAAGTTGTTGTGCAACTTAATCTAAGGGTTTGCCAAATAATCCTGGCACGTTGTGTATCGCTTTTGTTCTCGCCTGTAATCAATTATCACGTTTAATTACGCCGAACAATACGAACAATTTCGATCCGAGCGCGAGATAGCGCGGCTTAAGTTTTGGCTGGGCCGTTGCATGCAGCCGCGAGTCTCGGATCCTCTAAGTCGACGATGAAAATTTTACGTCGGTTCTTCGTTTCAACGCTTCCGCGCGTTATCCCAGAAATCCCGTTCAACGTAGCCCTGATGGATGGCTCGGCGCATCCTTTTCGTTAACGTTGCGCGGTAATGCCACGGCAGGTTTTATAGTCTTCGCAAAGAACTTCTACCGTGCGCGGTGAGTCGCATTATTCAGTCGCAAAAAAAAGAAACAAGAAATTCAAATGTTACGAACAAATACAAATGAAATTAACTCGAAAATCGCGTGGGAATTATTGACTGTGTAAAAGTACTGTGGTAATTATTTAAACGATTTCAAACACGAGTTTGTAGGTTTGTCTAAATTCTAGATTACCATTAGACTGCGGATCTATATGCAAAATAAAAATATTCTGCGTCGATTGTGGGAAACAGTAATTAAATAAAAATTCACTTTATCCCTTAATAGTCTTTTCACGTTGAAAACAACGTAACAATATTCTTAGATTTTTATATTTCGCTCAGTTAATTTCTTCAGTCTAATTATCGTACAGCGGTGCTTACTTGAACGAACCTCTCAATCATTTTTGGCAGTGTATTCTTTTCTTGCAAAAAACACATTTACGTACAATTTGAACCAGCGTATTGTAAAAAACGTAATTAATCATTTTAATAAAAAGTTAAGTTCTCCAACGATGTTATCGGAAAACGATGCAAACGTATGGTTCGATTGAACGTATTGTGAGAACATTGTGTACGTTTATACATTTTTGAGTAAAACATGCTGGGTAGACACAACGAGCTGCATATCTATCACCTTTTAGTAAAGAATAAAACAACGTAATTTTGTCAATACCGCAGAGACGTGTGTACCCAAATTAGTAATATTTATCGAACGAATTTGCAGAACCCACGTTTACTTACTTAAGTCTATAGTAGTCTTTATTTACTGATTGAAAAAGTCCATAATACAGTACATCCAATAAACTTCAATCAAGCATTTACAAGAGCGATCAATACTTTGAAACAAGGTCAAAGTAAATACTGCGAATCTGTTCCTACGTTATATCCAACAAAAAACTGATCAGCTTTTCCTCGCGGTTCTCTTGTAAATTTTTCTCTACTCTTGTTCTTGTTCGATAAATATATTGGCTTCGTTCGAGGGAAAGAGAATACGACTTCGAACCTCTGATTTAGAAATGTTTGGAACTGTACAAAAGTGTATAAAATTCATTGATTGCAGTTTTGTTTCGTTATTCGGTAAACTGATTTTAAGGAAATTGTGTAATCTTTAGTCGTGATCGAGTACTCTGTGCCAGGGCTTGTAAATGCTATAACTAGACTGCTTAATGATTTTAATGATTTGAATAGAGACGAAATCATGTATTGACATCTTCAATTTTTAAAATTCACCAACAATTTTGAATTTCATGTACACAATTTTGCTATAAACGCATAAAGATCAATCTAGCTATAACGAAAGGCAAGAAAGTAATTGCGGTGTTTTAAAGTGAAATAAAACCGAATTTTTTTACTCAAGCAACGAACATTAATCATTAAAATATTTTCCATTATGTTCGATGATCTTTTGCCATCTTCCTGGTGGCTTCATAATTCCGCGCTCATAAAACTTATGGTCCTTATCGGCAAGAAACTGACCCAAGTGCGATTTCAGGTCCTCATCATCAGCGAATGTTTTACCATTTTGTTTTGCCACACACATCTTTGATAATACGTAAAAAATTATTGGAGCTTGGTCGGGAAGTGTTGTCACATCCACCACATAGACCGGACATTGCAGCATCAGATTACCATTTATTCCGAAGTTTACAAAACTCCTTGAATGGTAAAACATTTGCTAATGAAGATGACGTGAAATCGCATTTGCATCAGTTTCTTGTCGACAAGGACCAGAAGTTTTGTAAGCGCGGAATTATGAAGCTACCAGAAAGATGGCAGAAGATCGTCGAACAAAATGGAAAATATTTTATTGATTAAAGTTCGTTGCTTGAATAAAAACAATTGGCTTATATTTCACCTGAAAATACCGAAATTACTTTCTTGCCAACCCAATATTATTTACGAACCCAGAAAAACGAAGTTCACGCAGACCACCGTAATCCACTTACACAATCGCCATCATATTTTCCTATTCTACTCGAATTATTCTCCGGCGAGGGAACTGCTCGTAAATAATGTTAGCAATATTGCAGGGCTCGTAACATGATCCCGTTCGCAGCCGTGCGTCTTCATCTAACATAGCTGTCGGCCATGCTGCCTGTCGAAAGGCGGAAGGGCTGTTCATTTAGGCTGGTGCTGGCTTCTGGGTTAATTATTAAGCCACCAATACGCCGGGATCGGGCCGTGCGATGAAAGAGTAAAGATAATCTTTAAAAACGTCCATGAAATTTGCATTTCCAAGCGGCGATGGGGGATTTAATTACCCGCGGTGCTCGGAGCCGCACGCATTTTGAAGTTAGTTTCCCCCGCGCGTCGGTTTTGAAAAATTCATTAACATTATGACCGGCATGGTAATTTCAGCAAAGCGCCCCGCGGACCACGAATAATTCAGGCAATGGAACGGCCCGACACTTCGTGGAATATATTTCGTGCGTCCTGGTCGGCGCAAAATTTCTGTCCATCGCGTCTGGTCGCGTCTCGTCGCGTCGCGGCGCTCTGTGCACGAGTATTATGGGTTTTCGCGTGTATCCGCTTAGGATACCTCTGCCAGGGGTGGTTCCGTGTCGTCTGGTACGTCGAAGGGATACTTCAAACGAGACACGAGGCGGACGCTGTCGCGGGGCATCGCATCAAACTAATCGAATCAAAGTAAGCGCCGTGGAACCAATGTGATCCCCGAGACAGGAAGAAGCATTTCCAACGACGTCAACGCTCTCTTCCTCGTTTTCTAACTGGATTGAACACTTTCATCGTTCCGTTCGATGTTCATAAAAATTCCCAATCGACCAAGCTCGCCCTTCAAAAAATAGAAGCTTCCCTGACCGAGATCGCCACTCCTAAACCTTGAACCTTCTTCTTCTTTAATCGTCGCTGATAGGGTAAAACTCCACCATTGTTTTACGCTAATGATAAGTCATAATTAGACCGCGGATCTTAATGCATTTATGAAGAAATTGGTTGGGCGAAATATATAAAACGGTAAAAGATTTAAAAAATTCAAGTACGTTGTAATGTTGCTTTTAATGTAACACAGTCGTTAAGGGATAACATAAATTTTGAAGTTGTTATTGGAATATGGGTATAGAAATAAACTATAAACACTGTATAAACTATAACTTGAATTTTATTCGAATTTATGTTTCAATTCACGTAGAGAGGCACGTCTTTACTCTACGAGAACTAGGACGCGAATGAGAATCGTTCTGAAAAACGAATGACGATCTCAGAAACATTTGTAGCTCGAGGGTCCCTTGATGTGGACCGCATAGATACAATGTATCTTTCGAGCGTTCTCGAAAGTAAAGCAATAGTATAACCTACTAAGTAATAGTAGATTATTTTTGTTCTTTACATAAATTCCAACAGTTATTCCTGTTTCACACGATCAATCTAAAACATTTTTATTTCGCTTAAAGATCCGCAGTCTAGCCATAATAAAAATATACTTCGCGTCCTAAGAGGAAAAGTCTATCAATAGATGTCTGGTAACAGAATCTGGTTAGTAGAATTTGAACGATTCCTGTTTCCGTTTCCGCAGCCGCGATTTTCGAAAGTTCAAATGAACGAAAGTTCAAATCAGCGAAAGTTCAAATCAGCGAAAGTTCAAATCAGCGAAAGTTCAAATCATCGAATAGCACGCCAAATTAGCTGAACGAAAGTACACGAGCGTCGGGTTGTGGCAAATTTTCATAATTTTCTTCTCCTGTTCCATTTTCGGATAGTAATCTGACGAAATGAAGCGTTGAGTGCTTGACACATTTTTTAATTATCCGAGATGGGGATCTCGCGCTGATCCGACCGGCTCCGCTGGATTAGAATAGGTCAGAGGAAATTAAGATGACACGTGACGAGGGTAGACAGCGAATTGAATCGCTTCGGGACCTACATAATCGTAGTCGACCCCGAGTAACTTAAGCTAATTCATCGCGCCGTAACTAAATATACTGATCTACGTAGAGGACAATTTTTGAAATAATTTTTATATTCTATTCTAGTGGTTCATCTAATTAAAAAGACATGGTTTGCACGATTGTCACAAAATGAACCAGTGCCCGTTATTTCGAAGAGAAACATCAAAATATTTTGAGATTACCGTCTGAATTGCAATGGACAGGAAATAACGAAAGACAAGAAACCAGCAGCCAGAATAAATTCAACCTTCAAAGACTGGATTACCTACGGAAAACGTCCATGAAATTAATTACGGAGATCTCGCAGCCAGAATTCTAAAACCATCTTTTCATTTATAGGCTGAATGTTTGACGTGATCGGGCTAGCAACAGTTCAAATCTCTCGGTGATCCGGAACTCGCAGCGAGCACCGTCGTGGCAACAAATCGCGTTTACATAAAATTTCCATTCGATTAAAAAAGGGATTCCACGACGGCAGGGATCTTGATTGATACAGGTCTGGCGATTAACGCGTTAATTGGTTGGTTGGCAGCGGAGGCTTTCCCTGCTTATTTTCTCCCTCGTCGCGTCGGCTCCACCTCCGATACTCCCCATCGTTCTGCAAGCTCTGTTTTCCGTTTTCTTATTCCGACGCACTTAATACGCCCCAAGAGTTAGAGGTAGAACGCGGTGTAACAAACAATCCCGCGCCGACCCCATACATTCCCACCAAAAAATCGTTACAAGGTTGGTTACGGTAGCGTCGCTGGTCGGTGAAACTTGGTGCGGCCGCGGTTCCAGAACTGCAGTTAAATACCGAGCACAGTTTAACTGCAGTTCCGCGTCCAGGGAAAAACACTCGAGTGTTTAATGTCAGTTCATACCTTCCTCTGTTCTGCGGCGGCCTTACCCGCTCGTGCACCCCTCACCTATCCATCTGTCTATCCGCATTGCAACTTCTACCAGCAGGTGAATTAATGCGACACAGAGAGTCTTCTCGAAACGACAAAAATCAAATAATTGACAAAATCTCGGGATCGAAATACCACTTAAATGTTAAATGATTGCATAAGTTCGTACCCGATCTGAAAATAAAATTCAATGCTTAAATTTTAAAGAGTACAGCTTTTTTAAATCAATTATATAGTCACGATTCTTTTTTACAATTAGAAAAATGAAAATGGTTAAATTTTAAAGAGTACAGCTTTTTCGATCAATTATATACTTACCATTCTTTTTCACAATTAGAAGAGAATGGTGACTATATAATTTTGTTTACATCTATGAAAATTGGGCATGAACTTAAACAGTCATCCGATACATCGTTGGACTATTCACAATGTAATCATTAGACTGAGGATCTTCGTGCAAAATATAAATGTTCTGCATTGATCGTGGGAAGCACGAATAGAATAAATATCGATTTCATCCCTTAATTACAATATTCTTAAATTTCTCTAATCTTTTACTGTTTTACATTTCACCCAGCGAATTTGTTTTTATAAAAGCATAAACATACGCAGTCTGGTAACAATTTTCTCATGAAACGTTTGCAAACATATTCGTGACGTTTTTCTGATCGCAAAGACACCAAACACGACACGATTCCAGACACTAGAATACCAGAGAATAAAATCGTGCAAAATGCAAATATCTTTCCTATTTTCATTCATGAGAAAAATCGACCACCGTGCAACGCGGCAACTCGGTTGCTGAGGAGTAGGGGTCTAGGCTGCGAGAGAGGGATGACGAGGAAGGGTTGGAAGGTGGTAGGGGGCCAGACTTCTGAGAAGGGCTTCGCGGTATTATGCTAATCTCGTTAAACTGAGAGCGGGTCAGACGTTACCAGACCTTGTGCTATCGTATTAAGATAATAACAATGAAAGGGTTAGGCGCAGCGAAGCATCGGTCGGCGTCGTTGCATTATTAGCTCAACGACGGCGTACCGACGTAATCTTCTCAGCGCTTACCAGGTGGGTACATGGGTATTCGTCTCGCGTATCCGATAATAACTCGTTTGATGGAACTCCGTCGCCGCAGATTAGACCGCCAGGTCGCGGCTGCCAATGCGAGTCCCATGTATACTCATGAATATCAATCGATTTACCACCTGACCCTCCGTTTCCTTCCACCTGATTAACAGTTATAAAAATGCAGAATTTATTCGCGAAGGGTCGGGTCGAAGTTGAAGCTCGTGGCCGAGGGTAAGACGAGTTTGTCGAACGGTGGCTGTGCTGTCTGTACGCTAGGGAGCAACTGTTCGGAGTGGTTGTTACACCTGCGGCCAGTTGAGCGTAAGCCTTGCGAATTATACAGGTGATACATACTGCAAAACAATGGCGGCTAGAGGGTAATTGTCATCAGATTTGCGATTACGAGCCGGGTCTCCCGGTCCACCGTTAATAATTGATTTCGCGTAGACACTCGTCATCTGCTAGATCATAACGCTGTATTTCTAAATCTAAAATCAGTTAGCGGATGTTCGTCACAGCCGCACATTCAGATAACATCATAAGCTCGGGTCACACGTGGTCTTTATTGCGCGACTTCGAACACTGCAGTCGATACAGCGGAGTAACGCGTGAACTAGCAGAGGCTTTTTTTTAAACTACAAGCGAATACAATAATAATGTCTGTTTAACACTAAATATGCAGATTACAATCTTTGAAAAAAGAACGAGTGTGTACATTTAGAGGTGGTTGAAGGCTACTAAGTAGGGCTTTTATTAACTTGCGTCTTAGTAAATTATACAATTCGCATTGCCATGTTATGTGATCAAGGGTTTCGCAGACCTGATTGATAATACCTATCCGCGTTAGTGAAGCAGCTAGGTTATAGCGATCAGCAAGCATTTTGTTGACTGTACCAATGAAATTAAATTAAGAGAGCTCGCTAAATTGTTAACACTAAACCTACCGAGCCTTAAAAGTAACTGGTACATGTTCCCTTATAAAATTGACAAGATATGCTCCACTAAAGATATCTATACAATCATTTCTTATGAAATTACTTTTATTTTATCAATAATCGTAAAATCAATTCAGGGTTGTCTCATATGAAAAGTCATGGTTCTAAAGGAAATGTGACCTTGGCGAATTCTCTGAAAGAATCAACACTAAACCTACCGAATCTTAAAAGTAACTGGTGCATGTTCTCTTATAAAAGTGATAAGATTGATTTCATTTAGACTTTGTGCAGCTCTTATTGTAATACGCGCTGTACTAAAGATATTTATACAATCAATTCCTGTGAAATCATTTTTATTATTTCAATAATTGTAAAATAATAAATCTGGAACCGATCATTTTGATTCGATGATTTTAACGGATGCGATTAAAGGATTGCGCTGGGACAAGAAGCATAACGTATGCTAACGGTTTGAATTAACAATTATACAAATTTTTGTAATCATTTCCGTGAAGTTGTTTCCAATTTGCAAGTAGGTCGTAATATCGCACAAAGTCCGCGCAGTTGAATAGAAGAGAAGAGAGTTTCTTTTATTCTTAGCATGCTTTTTGATAGAACTCTCGGAGGATGCCCGGCGTAATTGCATTCTGAGAAGTTTTCGTGGAACGTGAGCACGAGGAACGTTGCAATAAGATGCGAAAGAAAACGCGTATTTCGGAGTTTGCGGCGCGTCGCGTCGCGTCGGTTCGAGTGGAACGAAAGCAATTGGGCAGCGGTGAAAGAATTGGGGTACGAATTACGCGGAAGACTGCGATCTAGACAAAATTATGCATTAAATTCGGAGCGAGGTTTAAAATTGATGCGAACAAAATTCAGATTCTTCGAATCCATAAAGTAAATAAACTATGTCAATTACGATTAACAGCGCATTCTTTTAGTCTGACAATGAGTGAGTAGAACATATTGGAGTCGCGCTGGGACTGGAATGTCATTTGTAGTACAAAAACCATTTCTTTTCATTCGCATAAACAGCGTGCTCGGAAGACCACGTGGGATTTAATTAATTAATTTTAATTCTGTTCGAGCCTGTGAACTTGAAACATGCAGCTTCTTTCGAGCGTAGTACACGGGATCTGTAAATATTTATAAATACAACTTTATGAAGTGTCCGTGATCCCAAATAATTGAAATTTATCCACTGATTTTAATTGCAGTGAATTTAATGTTGTTTCCAATTAATGATTTTAATATATGAACATATTTTTCGATCAGCTGTATGACGAATAAATGTCTAAAGTATTATACGAAAAAATATTTACGGCCATGAATGTACGAATACATAAACAAACATTTGGTTGATTTTACCTCGATGAACAGCCCTGTATAAATCATAAGCTCGATAGAAAAATGATCGCCTTAGCCCGAGCATTTTACAGTGAACGGTGAAAGTAATCTTTCGATTCCGAGTCGCGCGTCGGCCACGTATGTCCTCGCCGAGATACGGGGGTGGCTGGTTTTCATAATCGGAATGATATTAGGGGAATCGCGCGGGAGACTTAAATTCCCCGCAGCGTCATCTCCACGGATTCTGATTAATAATTACGTTAAAGCCACCGAGTCCTCGGGCAGTGTCGTACCTTCCGACAGATTATGATAATGTAGTCCGTTTTGAACTCCGAGGAAATTTTCCACGAGGAGTGCCCGTCCGCGCATAAATATGGAAGAGGCTGATTGAAGGGAGGCGAGGGAGTAGATCCCGCCGCGCAAGCTCCGTGTTGACTCAAAGGAACGGTGAAAAGGAGCGGAAGATGGAAAACGAAGAAAGGAGAGCCGCGATAAAGCAGCCCTCGAACGGCTGCTTTCACGAACTCTCTCCCTCTCTCTCTCTCTCTCTCTTTTTCCCTGGCTGAAAAACCGGGGAACGACGGTGAAGAAAAAATAGAAAGAAAGCTCGGAAAAGAATTGGCGCGACGATTGAAGCGGTCCGTTTGGAACCAGGTGTGGCTCGATTGTCACGTAATGTACGCGGCTTGAGTTTATCCAGCGGGCAGGTATGCCGCTTAAAACCTGCCCGGTGGAATATTCTTTAATAAAACCGAGCACGTGACGCCGCGCCGTTCACAATCTCGCGAATCAGCCGCCATTGTGCGTTGATTCTGAATCAACAATTTCTCCTGATTTCCATGGATACCGTTCCGGCTTGAGTCGGGGACCGCCGCGGCTTGACGAGCTCGTTTTGTGCGTGCCGATGTAAGAATCGATGAATTATTTGATATCGAGGGTACGGCGTGGGCGTCGCCCAAATTTTCCAGTGTAGTGGTGTGCTCGTGTGTTTGATCGCTTCGCTTTCCGTCACCACCGACTCTCAGTTTCCGCATACCTTACTCGCACTCGACGGCTTTCACTCTGCGCTGCGATTCATCCCGATATTCCGATAATTGATGGTGGTAATTCGACTGCTTGATAGCATCTTTCGAAATCGATTAGCACACGATGTATAGATTTGCAAGAATTCGGAAGAAGAGCATGGAAGTCTATATCGTTCAACGAACATATATTTTCTTGTCTCATTCGCGAATTACACGAATTACTATTAACACATTACCGACCGGCGATTATTGTACATGGCTAAACACTTTTTAATGGAACCTTCAATAGCAACAACAATTTTCATTGCGAACTAACAAATAACTCTCAATAACGTCATCTAATAGTTTCATTTCAGATTGCAATGTAAAAGAAAATTTGTATGTTTTGTTTTGGTATAGCACAATTATTGAAAATCGTATTAATAGGTTTCCGGTAGGTAAAGTGTTAACATCACATTTTTATTCTCCGATCACGTATGTTCTTTTGTTCTATCTCTTACAATTAGATTGCGGTCCGTGAAACTTCTTATCAATATCGGATTTCCTCGCGCCTGTGGACGAAAATTTCACGATAAATTTTTAAGCACGCGGTATTTTATTCCGCCGCAATCGCAGTTGCTTCTCTCGAATTCATTATAACACATTTAAATCCTTCAAAGCGCGACATATCCCCGCGAGCCGTATTCGTGGCGCTCTCAATTAGATGAAAAGCTTGCAAACAGCCGGATGGAGGATGGCGCCGGTTAATCAGATCGAGTAGACAAAGGGCGCGACGCATCGTTCCGCCAGATTGCGGGAATATTATTTAATGGGTCGTGTTCCTGAACACGAAGGTCTTCCCGCGAGCTCTTTAGCCGTAGGATTAAGTAAAACGCTGGACGTTCCTATTCCTGGGCGCAACAGGTGAGACGCTATGTCATTTTTTAACGAACATCGCTAAGCATGTGCTGCGAGGCCGTTCATCGAAAATTTATGTGGCGTGTTCGTCTGGAAGAGGTAAAAACCGCACGAGAGAGGGATCCTCGATGCAAATGACCCGGCATTATTCACCTTTTAATATTGTATTAACCGACCGGCCTCGGGTCGAGTGCATCAGCGAGCCACGGCGAGGCGCGCGAGGATAAGGAACCGTTTCTCCGTTGAAAAATCTGGAGCCTCGAGCGGAACGATAAATCTCTCCTCGATACACGAATGGTCCGCGCGTGGCGCAACACGAGGACCAGGACGAACGCTGGTTGGATAATCTATTAATGGCGGAAGTCGTCCAGGTGCGTTTAAAATGCAGGAAGCTTGGCGTGCCTGTGCAGGGATTGCAGTTGGCCCGTCGCCAGTCTGCTAAGTGGTCCACGCTACCCAACCCTGTGGCGCACGTTTGGTACCCCACACCCCTGACCCTCGGTCTTAGGCGACCTTAGCAATCTCGTTGCATTCGTACGCATCCGCACGTACCCCATCGATGCACTGTTCCCATCGACACACGACTCGGAATCCCGTTTTAATCGGTCGCCATCCGCACGATTTATATTTCACGAGAGGAAATTAACGTCCGGAAATCGTCGCTTGGCGCGACACGCTTCGATCTCTGTCGCGAGCATCGCTTTCCGAACAACTTTAATTCGACGCTGCTACTGCCGACCGAACCAACTCCAGCTTTTTATTTCACAATTAAGTAATGAAATTGCAAACACGCTCGCGTAACACGCGATGAATTCATTTGTCTGTTTAGTACTGCGGCGAGTCGCATTTTCAATGTTCTTCGTAGTGACGAAAACATTTTCTTATACAGGATGTGCCAGTTGCAGTTCCCTTGCTAAACTGCAGGTCGTTGTAAAAAATATTTCAAATAAAAATAACTAGCTTTCGGAAGGGCGCCGGATGCGCTTTCCAATTTCTCGATAATGCAAAGATGCGGGTTTTCTAGTCAAAAGCGCTATTTAGCTATTAGCTTATTATTCTATTTAGATCTGCGATTTTTATAAAGCTGCGGCGGCTACATGCTGCTACATGCTGCATGCTGCTTGATCTTTAATCTAGCTCTTTTCACTACTAAAAAACCCCATCTTTGCATTATCGAGAAATGAGAAGACGCATTCCGCACCCTTGCAACCCTGAAAAAATGAGTCTTCCATCTTAAATTTGATAAATTAGAAAGTATAAGAATAATAATTAAAATTTAGCATGTAGCTGTCGCAGCTTTATGAAAATAGCTAGATTGCGCAGACTTGTGCTTCCAAATAATGCAAATTACATTTCGTAAAGGTAAAAATAGGAATTTGAGGGCGACTGCGGCCTAGATTGATCTGAATAATCCGATCTTTGCACCCTTGCAATCCTGGAAACGAGTCCACCCCCTTAATTGAGCAAGCGTGTAGTATGACCTATCCCAAGATAAATTTACCGATCCACAACACTTTTGTCTTCCAAGTTCATTTAATCCGTTCATAATTTAGCTTAGCTAGGCGACTACAGAAAATCATAATTGATCAGATTGATCGAGAAAAGGAAATTTTCAATCCCACCGATACGCCGCGCATAGTGGATCGAATTATCAGTGCAGGATGCGTAGGTGACGAGCTAATTCGACGCGGGTTATGCTGGGGCGGCTAGATGAAATTGGGAATCGTGGAAACAGGACGAGTCGAATAGAACGACACGACGCCACGGCTGCTTAATTAACATTATGTACATGTTAGCAGATTTCCTCGTTAGAAGCGTGTCTATCGTGTCTTTGTTATCGTCGCCGGTTACGCGAACGTGTTCAAAGGTATTACAATTTACCGTTATTATTAGCAAGCCGAGACGCGTGCTTTCGCTAATTATACACGAAATCGATTAAACGTAACACGACGGAATACGCGGCGGAGGCAACGTCGAATTTAATCGCGTTACACGCGCACTCCAGGTGTAAAATATGATCCACCGCGCTGAGGGGGCGCGCCTTAAGTTGCGCGTAGTTTACGCTCGAACGGTTTGTTTGCTATAGTTACCGTTCATAATCGCGACGCTTAGTTTAGAAGTCACAGAACACTGACGATCTCTGACTTCCCCTTGTTAGAGGACAACCGTGGAATTCAAACTAGTTCGAGGCGTTCCGGTTCGATTAATGAAAGCCAGGTAAACCGTAAAGCGACAACAACATTGTCGACGTTCGGTCATCTATTCCACGCAAAAGCGTAACCGATAAATGAACTTTGAACCTACCATGAACTTTCACACCGTTCCTATTTGTCCTTCATTTACTTTAACTATCGATTTGTAATATCATGCATTTTTCCGGGAATTCTAAGCGATGCTACCGTAAAGATCATTCTTCTTCTAACTTTAATTCGGCGATTCGAACACTTCGAAATTCCATCGGGATCGCATTGACAACGAGATTTGAAGCTTTTCGATCTCTGGAAAATTTTAATGATCGTTTTCTCGCAATTCCGGTGCGATTTAAAGTGCATGCTATCATAAGTTCATTCTTCTAACTTTAATTCTGCGCCTCGAACGTTTGGAAACTCCATCGGGAACACATTGAGACCGCTATTCGAATATTCGCGAGGAAAGGAAGGATAAGAATTCGATCTAACAATATGTAAGAGTAGGTCCGTATCTAGGGACAGAAGTGACCGACAAAGGGTAAGAACGAGGTGAAATGAAACTGGGGATGGGTTTGAGATGCTAGCGAAGGAAGAGAGCACGATGGACCTGTATTCGCCAAGGTCCACCAGGGTCCACGATGTTCTTACAAAAGTCCTAATGTTGCAGCGACATCAAAAATAGGAAAAAATCCCGAAAAGACTTTTGGTCAGCCTTGACAAAATCAAAGTAATTGGAAATTCTCGTACTCTACAGATAACTTTTGCACCACTGTTTAACTTTGATCTCCAGAGTAATTCATTTGCTCTCCTCGTATTAACCGTCCAGAGCAATTCATTTGCTCGCAGAGTAATCTTGGAAGTAATCTAATCTCGGGATCCTAAAGTAAACCATTGTCGTCACTCGCGCGTCGTCACTTTTGGTCGTGCCTTTCGTTCTGTATGGCGTTCACGGTTATGCCGCCAGTAGTTAGGCTAGCGGACCTTCGCGATCGAAATAATTGCTTTCTCGCGAGAAAATTGCGAGCAGATTGCGAATCGATACTCGATCGAGAAGGAATTCCTTTCACGATACACACCTATTCAATTCCTCCTTTAACCGTTCGCCGATCACGTTGAAACATAAAGAAAGACACCGTGCATCCTTTCGCCCGTTTTCACCGGCTCGCATCATACGTTTCTCTCCGGTGTTCTCTGGTATCGCTCGACGCAGCGCGGCTCGGCGGTACGCTTGGTCGTTTTTCGATCTGTCGACGGGGACGGAATCGCATCGGCATAATCACGTGTAATCGCTCACGTGTGAAGCTCTGCTGGAGAGCCAGCCACATGCACGCACCGTTGCCTCGCTACGTGAAACTCCCGATAGATAGGCGTGGCGGCGCGCGGCACGGCGGCCGGAATCCAAGCTGCTTCTCGAAAACGCTATTCCACTCGAAGGTTATTCATGCGCTGCTAAATCAGTAATCGAGCGTTCCGCGCGGAGTTGAAATATGAGTGTGTAATGCGCGCGAGGAGAAATAGACCCGCGCGATTTAGTCGCGGCCAACTGCGAGCTCGCCGGCCATTCAATGGCTCGAGGTTTCCCTTCGCGGCCGCTCTTCCGCCGCGGAAAAAGAAGAGACCAGACCGTTTCAACGCGACAGTAAATTCATAATGCGCACCGGTTTATACGAGTTCGAGAAATCCGCGTTGCTCAGAGTTGAGCGTTAATCGATTAAAATTTTAACCAAGATCGATCGATTAACGTGTACGATTGAAACAGTTGATAATTGAATAATTGATTCAATCGTTGACGAAGTTAATCGTCAATCGTTGATTAAAAAAAGAAATCATCGGAAAATCGAAAACGGATTTAATCAATTGGTGAAGTTAATCGCCACACGGTGTATCCATAAATTGTAATAAGTAGACAAATAGAGATCGTAGTATAAACCAAATGACGATATACCTAAATTCAGTATACATTTTTTTCAGTATGAATACTGTTTTGATTCCGTATTTCGTTTATCGTTAACCGCGATTAACGATTAAAGTAGGAGATTAATTGTATATTGCGATTAACGATTGAAGTAGAAATTTATTCGTCAATTGTTGATTAAATTTTTGCCCAACATCGGTCCGTGGCGAATCGTCGATTCCGCGGCTGGAACAAGTTACGATCATCAGAAAATCGTTTAACCATCGCGCAATGTTCCGGAAACTGGGACATTCCCAAAATTATTAGGTTGGCGACTAATTTCGCGATAGAAAGCTTTAATACTGTGCAATATTAAGAATTTATCCATTCAGGAAAGAATTTATCCATTCAGAGAAGAATTTATCCATTCGGAGAAGAATTTATCCATTCATAGAAGAATTTATCCATTCATAGAAGAATTTATCCATTCATAGAAGAATTTATCCATTCAGAGAAGAGTTTATCCATTCAGAGAAGAATTTATCCATTCAGAGAAGAATTTATCCATTCAGAGAAGAATTTATCCATTCGGAGAAGAGTTTATCCATTCAGAGAAGAGTTTATCCATTCAGAGAAGAGTTTATCCATTCAGAGAAGAATTTATCCATTCAGAGAAGAATTTATCCATTCAGATGTCCACAAGCAACTGGATTCTATTTTTTCGGTGGCAACAGACCTCGTGTGTCCTAGAAGGATCGAGGAACAACCCTGGTCTCCATAACGCAACAATGCTAGTCTGTGGCTCAGACAGGAAAATCTGCTTAGTAAGCATTGCGTCTCGCCCGGCAGAGCAGCGATATTATGAAGCGGCGCTGGACATATCCCACGAATCGATTTCTCAAATCCGCGCCATCGCATCGGGGCCCGGTAAAACGAGACAGATGAGGAATGGCCGCGGCGGAAATTAGATTTCTCAGTAATTAAATTATCCCCTCTGGCCACGCGGAATCGGCACAATTCGCAAGAGCTGCTCGCTGAGCTGAGCTCGCTCGCCCGTGGAATAAAGCTGTTTTTATTTTTCGCACGCGGAATAAAGTTACTCCTATTTCGCCGCATGCGGTACACTAGTGCACACTTAAGCGTCCGACGCTATTCCCCCAATTCCGACAAAATGGGACGTCGGACTGAACTTCGAAATTGATACTTGGTACGTGTTGGGTGTCGGTATCTCACGCATCCTCTCTCTTTCAATCGCATCCTCTCTCTTTCAATCGCATCCTTGAAGTGACCAGCTCGCTTAAGTGTCGGCATTTGATCCCGACTGCGAGCACTTAAGCGGGCTTCTCGTGCAGCGGCAGTGGAAACAAAGATTTGTAAGAATTTTTTTCGAACAACTTGATTAAGAGGAATTGAACAAAAAAGAAGAGATTCTTTAAAATAACTTGCTTCCACTGCCGTTACGCAAGAACCTCTTTTTAACCCTTTGCATTCGAACGGCGACTCTGAGGTGCCAATAAAAATGACCATAGCGTTGTTCAAAACAGTTTTAATATTATTAATAGAAATAGATATTGGTTGAGTGAAATATAAAACACAGCAAAGGATTAGAAAAATTTATGAATATCGTAATATTGTGTTTAATGCAACTGAGTCATTGAGGGGTGAATTCAATTTTTATTTCATCCCTGCTTCCCACAATCAATGCAGAACATTTTTATTTTGCATAGATTCGTCTGTATTCTATGAATTGCAGAAAGATTCACTTATGTGCCCAATGTAAACAAGTTTACACGAAATAAAAGTGATCTGTTTTATTTCATTTAAATCAAATGATCTGGGTTTAAGAAAGGTCTTGATTTTGGAATTAAAGTTGCTTCAAGTCCAAAGGGTTGATCGTACACCGCTGTACAAAGATGTCCCCGTTTTGGCGCCGTGGAATAAAGCTGTTCGCATTTTTGCGTAGGCAGAGCTGTTCCCGTTTTAGCGGGCGTGGTTGATGCGACCGTATCAATTATCGTCGTAGGTGCCATTACGGCGAAACACTTCGTGGCCAGTGAGTTTCTGGTTGGTGTAATGCCTCGCAGTGCCGGGTCACGTTACATTAGACTTGTCACGTAAATGGATTCGTTGTAACGTCGACGTTACCGAGGCAGTTCCCGACAAAGTTCAAGGTAGAGCGTAGATAGTGGAATTTAATGGAACGTCGTGGAACGCCGGTTCCTCGGCCATCGCAGCAAACATTCTACGGTTTTTAATTGAATGTGCACCAGTGCAAGAATCGATAAAGGGCGGAACGTTTTATCGCTACGCTCGCTCGTCTTCTTTATTTTCTGTCTCCTCGCAGTCTCTCTCGCCTGGATCGTTCATATCCTAAAATAGATTCATACCTGACTCGTTCTTCTATTTGTTATATTCGATAGTCAACGTATTCGATATATTTGACACCCTCGAAATATGTTTTACGGGTTTCTACCGTTTCTCGTGGCGATGTTTGCGAACGGTGGTCATTGCACCACTTGCTACACGTAATTATTTTAATAATTCTAATAAAACCCTCGCTAATATGCCCACTCTTATCATACCTTAGAGCCTCAGAGCCAGATGACCAACGAAGTTAGGGCAGCTCATTCTTATTATATACTACTTACGCTCAAGAAAGCGATTAAAATGTTTCAGCTGATAAAAATAGACAAACCTCTATTTATTTAGATTTCGTGCAATTTTGATTACAATATGTGCTTGGATAAAGAAATTTCTCGAATCAATTTCTCCACGTATTTCATTAATTATATAATTGAAAATGTAAGACCGGTCATTTGACCAGCAGTGGCAGGTTTAGTGTTAAAATTACGTTGAAAGTACCGTATCTTGGCACTATCGATTACAGTATGGCATCTGAAAATAGTATTTGATGAATATCGTTGATCGTAATGAGGAAATTAAAGCTCACAGCGAGATTCAGAAGATGAGGTGTATCAGCAATTACAGCGATTGTCTAAAAATCTTTCATTGAAAGGGTCACAGTAGGTTTGTGTCATATGGTTTCAGAGAAGTTGATCAGAAAAATGATCGTGACCATGGTCATGGAACAAGGTGCACCGAGCACGTTAACAAGAAACAAGAGAGCACAGTCTGCAGCAGACATGCGCGCAGATATCTATCCTCCGTAAGTGGTCGACCAAAAATCGGTATCGAATATCCACGCAGAGAAAAGTAGGACTTTACCCAATATCCCGTGTTCGGAAGTGCCGAAAAACGGCAGACTACTTTCCTCAACTTGGGCTACCACGCGATGCATTCAAGCCAGCTGTGCTTGAGATTTTATCCGAGCGTGTATCGTGTTACATGGCAGCTCGGTCGTGTCGGTGTCGTGCGCGTGTGGGTGGTTGCATCCCGGCAAATATTCTGGTGCCCGGTTGTTAGGCGCGTCGAATAGTTTCAAGAGACTCCGTTGGATTTGGGCAACGAAGGACCCGGCGAAACTCTGGCAGACTTGCTACGAAACGACGTCGTGGGGTGCGGATGAGATAGAAAGGGAGAGAAATGGAGAAGAGAGGAGGGTGGTGCGTGGACGGGCAACGCTGGAAATTATAGGAAGTTCCTTTTAATTACTGCGTTAGGGGTCCGAGATGTCGGAGAAAAGGTGGGACGAAGAGGTTCAATTTAATTAGACGATCCTGTCGATCGATTTCATTCGGTCTAACAATCCGGTCGTTACCGGCTGCAAGGACAAGGAGTCCGATCGTTAACGCGATTCGAACTCCGCAACGATATTACTCGTTCGAATCCGACGCGATTGAATCGAATTCAGCGTGAGTTCTGTCCTCGACCCGGCCGCGTTAGTTTCCATGGGCTTTAAAGGTTCTTCCGCGTGGTTCGTTGCCCTCTACGCCATCTCTCTCTCCGAAGTCTAGACTCTATCTAGGTCCGGGTTCCCTTCGGTACACTCGGGACGATGCACCAGGTCGATGTGCATCGGTGCATCTTTCCGATTCGAACGGATACATGGTTTACTTGTTCCGCGTTTTTCTACCACACTCTCGCGGATGTACGAGATGGGCTCTCAGAGTCGGGCTTCGACTTCTTATTGGCAGCTCCCGTTGGTTACTGCAGGACTATCTACGTAAATACCCAGCCCCTCTCATCCGTCGTATGCATGCGGCTCCGTGTACAAGAGAAATGCGAATTAACTCTGCAATACCTACTACGCCTATTCGTAATCCCGTTAACGCTGTTCGGGGCTACGTGCTTCAACACTGCTGCTAATGAATAACGCAACCACTTCAAACAACCTCGAACCTCCAGCTGCGCAGGTCTTTCTCTGCCAGATGATTGCCAGACGGCATAAACAACAACGTGGCTGTCTCTTGGGAATAGTTGGAGCAAGGGACACGGTGGCTAACTATATGTGTCGAGTTGTCAGGATAAATGAATCGCATCCGGTTCAGTTTCACGCTCATCGTCGCTTGATCTGACCGGAAATCCACGAAATTGGTTATTGTTAACACATTGTTCACCGGTCACGAGTTAACTCGTGTTTTCATGCCCAAACGTTGTTGACCCATCACGAGTTTATTCGTGTTCGCGCTTGCATTATCAATTTCAATTTATGAAACCCACGGTAAAATAGAATATTTCGGAACCTTCGTTCATTCGGTGATTGCTATACACTTTATCTTAATTCATTATGTATAAATAGGGTTTATTGAAGGTTCGAATGTAGAGAATCTTGATAATAAAAATAAGTAGACCAGCTGAAAAAACCTCGATGACTATGAAATCTTAAGAATTGTACAGTGTGTAAAGAAATGTTTGGTCTTGGCTGCCAGTCGTCCTTGAATTTCAAGGTCAATTTTTATTTTTATTATGTTGTATTCTATGCATCATGAGAATGAAGGTAGAATACAGTCCAATCAAAACAAATTTGACCGTGAAATTCAAGGTGAAGGACAATTTTGCGGCACCGTTTTAATTACAGATCTTTAGCCAACCATTTCTTTACACTTCTTTACACTTCTTTACACTTCTTTACACTTCTTTACACTTCTTTACACCCTGTACCTCGAAGAAAATGTTTCGACCCTAAACATGTTCATCTAGAGATGTTCAAATGATGTGATTCGGTTCGAATAAATTGATTAAATAATTCACAGTTGCCACGTCGGTGAAATGGATGATCGAACTCGAACGGTTTTGCATTGCAGTTGCGACGCAGCCGGTGCACAGCAAAAGATGGACATTTTTGTACGTTTTCGGTGATTCTGTTCGAAGCGGTCTATTTACCAGACAGTATCGATTAAACGTATTATACAAAACGTTGCGACTGTTAACAGAACGGGCGGCGGCGCGTGTCGTTAACGAGTTGTTTGTGGACGTTTATTGAAACGATTGATTGCGAATCGCCTATCAAATAGTTGTTTCCGCTCGCGCCAAGTTTCTGCGGACTCAAGCGTACACAATAAAGGTGTGATTAGGGCTGGGCGCACGATGAAATTTGAAACTGCCGGTGCAGAGAGTTTGCGACAGTGTAGTAAGGAGGGAAGGTAGAATCAACCGGCGCGGTGGCTTGGCCAATTAGGCTGTTGAGAGAGAGAAAGAGAGAGAGAGATAGAGGAAGATAGAGTGGAATCAGCTCGGCTAACTCGGTTACGTCGCTTTTATGGGATTGAAAACAGTCCGGGAAAATGGCCGCGCGACCGCGCGGGCAAACCTAATTTTCGTCATTTGTCAGTGCCGCAAGGATTCGATAGGACGAGAGACGGACGATTTTCATGGGAAATTTTCGCGTGACCATTACGGAACACGCCGCGTCGTTCGCGTTCGGTGTAATATCTTGTTAAAATTAAACTTAATGAAATTACTTTCGGCCAGCTTGAATTTCCGTCTAACAAATTGGAATTGCTGCGCCGTGTAATACGTAGGACGGCCGGCATAATAACGAGACCGACGGAAACTGAAAACGCATGTTATTCATATTTCTAAAGCTTTCTTATTTAATTAGTTTTATTAAACACTCGCGCACGCGTTAATGTATTTTCTGGCAACCGTTGGTCCTGTGCTCTTTCTGCGTGCCAGGGTAAACGGAAATGCGTATACGCCAACAGAGAGATGAAAGAATACGGTTAATTAAATAAAACATTCGCTGCGGACTGCGATAACATAATACACTGCGCGTTACCTAAATAAGACCATTCAAGTGTGCTCTTACACATCTACTGCGTCTGCGAGTGAGGGGAGGCCGAAGAATGGTTCTCTTCGCGTGCGTACAGTAAAAAGTCGGACAATAAATAAACATTTGAAAAGCTTGAAATGAATAAAATTCCGTATTTTCCACTTATTTTCTCATGTAGAATCAGCTGGGGCGAGATTGCACTACCAATATTATGACACCTTTTACATCAGTCGGTAGCAAACACTCAATTCTGTCGCAAAAGCAAGTCCGCAGTCTATGGACAAACGTCGGGGCAATTTACTTAATCATAGCCACATGTACTTAATCTACCTTCTGCTTAATCGCGCGACGTTGAGGAAGTTCAGCGAAGCGTGGGGCGTTCGAGAAGCTCGACGAGGCTGTAGTTATACGTTAATTCGATGCTTGTCGAAACGAAGTGTATGAATCGATTAATGCGGTATCGATTACGTGGCTGTGCGTCTTCCGCGAGAACGCTGCTTTGCCGGGCCGCAATAGCGCGCTCCGTCAGCGTGCGGATCCGCCGCGTTAAGTGCCACGAAAGGAAGACACCGGAGTGCTCGACAAAGCGGAAATAATGCTTCAGACGTCGTCTATCCAGCCCTCCTTCGTATCCCCGCACGAACTATAATAATTGGTTGGATTATCGGCGGGATATGGTTATGGGAAGTGCGAAGCCCCGGGCCTCCCGCCGAAGTAATCTCCACTCTGATTGCGTTTGACGCGTCATTGAGCGGAATGATGAAGGCACGCATGAATCTCGGCTATATCGCGCCACAACGGATCGTTCTTGTACTCATTATTCCTGTGGCATTGTAATTTTTGACGCCCCCAAACGCCCTCGCCTCTCGTCTTTCCGTTTTTCAACCGACGCGCCCCTTATTAGGGGTCTACCATCATTTTCAACCTCCACCCGCGTAATAATACTTCCAATTCCCGATATTCTCGATTTATATTTTAATATATTTCAATTTAAAGAGTAAAAATCGTTTCGACGTAGATTCCATAAATTATTTTTCCGTTGTTCCGTGACGCGTATCTTCCGTGTTAAACGCTTTATCGCTGTTTCGTTAAACTATGCTTTTAACAGTGAAACAAGTGTTCTCGCAGCTCTAGGAATTTCCGAAATATTTCACCACGTGTGTTTGCCACCCTCAACACTTTTTGAGGGTTGCTTTCAGCCCTTCGGCGTGTAAATTGGCAGAGAAAAAATGTACCAAATATTTTCCTGCAAACCAGTTCCCACCGAAACTGCATGGACGACTGTTCATTTGTTCGTTTGAAAATCACGCGAAAATGCCGAGCGTTTCAAATCGCATCGTAGCATTCTTTAAAGCTAGTTTGAATGTGCCGGTGAAAAAGCGTGAGAGGAGCAAATCGACTCGCAGCTAAGTGTCCCGTGCACGCGCATTATTAGTCGCGTAAAGTCCTACATTGCTGATAATGGTTAAGTGGCGGCGCGTTGTAGTCTCGTTGGAAATTCCACACACGAGCACAATATCGCGGCTCGTAATAAATTACGACTTTGATGCTAAGCACTTGATACTTGTTTATCGCCTTCTGAAATCTGTCTGCTGGCTCACCGTCTCGAACGGTGACTCGGCCGGCCATTTAATAGAAAAAAAGAAAGAACCGAGAAAATTGAAGGAAGAAAAATTGCTTACTTCTCAGCGTCGAATAAGGCAATCAAATGTTTGTACCAGTATTTACAACTGGTATCTTTTTTTAAAGAGGATAGTGCATCGATTGGCGAGAAACAATTAAATTGATCTATATTTTTTATTAAATAAAAAGCAAGTTTTACAACAAAATCTTTGTTAGATATACTTCGAAAATTGGAGTTTTCAGCACTGCCTGGAACACTGTGCGTCGAAGCTGAGAGCGGCAACTTTAATTTCCTTTGTACACCGATACGCTGCAGGAGCCCTGGTAAACAAACGAGAATAAGATACTCTTCAACCGCTCGACGTTCCAGAAAATAAGTAAGGACCTCGAGAAATAACTGTCTCGGATCACCAGCCCTCTCTCCTCTCTGTTTTCCTCGTTTTTCTTCGTCTTGAACTGCAAGATCCGGGTCTCGTTATTATTTCATTTTCCGATAGAACTGTCACTTCGATTCTCTAGACTTCGTCTACGCCACGGCTCGCCAATAAATCGGGAAATTTCACGATATTAATCGGCCGCGCGAGCAAACTCTAACAATATTTCCAAGCAGATCAGTCAGACTGCTCTTCGTTCTATTCGAAGACGCTCGCAAAGAACATCGACGGAATAAGACATACTGGTTCTTATAAAATAAAGATTGCGAAAATACTTCACATGGTTTTTGGCAACCTGTATCCAATCGAACGCAATTCGCGCAGAGTTAAGATGTTTTGCTTATGATCTTTAGTAGATCTGAAGTACATCAAAATTTGGCTAAATTCTGACGAAGATATTCTGTCATTTTTTAAAATTACAATTTTTAAGTCGGGGGATCAAATAAAATATTATTATTAGTGGAGGTAGATCTGAAATACATCAAAATTTGATTAAATTCTGTCGAAGGATATGTTTTGGCGTTTTTTTTTAATTTTCGGAAGCCATAAATGCATAAAGATCCGCAGTCCTGTTATGATCTTTTGTAAATCTGAAATACATCAAAATTTGGCTAAATTCTGTCGAAGAATATATTCTGGCATTTTTTGAAATTACAATTTTTAAGAAAGGGGAACCAAACAAAATATTATTTTTAGTGGAGGTAGATCTGAAATACATCAAAATTTTATTAAATCTGCCGAAGAATACATTCTGGCATTTTTTGAAAATTTTCAGAAGCCATAAATGCATAAAGATCCGCAGTCCAGTTATGATCTTTTGTAAATCTGAAATACTGGAGAATATGTAATTCTGGCACTTTTGAAATTACAATTTTTAAGAAAGGGGAATCCAATAGAATATTATTTTCAGTGGTGGTAGCCTTTGTAGATCGGAGATATATCAAAATTTCACTAAATTCTGTCGAAGAATACATTCTGGCATTTTTTGAAAATTTTCAGAAGCCATAAATGCATAAAGATCCGCAATCTGCTTAAGATCTTTTCACGCTATGTACCTTCCAATTAGAGAACAATGAAATATAAATTCACCGTAGGTCTTTTCATTTGGTTTTTTAAGTTGCTTCATCACTTCGAAGTCATTATTCTTGTATTAGATTAATTTGTTTCAAGAACCTCGGTGAATTGGATCATACCTACCTTAACTTTTGCAAGCCTGTCAGCCTTATCGTTTCCATCAATCGCAACATGTACCAACGGGAAGGTTTTATTTTGTACTTTCTTCTTTCGGTGAAATATTTTCTGCAGTTAATGGTGACGTGTTCTGCTTTGAACGTTCAAATTCATATAATTAGAAACGAGACCGTGTAAGTACGAGTACAAAAGACTGTGATTCGAGGACACAAGGAGCCGACAAGAAAGGTGCTTTGCAGATTGCAGGATGCTCTTGTTAGAATTCGATGGCCGTGTTAATCGCACGATCAGATTCGCCGCGCGAGGCGAAACGAGACGAATAAAACGGGGCGTAGTTAAACCGGTCGTAAGTTGGCCCCGTCCAGGACTGCAATTCCGAAATAAATTGAGCCCGATTTAATTAAGTTCGGCCGTGTAAGGCGGCGGCCTTAGCCAGACGAAAGAAAAAAAAACAAAGGAACGGAAGAGAAGTGACCGGAAGGCACGGAAAGGGGAACGGGGATGAAAATCCGACGGAGGACCGTGAAGTTCTTTTTTTTTTCTTTCTCGATCGATCCGCGAGGGATCGCTTCGGTATTCTTAGTCGCGAAGGGGTTGAAAAACAGCGACCCATTTCACGATACCGGCCTCGCCGAGAAAACGTCGACCGGGTGTAATGGACACAAGAAAAGCAATAAGGGCCATCGCCCAACTGCGACGCGCCGAGCTTCTCAGAATTTGTACGGAGGTTCGCGAAAATGTTTAATGCACGCCTTTTTAGCTGCTCTTATTGGATCTTGATAGGATGAAACTGGTCTCAGAAGTTTGAGTGGAGAAAACATTCGATCTTTAAAAGATCAGGTCCACGATGCATCGCAAAGTCCTTTTCGGAGAGTTACATAAATCATTCTAATATAATAATTCACCCATTTTTGCTGTACACTTTAAGTCAACAAATTACGTTCCATTTCTGACGTCGCATTTCAAAGAAATAGGCACTTCTTTTTTTTTACATTATGCAGAAATAGTCTGAATTTTCGTCCTGAGGAACGTACGAGGGTTAAGAATGAAAAATTGAGTAAGAACTGTCATCTGAAATAACATGTATCCTGTTGGTTGTATCAAACAACGTTTTAAATATCTTTAAATATTTAAAATATCGTGTGACCACGACTAGAAAGGATAAAAATTCTAAAAGGCTACCACCACTGAAAATAATATTTCATTTGGTCTCCTCTTCTTAAAAATTGAAAATCGAACGAATAAAAATTCAGAGTATTTCGGAAAACAATCTAGATTACCGATAGCAAAACCTTTGGTTACCTTCTGAACGGTATAGCAAGAAAGATGGGCGAAAGTATCTTGTGGTTAAGGAAAACAGCGCCGACGTCTGTTTGTCGGATCAGTCAGTCCTGTTTCCAATATGTTAACTACAGGAGAGGACGCAATGTATCCAGCATTGTAGATCGCAGAGACGAGGAAATTGTTATGGCATGTCGTAGCTCATCGAACTTCTTGTTTTTCCTACTCGTCGATGGTATTACGATACCTACCGCCGAGCTCTGGCTCGGCACAAAGAAAACACGAGACGGAGGGAGCGGTGGATTGAAAGCTCCGGCTAACAAAGCGAGGACAAGTCGTCCGGAGGAGCAAGCTGATTCCTCCTTAGCCGCGTTGTTAATATTGTTCCAAGAAACGGCGCTTCTCTGCGTCGACGTTGCTTTTTATAATACAGGGTTCTCTGAATACGTAAACCGGGGTGGTGTCGATCGACGTGCTTTGACCCGGGGCATTAAGCGTGCGCAACGCTACGTCGCGTGATAGAAGGCAACCTCGATTAATTACCTATTTATCTTGAGGGTTATCGGTGTACGGCGAAACGCACGTCGTACAAGAATATTAGCGGTGGCGTGAGCACACGGGACCCTTCCCTCCTCCAATGCTTCCTACTTTCCTGTCAACTCGCGCTTGATCATTTTCTGTTTTCACTATGACGCGGAGAAACACCTGTCTTTCGATCATTGTTCCGCGACTCGAAGTCCCCCACAAAATTCTGCAAGAATTCTACAAAAATTCTACAAGAGGAAGAAGGCTACACCGCCTTCTTCAACACTTTGCACTCCGAAGTATTTTTCAATTTTGTTGCAACAACTTCCTACTATTTTAAGTGTTTCATTTAAAAATTTCAAAGGACAGCTCCTTGACTGTAACTTGTTTTACACTAATTATATTAAACATAGCTCTCAAACTTGCTCCCCCACAACATACTACAAGAATTCTACAAGAATTCTACAAAAGGAAGAAGGCTACACTGCCTTCCTCAACCCTTTGCACTCCGAAGTATTTTTCAATTTTGTTGCCAACAACGTTCTGCTATTCTAAGTGTTTCATTTGAAAACTTGGAAGGACAGTTCCTTGACACTGCAACTTGTTTTACACTAATTATATTAAACATAGCTCTCAAAATTGCTCCCCCACAACATTCTACACGAATTCTACAAGAATTCTACAAAAGGAAGAAGGCTACACCGCCTTCCTCAACCCTTTGCACTCCGAAGTATTTTTCAATTTTGTTGCCAACAACGTTCTGCTATTCTAAGTGTTTCGTTTGAAAACTTGGAAGGACAGTTCCTTGACACTGCAACTTGTTTTACACTAATTATATTAAATATAGCTCTCAAACTTGCTCCCCCACAACATACTACAAAAATTCTACAAGAATTCTACAAAAGGAAGAAGGCTACACCGCCTTCTTCAACCCTTTGCACTCCGAAGTATTTTTCAGTTTTGTTGCCAACAACGTTCTGCTATTTTAAGTGTTTCATTTGAAAACTTATAAGGACAGTTCCTTGACTCTGCAACTCGTTTTACACTAATTATATTAAATATAGCTCTCAAACTTGCTCCCCCACAACATTCTACAAGAATTCTACAAGAATTCTACAAGAGGAAGAAGGCTACACCGCCTTCTTC